>JAQPZY010001605.1:1042500-1547500 GCA_029931535.1 Margaritifera margaritifera | reverse complement strand
TGGCACAGCAGTTTTCAGAAAAATTAAACATTTTGTTCGCCGCAAATTTTTTCGCAGAAAAGAAACCGCAATCTATTTGGACCACCTCGGGTATTTTTACGAATAGACTGACCTTGGAATGAACGAGAAGTTGCAAATGAAAACTTAGTTCCATGCATTAGCAACTTCTCGATCAATTATTGCTTCGTAAAAACCGAGGTGGTCTGGACGGCAGCTAATGGCAGCAATCGGCGTACATTCGACGTATGATCCATATAATCATACGAAACTATAGTTAGGTGACCACATTTTGCTGCTTTACTTACGACAGTCTGCGGCATTCGAGGGTGTAAAGAGACTCAAATCATTTCGGTTGTGCTCACCGCGATTATGAAGAAAAGAAACATTTTTTTTAAAAATTTCACTAATAAATGTATATGAACTTTATTTGAATTTAGCTGATTGGCCATCAGCATTATGCATTTTTTAAATGTGGTTTATATTACTTGCAGAAAATTATTGAAGTGGTGCATACGATCACAAATAAACGTATTGACGCACGTCACTCAAACGCTAACAAATGTCAATACATATGGACTGCCGACCAATACTGTTTCTGGCAACGGTGTGAGCATCGCGTGATTTACAGGCTCACTGGCAGTTTGTCGGACGTTCCGGCTTTATGTCCGTCATCTATCTGACTGCCATTATATGCCATATACAAATTCCAATCTTCATAACTTGAACAATTTTTAACCATTTTTTTATGAACTTTTCAATATGCACTATAAAATTAACATTAATTCTCATTTGGTAAATGTTAACATATAATATTTTGATTTGTATAATATTCTGTGCTAATGACCAGGACGTGGTTATCTTTGCTCTGGCGATTGGTCAATTAATATCTTGAACTTTATGATTACAATAACGATAAGGACGGAGTTTTATTCAGTCAAATGAGAGATCACTCAAAACATTCGGATTCAAAAACTCAGCTATACCGTCCTGTTTCCGTTTGGTGAAATATTCGGTTAACCCAAGTTCAGTCGTTCATCGTACCTTAAAATTATCTAATGTCTTTATAAAAGATTTGTCGTGAAATTGATCTAAAAATTGCAGAAATACGTGTTTACATGATATGCGTGATACATATAGCCCTGAAACCAACAATGGCTGTATACGAATTGTTTTCATCATTAAAAAAAAAAGATCTAAACTGATTGACTCCTAGTACTAGAGCTTTTCAAAGGTGTATACTTACCTATACTTACCCAATCATTGGTCTGTGTACATGCATTGTTGATCCTCATACCTTTATTATTTCGCAGTTCCATTGAATTTTATGATATTCTTATAGCATGCCGATGAATACGTTCAGCGTGTTGCACAATAGTTATTATTCTCCAACAGTTTTCCATTGTTAGTAAGCTTTAAATGTATGTATAGTAATAGTATCTAAAAGGTTCTCTCTCTCTCTCTCTCTCTCTCTCTCTCTCTCTCTCGCTCTCTCTCTCTCTCTCTCTCTCTCTCTCTCTCTCTCTCACACACACACACACACACACACACAGATGAGTTTAAGGTATATACACATATATCAAAAGAAAGAAATTTAAATAAAAATAAAAACTACAAGTAAATAATCTAAGCTCTTCACATTTCTACACTAATGAAAATGCAAGGTTTCCCTTGTCCTAATTTCTTGCGTATATAATGGAAGATTATTGACAAGTCAGAAACTTTAAAAATTTATGTTGCATTAGTGCTGTATCAGATTTTCATTTAATTTATATCATATGAGCCTCATTTTACTAGTAAGCTTGAATGTTGGTGATGGTAATTCGAATGTAACTAACTTCAGTCTTGTCTGTAACATTTTTCTTTGCAATCTAATAGTAAGCTTTGCTCTCCAAGCAGTCTTGATTGCCGCGGTCTGGATTTTGTACAGCTGGGTGACCTAACTCTGAGAATATTAATCGTAATTCCACTACTACTGTCGGATATAGAGAAACCGGCCTTTGGATTTGGCATTCGGTTTATCAAACTATAATCTATAGTTATGACCAACTGGGGAGAAGATTCATTATCTGCTATGGGTCAATGCGTGCTAAGCACGAGCAAGTGGTTAGATCCACGCAAACGCTATGATTACTTATCCGTCTGTAATAGTGTTTACCTATATACTTTTTTCTTCACAGCAGAAATGGTAATTACATCAGTGGGAGAGAAACTATCTAAAGTATTATCGAGAAACAAATGTGCGAAGCTGTGTAAGACTCCAGTCGTAATTTTTCGCTTTTTGCAACGTATGCATCCAATACTTTTCAGAGTTTTGTTTTATATACATTGGATAGCTAGCATGTTGGTATCGACAATTTCATAAATCTACATTTGTTTCCCCTTAGTGATGTATCTAAAGTTGATTTTGTCTCTGACGTTTCCCGTTTATGGTAGGAAAAATCACCACGTCAACAGAACACGAGTGCAATATTTGTGAAGTCGTTTCAAACAACATTTTTATTAACTCTACATTATGAAAGAGCAGAAAAATATCTGGTCTACACCCATATGATTTCTGCATATTAATTTTATATGTAAGCAATGACGTCAGAGAGATCTGAAATGACGACAGTAGTCTGTATGAGGTAAACTGAGGCAGACCCTACGAGAACGAGACGTGTACAGTCGTCTATCACGTATTTGGACGTAATAAAAATTTAAAAAAATAAAAAAACAAAACAAAAAAAAAAAAAACAATGGTAATATTACTAACCTCTCTGACGTGCTTGAAACAAATTGGGTTGGTGATGTCTGCCAAAAACTGCTCCCCGGTTGACGTTAGCAAACCACGTCACTGTCTACACAGATCAATTGGCCTCGCAGTCAGCCTCATGTTTGAATATTGTCATTGAATTCATTTATACGTTGAATTTTGAGGGAAAACATAATGACAAGTTAATAATAACAGTGCTTGTTAAAGCTAATTCAAGCATTCAAGTGTCTCTATTTTTAGTTTCTTTTTGCGAATTCCTTCAAAAATAAAGTACAACACGTGTAGACATTTCTTTAAGAATGATACAGAAATTAATTTGTGGTGTTAGTGGCGTTTTGAGAGAAACGCGACGCCACCTTCCGAGCAGTTTGATGAATGCCGATGTCAGTTGGGGTTAATTTCTAAGAGATATGACATTACTTCTTTTTTATCATCTATGTGGTCATCACATATGACGTACGTAAAATGCAAGTATGACATACATACAATTAAAGTATGACATAGTTATAATTCAAGTATACATACAATTCAAGTAGGACATACGTACAATTAAAGTATGACATAGTTATAATTCAAGTATACATACAATTCAAGTAGGACATACGTACAATTAAAGTATGACATAGTTATAATTCAAGTATACATACAATTCAAGTAGGACATACGTATGACTCAAGCATGATATTGAATATAAGTGGTAAGAGTTCATCTATTTCTTCAGTCTTAAAACAAAATAAAATGCCGGTCTAATTGCAACCGTTGCGTTATTTTTATTTTTTTTTATTGTGATGCCAATTTCAACCTTTGCGTTTTGTTTTTTATTATGATGCCAATTTCAACCTTTGCGTTTTGTTTTTTATTATGATGCCAATTTCAACCTTTGCGTTTTGTTTTTTATTATGATGCCAATTTCAACCTTTGCGTTTTGTTTTTTATTATGATGCTAATTTCAACCGTTGCATTTTGTTTTTTATTATGATGCTAATTTCAACCGTTGCGTTTTGTTTTTTTGGGGATTTTTTTTTTTTATTGTGATGCTAATTTCAAACGTCGCGTTTTTTTAATTGTGATGCTAATTTCAACCGTTGCGTTGTTTTTTTCTTTATTGTGATGCTAATTTCAACCGTCGCGGTTTTTTTTTATTGTGATGGTAATTTCAACCGTCGCGGTTTTTTTTTATTGTGATGCTAATTTTAACCGTTGCGTTTTTATTTTTATTGTGATGCTAAATTCAACCGTTGCGTTTTTTTTTTTTTTTTTTTTTTTTTGTGATGCTAATTCGAAACATCTCTTCCAGCCATACTACTTGAAGTGGGGATTGCTACTAATCAAAGTTACAGAAATGCCAGCCGATATGATCATTATAGAAATACCAAACGATATGATTGTTATAGAAATACCAACCGATATGATCATTATAGAAATACCAACCGATACGATCATTATAGAAATACCAAACGATATGATCATTATAGAAATACCAACTGATATGATTATTATAGAAATACCAACCGATACGATCATTATAGAAATACCAACCGATATGATCATTATAGAAATACCAAACGATATGATCATTATAGAAATACCAACCGATACGATCATTATAGAAATACCAACCGATACGATCATTATAAAAATACCAACCGATATGATCATTATAGAAATACCAACCGATACGATCATTATAGAAATACCAACCGATATGATCATTATAGAAATACCAACCGATACGATCATTATAGAAATACCAACCGATATGATCATTATAGAAATACCAACCGATATGATCATTATAGAAATACCAACCGATATGATCATTATAGAAATACCAACCGATATGATCATTATAGAAATACCAACCGATATGCTTGTTATAGAAATACCAAACGATATGATTGTTATAGAAATACCAACCGATATGATCATTATAGAAATACCAACCGATATGATCATTATAGAAATACTAACCGATATGATCATTATAGAAATACCAACCGATATGATTGTTATAGAAATACCAAACGATATGATTGTTATAGAAATACCAACCGATATGATCATTATAGAAATACCAACCGATATGATTATTATAGAAATACCAACCGATACGATCATTAATTTTGTACACGACCATACACTGAAAAACAGAAATAAAGAATTTCGACCGTCGCTTGGCAGGCAATTTTCAAAACACCCTTTTTCTAAATTGTTTTTCCTAAAATAAACAATCAAAAGATTTTATAAATTGCACAAACACGATTATCATTGCCATGAAAGTCGAATTCAATAGCAAGGCACGCCCCCCACTTAATTAGACTAAATTTATTTAACAAAAGTCTTAACATATATTGTTTCTGTCGAATATTTAAAAATTAACATAGTTTAAAAGATGTGCAAAACTAGGAACTGAAGCATTAAGAATGTAACTTTTCTTTATACAAGCTTGCTGTGTGGGTGGTACATTATCAACCATTTTAGTTTGCCGACATTAAGCTATCGGACTTTTTGTATAGTGCAAGTGGCACCAGCCCAGCCTTCAACAAGCGAACAACAGACGGGTCAAGTAATGAATTTTCACACATTACAGCTGATTCTTTGCGATTGCCAATAAAAAAAAAAATCATAGAAATGAACTATGACGACAAACTTTACAGTTTTTTATTTTGAAAGCGTAGAATCCATAAAAAATAAGCAATGATAGACGGCTCGAAAACGTCTAGCATTATGCGCATGAGCTGCATAGCGAACTGAGCAACACAACACACGTGACAAAGTGTTACAGTACAAGAGCAATGATATCGAGGCACGCAACAAGAGAAATAATATGATTTTGACGAGAAGGTGCGGGTGGGGGCGGAGGGATATTGATTCAGCACAATCATATGCTCGTGCTCTTATCATAGCAGTGTTGAACACACAAACAATACAGAAAATGATACCAATTCGAATAGGCATGAACTAATAATATATTAAAATCATCGTATACAAAAGAAAACAAAATTGAATATAAACCGTGCCGATAATTCAGTAGATATAAAACTTGCTTCCTTGAATGTTTGTGGATTGAAAAGAAGATTGCATTGCCCCAAAGTGTGTGATCTGGTTCAAAATTACGACGTTTTTTGTGTGCTTCAAACTAAAGTTGATGATTTCGACGTGATTTATTTGCCATGTTATAGGTTTATTCATCAAACAAAGAGACATAAATGTGTTAGAAAACCTGGTGGTATTGGCGTATTTTTAAAAAAATGAGCTGTACAGTTCTATAACGTCTATGCATTCATCCAATGACTATGTAATGTTGTTAAAATTATCAAAGTTAATTGATAATGATGACAAAGATCTCATTTTAGATGTTGTTTATTTACTTCCTGAAAATTCAAAATGTTTAACTGATGATAATATTGAAATGTTAGATACACAAGTCACACCCAAGTGTATATCACACGCGAATGTGTTTTCATTAATAGATATAAATGCGAGAACATCCATTGAGAGTGACTGTATAGAGGTTGATAACATTTCTGGCTGATTATCTGGATTTTGACAATTCAGTTAGAGATTAATTTAACAACGTTTATTCCTTAGATTCAAAGCATTTATCACAAACGTGTGCTAGTCAAGATTAGTGTTTTAATACGCAGAAACATAAACTCCATGATATTTGTAATAAGCAGGGACATAAACGCCTTGATATTTGTAATAAGCAGGGACATAAACTCCTTGATATTTGTAATAAGCAGGGACATAAACTCCTTGCTATTTGTAATAAGCAGGAACATAAACTCCATGATATTTGTAATAAGCAGGGACATAAACTCCTTGATATTTGTAATAAGCAGGGACATAAACTCCTTGATATTTGTAATACTAATTTTATATTGAATTAAAGCGTTGTCATTTCAATCATTGATAGTCCATTTCTCTTTAGATACTCCTTGGACTTGTATTGATAACCGATGTTCTCTCTCTCTCTCTCTCTCTCTCTCTCTCTCTCTCTCTCTCTCTCTCTCTCTCTCTCTCATAATGTTTTCTCTCTTCTTTCTCTTATTTACATTACACCATGATGGCTTCTTATATAATAGAACTTTGATTGTACTTGACTCATATGCCATATATGTGTAGCCTGAGTATGATTTGTTCCAATAAAACTTTTATTATGTTCAGTGGCTATTCGCCACTACTGGTTCAGTGGCTATTCGCCACTACTGGTTCAGTGGCTATTCGCCATTTCTGACACACCGTTTAAAATTAGGCAATCTTGTTTATCTTCGATGCAGTAGACCGCATCTGTCAGCTATCTTGCACAAAAACTTCAGATGACTGACTACACTTCGGACCTTAACATCAAAGAGACGTAAAGAATAGGGTCGTCTCAGGTTATCATTTCTATTCGTTTGATCAAAAACACGTTCAAGTTTTGTGTGCGTATCGATCCCTTTTAAAGGTCAATCAGTACGTTGAACAGAACGCTGTTGTATACGTAATCTTTTCCTCTGGGACATCAGTTTTTCACATGTCAATGAAACATGAAAGAAATTGAAGTTTATAGTTAATCTTTTAAATAGGGACCGTATGAAACGTTCTTCCCATCAGTGTGTGTGAGTGAGTGCCTGATTAATGTCGAGCAACTCCTCCTACATCGTTTAAGAAAGAAACTTCAGGCCTTGGAATATGATTGTAGGTATTTTGCATAGGTGCTAAATAGTTCATATAATTCTTATAATTTTGATTCCAACCAGGATATATTGTTTTTTTTTTATTTTAAGATTTTTTAATGCAGCTAATATCATGAACAGAATTAGTTCGTTTTTCCTATAAATTAGAGCAAGAGTGTTTTTTTTTTTTTCAAGCTATGTAAGGGCAAGACTTTCTTTTTCGCAGAAACATTCTGCCCCCTCCCCACCCCCACCCCCACCCCCACATGGTGGCAGCGCGAGAGGGGGAAGTCGAAGGAGGAGGGGGGGCAATTGCCCCAGGGCACTTTTTTGCAGCTGTAACCGGGGCATAGTTGGGGGGGGTGGGGTGGAGGTTGGCAACTGACATAAAAACTGTTCTCTGTGGCAAAGTAGGAACGCCACTAAACAACATTGCCCCCGAGCGCCTCGGTAGGGGCGCCACTAAAGAACATTGCCACCGAGAGCCTCAAACCCCCCGCCCCGAAACCTGAAAATTAAATGGTCGGTCCTTAAGGAACGAGGATCGGACTCAGAGAGTTTTTGTGTGTTGGAGGAGGGTATAATAACTTAGAGAAGATTCGGGACACGCGTCTTCGCCTCAGATTATATTTTCAGACGAGTTTTGTTTTTTTTAGTTCAATTTTAACCAAAAACTGCTTCAGTACTGAAGCTTAATTGTGAATGATTCTCACTATTATTGGAAACATGTAGTGTATGATATGTTCTTGTAGACGTGAATACTACATTACCACCAATACGTCCAACTGTTAAGTGCCAAATCTTTGAATTTCATCTAGATCATATTTCACGCAAGTAATTACACATACTCCGGCTGCTACGGTTATCAGATGGATCAAAAAGGAATTACACATACTCCCTCTGTTACGGTTATGAGATGGATGAAAACAATTTTGCAATAAGATTTTTTGTGGCATTTATTGAGATTTAGTGAGATGTAGTTTACTACGAAAATATTCTCTGATAAGAGTGTTGATTTTGATCCTGGCGTGTGGACATAATTGAAACCACGCTATATCGAGATTAATTTGGTCATTATTTTGACTTCTATCAAAGTTACTTTACGCATGCATAAAGATTTACGTGTGCATAATATAAAAAGAAATATGAAGTGAAATAAAATAATATAAAGTAAAATCAAATACGCTTCAAATGATGCCATAAATCAATGACTAAGTTTGCTATTCAAAAATCAGCGACTAAGTTTACTACGCAATCTTCTCTTTCTCCATTCCCTATAACTGCTTATTTCATTTGCTACAAAAGAAAGCAAGAAGCTGTTAACTGAATATCCTTTATAAAAGTTCCTCTGAACGTGCAGTCTCGCTTTTCTCAGTGGTGTGAGCTTGCACAAAAATCTTAAACATAGGTTTGGGCAAAAACGTTAACATCGGCTTGTACAAAAACACTGACATAGGCTTGCACAAAAACACTGACATAGGCTTGCACAAAAACACTGACATAGGCTTGCACAAAAAAAAAACTGACATAGGCTTGCACAAAAACACTGACATAGGCTTGCACAAAAACACTGATATAAGCTTGCACAAAAACACTTTATTGGTTTGAACAAAAACTTTTTGAGCTGACGCCGACAACAGACGACATCATGATCGCTATAACTAGCAATATTATCCGAAAAAGTCCCGAAATGATAACGAGAACTAAACAGGGATAGCGCATGAATGGAGGATTTTTAAACGCTTTACCAGTTCACGCCAACTCAATTTTTAATGATTTCCCCAGGTTATCAGACGCTCTTTTAGTGATTATACGAGTTGATTTAGGCTTTTCATGCACATTCCACGCTACCTATAATAGAGAAGTACTTTTCGAGCAGAACAAAATGGTTCATTTTCAGATAATGAGGACATGAGAGTCACAGTTATAATATAATACGAGGTTTTCTAGTTTAACAAAATCCCTGGTAAATAATGTGTCGATAACTTTATACAGTTGTAACACAGCACATAATGATCATTTTACACCCACTTGTAATGAGTTCAAGCACGCAAGAAACAAAAAATATTGTAGCGGCCTTGAGTTTGTAGGTTCTGAACACGAAAACTAAGAAGGACATAGAAACCGATCCACATGCCCTACTTGTGAAAGAATGAGATGTAAACGCCTCTCTCATCTTTACGTTGAAAAACTTTATCGACACACACAGATATATATATATATATATATATATATATATATATATATATATATATATATATATATGGAAGCAGCGTAAGCGTTTACTACTATTTACGGAGATAGAATTTCCTGAAAAAATGTCTTTGCAGGTTCCGTGCTGCTTTCTCTTTCGTTGAAGTAAACTTTATTTACCGCACTACCAGCAGCAGCAACAACAACAATAAACATAACAAAAAGATTGTAAATTTAAGGTAAGAAAGGTGGGTAGATTTATCCACGAAATTATACTTTTTCGGTGGCTTTTCGAATTATATAAAAATTTTCGCTTGAAAAACCCAACCGTTTTGGTACAATAGGATTAAAATAGTAAAGTTTGGGAGCTCGAATAATTTCTCATACGGTTCGCAGGAGACCCTTTCCGCCACGCGACCGCACCTGAGCTTAACTTGTAGAGTTCCTGTTGTTCAGATTAAGAACACGTAAAAATGTATTCTCTATATTTAAAGAAGGAAATGCCGAGGGTAAGAAGGCGATTCTGGTGATGGATAAGCTATTCATAAATGGAAAACAGGTAACACTACCGCCGGTTCAAGCCAGAGAACAGAGTGAAAAACAAAGTGAACAACGGCAAGGACACGGCCACAACCACATCCCAAACAGAGGACGCAACATACATAACGAGCGCCATGATTACGTTGAAGATGATTATCAGAGAGACAAGGTCATTCAAAAGATGCTATCAGAACAGGCGAGCGAAGAGAAAAACGGATCGGTTAAGATAGTGACATGGAATATAGAAGGGCTTACTGAAGAGAAAAAAGAAACAAATCCGTTTAAGGAATTTCTTTGAAATTAGATCTAATATGCTTGTTAGAAACATGGAATAAACAAAATGCTCACATATATTTCTATGGCTACCACGTTTATCATTTCCCATAAAATTCGCGAAGAAAAAGCAAAACGTGTCAGTGAAGGTATTGTATTATATGCAAAGCAAAGTCGGATAAAAGGTATACAAGTTGTAAAAAGTCATTTTGATTGGATTGTTTAGTTACGATTAGAAAAGGGTTACTTTGGTTTTGATGATGATGTTTACATTTCCTTTGTTTATATGTCACCTGAACAGTCACCGATATTCAATCTTCTTAATTTCGATTTATTTTGGTAAACTACAGTTGGAAGTCACTCATTAGACTCATAAGGGAACCGTTATAGTAGCGGGTGACCTTAATAGTAGGACCGGTCTAAAGGCTTCTTACATAGAAACTGACTCTACGTTCATAACGCATAGCGAGGTAAATACTAATGATCTTCCAATTTCACGTGCTAGTCATGACCAAAAACAGTAACAGTTTTGGAAATCGCCTACTCGACTTATATACGAATACTGGGATACGCATTGTACGCACTGGACTATCAAACTTCGTCTGAGGAAGACCAATAAGCCAAGACAAGTTAGGATCAGGTTCGACCTTGAAAAACTTACAGATCCAAGCGTGGCACAAGCATTTGAAGCATCAATAGGCTGCAAATTTGCACCACTCACAATTCTGGGACATGAAGAAATAAACCTAGACTCCTTAATCATCACCTTCAACAAGGCAGTAATAGACACAGCCGGAGAGATCCTTGGCAAGCATCGTAGAATAAAGAAGCCTTGGGTCACAGCAGATATCCTCGACCTCTGCGATGTGAGGAGAAAACTGAAGAGTAAGCGAGGAGACCATGAAGGAGCAAAAAAATACAATGAAATTAACAACAGGATTAAGAAGAGCATAAAGAAAGCAAAAGAAACCTGGTTAGAGGACCAATGCAAGGAAGTCCAGAAAAGCCTGAACCAGAATGACAGTAAAAGGGCATACCAGTTGGTGAAAGACCTGACAACAGAGAAACAGAAGAGATCTAATACGATTCAGGACAAGGCTGGTAAGAGTCTGACAGAAAAGCAAGACATTCTTAACAGATGGACTGAATACTGTTCGGAGTTTTACAACCAGGAGACTTCTGGAGACCAAGCTGTACTAAACGTACCACTGACCACAACAGAGGTTAACCACCCGATCCTCAGGGACGAAGTAGAGGCAGCAGTAAAGGCGCTAAAGAAGGGGAAGTCAGGTGGGGTAGACAATATACCAGCAGAACTTGTTAAAGCAGAAGGAACTTCCATAATAGATGTCATCACAACAATCTGCAACCAAATCTGGCAAACAGGAGATTGGCCCACCCCATGGACCCAGTCTCTAATCGTGACTCTTCCTAAAAAAGGAAATCTACAACTGTGCCAGAACTACCGAACAATCAGTCTCATCAGTCACTCAAGCAAGGTTATGCTTAAGATCATCCTCAATAGACTGAAACCACAAGCAGAGCACATCATTGCGGAAGAACAGGCAGGTTTCAGAGCAGGACGTAGCACTACAGAACAGATCTTCAATCTTAGAATCCTCTGTGAAAAATATCTCCAGCATCAACAGAACCTTTATCATGTCTTCATTGACTTCAAGAAGGCCTTCGACAAGGTATGGCATGCAGCCTTGTGGGCCACCATGCGGATATACAACATAAACGCAAAACTAATCCACACTATAGAAACCCTGTATGACAAGGCGACTAGTACAGTTCTCGTCAATGGCAACATAGGAGACTGGTTCAGAACCATAGTCGGAGTCAGACAGGGGTGCATTCTCTCACCCACTCTCTTCAACATCTACCTGGAAAGGATCATGTCCGACGCCTTGGAAGACCATGAGGGCAGTGCCAGTGTTGGAGGCAGAACAATCACCAACCTGCGCTTCGCTGATGATATCGATGGCTTAGCAGGAGATGAAGAAGAAATGGAAACCTTAGTGAACCGTCTCAATCAAGCATCACTAAGATATGGGATGGAGATCAACGCTGAAAAGACACACCTAATGACAAACTACCAGTGTGGCATCCAAAAGGAAATAAGAGTGAATGGACAGAAGCTGGGCACAGTAACAAGCTTCAAGTATCGCCTCTGATGAAGGTTCTAAACTGAGGTTCTTTCCATGATTGTGCAGACAACAGCTGCTCTGGCTAGACTGAAGCATATTTGGAACATCACGCTTGGGTCCAAGATCAAGCTTATGATCTCCCTCGTCATATCCATATTCCTATATGCATGTGAGACATGGACCCTAACAGCAGAATTAGAGAGAAGAACCCATGCCTTAGAGATGAGATGTTATCAAAGGATCCTGAAAATCTCATACTTAGACCACGTCTCTAATGCATAGGTGCGCACTAAAATCCAAGGTGCAATTGGACCTTATGAAGATCTGCTCACCACTGTAAAGAAACGCAAACTAAGATGGTATGGTCACGTCTCACGCTCAACTGGCCTG
Source organism: Margaritifera margaritifera (assembly GCA_029931535.1). Classification (NCBI taxonomy): domain Eukaryota; kingdom Metazoa; phylum Mollusca; class Bivalvia; order Unionida; family Margaritiferidae; genus Margaritifera; species Margaritifera margaritifera. Next base: position 1,534,541 of record JAQPZY010001605.1, on the reverse strand, counting down.
TCAAAGACAATCCTACAGGGCACAGTGAGAGGAAAGAGAAAACGAGGCAGGCAGAAGAAGAGATGGGAAGACAATATCAAAGAGTGGACAGGCTTTGACTTTGCAAAGTCTCAAAGAGCAGTGGAGAACAGGGCGAAATGGAGAGAGATTGTCGCAAAGTCATCAGTGGCGCCCCTACGAACAGCAAGGTTAAGGGAGAAATGAAAAAATGAAAAATACGCATTGTAAATGGTAGATTAAGTGACAATGCAGATAAGGGTCAGTACGCATTGTAAATGGTAGATTAGGTGACACTGCAGATAAGGGTCAGTACGCATTGTAAATGGTAGATTAGGTGACAATGCAGATAAAGTTCAGTATGAATTGTAAATGGTAGATTAGGTGACAATGCAGATAAGGGTCAGTACGCATTGTAAATGGTAGATTAGGTGATAATGTAGATAAGGGTTAGTACGCATTGTAAATGGTAGATTAGGTGACAATGCAGATAAGGGTCAGTACACATGTTTCACGACAAATGGAGAAAGTACAATTAATTATGTTTTTTGACTACTGAGAATAATTTCTCCTTCATTAAAAACTTAGTACACAGATTTACAGAATGTTCAAATCACAGTCCGTTCTCCTTCTCGTCATTGGTTTAATGGTGAATGTAGTGAACAAATCCGATGTAAATAGAAGGAATTACATAATGAAAAAAAAAAGAATACAAAAAGTTCTGCTGACAGCGTAAATTACAATAGATCAAGAGGGCAAAAAGTTCATGATTTACGAAAAGAAAATCCACGTGAGTTTTGAAATCTTTTTAAAAGTCCAAAACCATTTAAAAATTATTCGAATGATTGTTGTGATTTTTATGAACATTTTAAGAAACTCCTAACAGCCTTGTCAAAATATCATACTGGTCAATTAGAGCAGAGTATAAGCATATAAGACGAAGGTATAACTGAGTATTTAAGCGAACTGATATTTGCAGAGCTGGATGCTCCAATTACAATTGAAGAACTTAGCTCAGCTGTAAAACATTTAAACAATAATAAAGCATCAGGTCTTGACACAGTTTTGAATGAATACATTATTGAGTCATTTCCACTTTTATCAAATTGCACGCTGAAACTTTTTAATATGATATTTAGTAGCAGCATTTATTCTTCAAATTCTTGTGAGGGTCTTATTGTATCAATTTTTTAAAAAGGTGATCCATCCGATATAAATAATTACAGAAGGATAACATTGCTTAGCTGTATAAGAAAAATGTTCACTAGCATATTAAATCAAAGACTCTCCTCTTGGGCCATTAAATATGATCTTATTATTCATGCACACTTTGGTTTTAAGAAGAATAATAGTACAGTAGACGCTATTGTTATATTAAATTGTTTCATTCAAACGCTATTCGATGAAAAGAAAATGAATTTTTGTGCCTTTATTCATTTGAAAAAAAACATTTGATTACGTAGAAAGAATAAGTCTATGGAGTGACTGGGAAAATATTAACCATACTTAGATCTATTTCCAGCTCAGTGCAGTCATGTGTAAAGCATTTAAACTCGCACTCAGACTATTTCGATTGTTCACTTAGGCTTCTTCAAAGAGAAAGCAGCTCTCCATTTTTATTTTTTCTTTATATGAATGATCTGGAAATTATATTACAATCAAATATAGAGACGGGTATAATTTTAGAAGAAATGTCTTCATATCTTTATTGTTACTGATGACACGGTGATAATTTCAGAGACAGCAGATGAACTACAAGTATCCTTAGATAAGTTACATGCATACTGTATAAGATGAAATATATTTGTAAATATTGATAAAACAAAGGTTATGATTTTTAACAACGAGTCAGAAGACTTGACGTTTTATTTAAGGACGGAGATATGTTTCTAGACATTGTGGATAATTTTAATTATCTAGGACTTGTTTTTACCAAGGCTCGTTTAGATGTGCTACATATACTATTGCTGCAAAGGTGTCAAAGCAATGAACGTACTTCAGAATAATACTAATAATCTAAAATGTCTGGTGAATATAATTTAATTTATTTGATTGTTTTGTATCTCCAATTTTGTCTTTTTGCTGTGAAATTTGGGGATTTTTGAAAGCAGACAATATAGAACGGGTACATAGAAAATATTGCAAGTGGTTACTAGATGTTTGTATATGGAGAATTGGGCCGATATCCACTTTATCTAAATAGATATGTGCGCATCATTAAGTACTGGTTCAAATTTCTAAACACAAATTTTTTGTTCTTCGAAAAAGATACAAATTAATGCTTACCGACTGCAAAAGAAAGAGTTATAAAAACTGGGTTTCTAATATGAGAAATATACTGTTGATCTCAGACTTCGGAGAAGTCTGGTATTACCCTAATTCAGTCTGGTATCACCCTAATTCAGTCCAGATAACTTCCTTCTTATTGCTTTTTAACCAAGGATAAAATACATATTTCATTCTGACTAGAGTACAGCAGTTGCTTCGAAAACTTCATATATGTATAAAGACATAAAAGATACCTTTCGAAACCGCTTCTTATCTTAGAATAATTGCTAAAGTCAGCCACAGAAAGGCTTTAAGTAAATTAAGGGTTTCATCACACCCATTAAATATGAGACTAGTAGATATGTAGGAAACGAACAGCATGAAAGAAAATGTAAACTTTGTGTAAATAATGAGGTCACAGATGAATATCATTTTGTCTGAACCTGTCCTCTACACCTCTCACTTAGAAAATCTTATATTGATCCTTATTATTAGCAGAAACCAAGTATATATAAACTACTACAATTACTTAAAAATGAAGATTTAACAACTGTAAAAATACTTAGGTAAATATGTGTATAATGCATTCCAACTTAGATTATCTTCTCTCTCTCTCTCTCTCTCTCTCTCTCTCTCTCTCTCTCTCTCTCTCTCTCTCTCTCTCTCTCTGTGATGATGTATGTGTACACAGGTTTATATCTCCATTATTCATTCATTTATTAATTCGTTTATGCAATAGTGTATTGTATATGAATTGTGTATTGTATTGACTATGTGCTTTTTTGCAGAAGTCAAATCAATAAAGTTCTGTTCTGTTCTGTTGTTCAAGTGAGTACCTCGCATTTGTTGAGAGCGGTCAATGGTGACAGATTTCGGTCTTTGCAGACTTTCCTTTAATTTGTTTTTTTAAATCATTATATTATTTTGCAATCATATTGTGATCGATAATAAAAGTGAACTGCAGAAAAGATGAGAGTTCTCTCTGAATCCTCGAAATCCGCCACTCCTGGCACAAGCGTTGCGACGTCAGTGGGAGAATGTCGCGGAAAAAACACGAATCTGTCAAGAAATTAAGATTAAAACTAGAGTAGATGCATTTCTTTCAGAGTACTTGCCGTACTTTGAGAGTAGTTGCCGTACTTTGAGAGTAGTTGCCGTACTTTGAGAGTAGTTGCCGTACGTTGAGAGTAGTTGTCGTACGTTGAGAGTAGTTGTCGTACTTTGAGAGTAGTTGTCGTACGTTGAGAGTAGTTGTCGTACGTTGAGAGACGCTTTTGGGGAATTTTGTCACATTTCAGCAAAAGATCAACGAAAGTTTTTCCCTAAATGTATCTATCACCTACCAACCAATAAAAAATGCCATCATCATTGTAAACTTTCAACATGTCTGTACCATATTCAACATGTCTGTACTACACTGAACAGTGCTTAGAAAAAGCAAGCAAATAAACTAAACCTGAAAAATGTACACTGAGTCATGAAATAATTGCCTTGTAGGAAATGCTAATGAAATTAGAATATTTATGTCTATTGTGTCTATCCTGAAGAGAGAGAGAGAGAGAGTATCTACTCCCAACCAGCTGCCACCCCCAGCACGTAATAAAAAATCTTCCTTACCGTATGTGCGTTCGGACAAAACGTATATGTTCTAATCCGGCTACCTTTGAAAAGAGACTCGGAGAGCTCAAGGGGCACCTTAGAAAGAGAGGATACAGAAATAGCTACATCGAGAAGGCTATTAGCAAAACGACACTCCTCGATAAAGGAGCCATCCTGAAATATAAAACCAAGAAAAACAACAACGCGTCCGCATCGTGGTCACTTTCCACCCCGACGCCCCAAAATTACAAAAGATAATAGATAAATCGGAAGCATTGGAACCATATTGAATCCTCCGAACAACCGAATGGCATATTTCAAGAAGTTCCTATGGTTGCGTACCGTTGACCTAAAAATCTGAAGGACCATCTGGTACGTGCCAATGAAACTTCAAACAAGACCATAGATTCAGGCACATATTTCTACAAAGACAAGCGTTGCCTAATTTGCAAACATATGCCAGAGACCAAATCGTTCAGAAGTTCGATGGGTTGAGTTAGCAAAACTGTCAATCAGAAGTTAGGATGTCGAAACAAAAATATAATCTATCTTCTAACATGCAAGATCTGTGTCACTTAATATGTTGGCGAAACCGTTGATTTCAGAAACGGAATTAATAGCCACATTCACAACAAAATCAACGCGAAACTCGCCAACCACTACAACTCGACAGTGCATTCAGTCGAGTCACTCGAGATGCTACCGATTGATTCTAACCTGGGGTGGACCGATATTGAACGCATACGTAAGGAACGATACTGGATACTTCAATTGAAAACTCATGGGGAGTTCGGTTTAAATGAAAATGTCTAACCTTCCTAATGCAATCTCATCAAAACTACAGCCAGGCATCAGTTATCAGACGTACGCAATTTTTGCGATAATATTTATTCAAGTAAATATTCCGTAACTCTTTACATGTATTATTATTATTATTATTATTAGAACTCTTGTCCATTATCCCGCTATACGATGCACTTGACATACTTCCTTTGTACCTCCTTGCATAACTTTACCGGGATATAATTGCTTTGCACATTTTGATGATGGCGTTGATTTTTCGCCGCGCATGGTGTCAGTCCTTTCTTCCCAGCCTGGAATTAGGTCAAAACACTATGGTCCTCTTCGTGATAGTCACGATACACACTTGTTTGAATTTTTTTACAGAACCTTGTTAGGCTGATGGCAGCATAACATAGATATGTAGTTTACCCGTTTTAGACCGTTTTTAAATTTTGTCTTCTTTATTTCTGCTATTGTTTTTCCTTTGTTTCTTTATTTCCCCGTCATTGAAACATGTAGTAGTCAAGAATTTCTCTTGGCTTCTGCGTTTAGTGTTTGTTTTGTGCATATAAATTGTTTCTTCCCCTGACGAAGAGCTTGTTTAGCTCAAAACGTTGGAAAACTGTTTTGTATTTGCACTGTTATCAATGTTTGTGTCATTATATATATATATATATATATATATATATATATATATATATATATATATATATATATATATATATATATATATATATACACACACACATTTATTCCGCTACGAAGATCACTTCAAAATATGTGACTGGACAGAGCAGCCACCGTAAGACAATTGAAGATTATTAACTAGGTATTATTCGTCTTTCTCATCAACAACGATTGTGAAAGCAATGATTGTGACATTTACATTTTAAGTGAGAAACATTTAGACCTTTTCATCAAAAGTCTAAATGGTTAGTACCCTACAGTTTTGTTATGAAATGTATGTTATAATGAAATGCTTTTTACATCTGACATGTTGTAATGGTGTGCTTTTTGCACTAGACATACCTATGGATAAAATAATAAATGTGTATTATTTTAAGTCCTGTGCGGTTTTATTTTATCTCATCCAAACTAATTGATTGTGTTTTTTTACTGTGACTTTTATTGTGACTTTTTATCTTGTGACTTTTTCCTAGATGAAGGTGTGACTTTTTTCCGTTACTTTTTTCTGTGAGTTTCTTTCCGTTTCCCATATCAATACCCCTATTAACTATCTCAATGCCATCAGTTACCTCCTTTCCATCAGAACACATCCGGCAAATTTCGTCCTTTGACAACCAATCCAAACTGATTCATATAAACAACGATTAAAATCTCGTTCAATTTCAATATTTTAAATCAAACGTTTGGTTAATTCTTACATTTTTTAAAACAAAAAAGTCAACTTTGGCCTACTGTAAATCAAAATTATGTTTTCACAGTTTCTGCACTTACTATATGGTACCTATTTTTGGGTCCACCAATAAAAAAAAAGAAATATTGAAGTAATTGTAAAACCCACACCGTATCTATCGCAAATTATTGAGTTTTCGAAGGCCAAATAGACTGTGATATTCCGCGGGCTACACAGTTTCTTGAAAGCATGAAGCTTTATGGAGAAAATGGTCAAAATGTATCTTTGGAAAGCATTTAGCTACGATTTGACCATATTTAGTCCATAATTTGAGCGTATTCCGCGCATGGTCATTGTATCTGCAACGGTAAGGTTATCCCTGTGTTCTTGAAAGACGTAAGTTTAACAATATTGCTACAGTACAGCTAATTTTGAGAGAGAAAGAGAGACAACGAGAGAGAGAGAGAGAGAGAGAGAGAGAAAGAAAGAGAGAGAGAGAAAGAGAGATATAGAGTTTAGTAATCAATTTGTAATTAGTAAGTAAAAGGGAAGAGAATGAAAGTTTTTTAAAATATCTCTTCTCAGGCGGTGAAATCAATTTAACCTGGGACATATATACACAACTTATTTTTGAATAATGATATGTTAAAGTTGAATTTTTAAAATTTTGCATAATTTGCTATTCATCTTTATGGACTTTTTGAAAACCACTTTGCTACTTATGTATCGGTGACATAATAATAATACATATTTTTAGACTTCATGCTGCTATCTTTTCTCGAAAAATGAAGTATATATTGTCCATTTTTAGACTTTTAAATCTGAGATCACATTTCACGTGTGGGTAGAAAAAATACATATTTTCACCGATGATGTCTTAGTTTCTATCAATCATTAGGTATACATTTAATTCATATGTATGATTTTAGTTTGGAATAAGAGCTGAAGAAAATATATCATTCTTTCATTAGAAGCATGTTACAGCGTACCTACAACCTTTAACTTATGTCAGTACACCTTGGATTTCATTTGCAACTTTGAGGTCAATCCAACAATAATACATCGAATGTATGCCGATAGGTGCCATTCGAACCACCTCGGCTATTTACGAAACAAGGATTGACCGAGAAGTTAGGAATGTATCGAACTATTTTTAATTTTTTTTTATTTGCAAATTCTCTAGATAGTCCAAACAGATTGCTATTTCTTTTTTGCTAAGACATTTCCGGCGAATAAAATGTATGATTTTGCTGTAAATTACTACGCCGACGTACATCCGGGACATATTTTTGTCTGGCAGAAATAGCCGAGGTGGTCCGAATGCTGGTAATTTATAGCCAAAGGAAACGGTAACAACTGCTATTTCTTTTATCTCAGGGTTAAATTGACCACTGTCAACTTAATTTTCATATCAAATGAGAACGGATGATATCTGGGAGCTCAGTTTCCAATTCCCCATGTATGTTAATCCCACATTTAGCTACGCATGTTTAGATAACCAAGCATATGGAAAACAGCAATACTTGAAGTGTTTGTGCTGAGAAAAAAAAAACCCACCACAAAAATTATCCTGAGGTACAAAAAAATCAAATTGTGGTTCGAACGAAAATCTAAGTTTCCCCTAACCACCCCGAAAATTATTATTATTGTTATTATTATTATTATTATTATTATTATTATTATTATTATTATTATTATTATTATTATTATTATTATTAATTACAAGTAATATAATGGATATAATTATTGTTTTCTACAAATCACAGCAAGAATTTTTTTTGCAAAGATCCCAGATCCCACCCACCCACCCCAAAAATTAAATGGTCGGTTCATCATTATTATTTCTATTATTATTATTATTATTATTATTATTATTATTATTATTATTATTATTATTATTATTATTATTATATTGGCGAAGGCTTCTTAAATTAGGACATGCAATCATATTATATTATATATTATTATATTATATCCGCTATATCGTATTCAATGATAGTAAATGCGATAATAATAATAATAATAATAATAATAATAATAATAATAATAATAATAATAATAATAATAATAATAATAAACTAAATTAAATTAAACCTGTTTTTGGTGATATCGACTGCCTTTCGTTCGATTCTCTCCAACCCCCACGTAGGTCCCACAGAGTCGCAGCGATTTACTTTGACACTTCCCAGCCCGTGTTTTACACTTTGGGGAGTCACGTGGTGTGTAACTTATGATGGGTAGAGCAATGAAACAAGAAATAGCCATATAAAAAACGACATATTTTGAATGACAGTTGAAACCTTCGCAAAAGTTGTACAGCAATGTATTTTCCTGAAATGAGCAGAGGGGAGTGAATGACAATCAAATTAAACCAGTCAAACGTCTGATTTTGGTGAAAACCGAGTTTTAAATTTGTAGAGCGATTTTTAAAAAAAATCTCACTTAAAAGGATGCCGGTTTTTTAACATCAATTACTCTGTTATTTGTTGGCGGATCTGGATGCAATAAATGCCATTTAATAGGCAGGAAATAATAATAGAGATCTGTATCAACAAATTGAGGATAAAGGTCCCGATGTTTTGCTGAAGTACCGCTAATTGAAGGAAAAACCTCGTGTGTTATAGGATGTTGACAAGTTCTTAAACAATTCCTTTACGAAGCAAACTATCGAAAAACTGTGCCACTGTTCCCCATAAAAGACGTTTTGCTATCGTCGTAACATACTTTGTAAACAAAACAGGAAAAAAGTACTTTATTATCAATGTTCAATTATAGATATCAAATTTCAAATCATAAATTTACAAGGCTTGTGTGTTGAAAACTAATAGACTAATTTCCTTCAAACCGGAGTCGCAACAATCTTACAAAATTACTTTTGTCTAGCTCAAGTTGGTGGGAAGCGAGACATCGCATTTACTGTTCTGGTGACGTCGAAGGTTGTCGTAAACAGTTTGTTAAGGCTTTGGTTGAAGTTTTTCAGCAATGCTGATATCGTGGGCTTGACATGCCCGCCCTGACCATCTCGTTCCATCATTCTTGACATTTTGCAATGTTACTTTCATAATTTCAAGAAATAAGGCAATGTTTTTTATATTTGTTTATTTTTTTCTTTATCTCTTTAGATAGCCTTTTCACGTTAACATGATGCTCACTGAATACGAAACTATACAGGTTATTAGAAGTGACAGACAGTAGAAGGGCTTTATAAAATCTGTGTATACAGTGTGTAATGTCTTCGTGAAAGAGAACATCCGAAGCTCCGCATATACTGCCCTGCTATCAACCTGAGATTTGCTTAAAACACCTACCTGTACCACTTCTCAACAATATTGACTCAATCGCTTTCTTTTTCAAAATCATGCATAATACTATAATTTAACCCGGTCAAAATTCTTTTCAAGACTCATTTTTTTCTTTCTTTGTGTGAGAACTTTTTTTTTAAAACCTAATTTTATATCATATCGTAATGCCTATTAAGAACACCTGCCGCCTAATTCTTGAGAGGATATTGTTTGCAATATTTGTTTTATGGCACTTAGTCCTTTTTTCCCACTAACGTATAAATCTTTCCCGTGACATTCATTTTAGACCATTTAACTATGAACATTTTTATTTAAGGGTGCCAATAAAAATATTACAGACAAGAAATACGTCCAAAAATGTGTCAGTAGAAAGCTTAACAAATGTGTTTTTATTGTATATATTCAGTACGTACTATATGAGATTAATATGTCATGGACATAAGTTATCACAAAGACTTTTCCTAGATTATTTGTGATTATTATTGCAAGTATTATCTAATTCTCTTTTGATTAATCTCTCTCTAAACCACAGGTCCTGTGATGACAAATTGGATCTCTCTGCGTTTGAGTATATCAGCAGATTCAATTCCAGCCTACAGCTGGGAGAATGCGCTACAAGGTCCGTGCATTACCCAGATGGTATCATTACGCAAACGTGGTACGTAATTACGTTGTATCCAAATACATTTTTGGACATGTCTTTTGGAGATATTAGTAATAATTAATATGTAATCTGAGAGAAAAGTCCAAGTGTCAGAGTTTGCTCAGGACGACTACACCCAAGTCCTTAAAAAGATCACGTCTTAATAGAAAATTGCGTTGCTGACCAGATGGCATTTTTGTGCATTTTGACATTTTCGCAGAAGCACACCGTTAAAGTTCAATATATTATGACTGTATTTAAATCCTATGTGCCTGCTAAATGTTCACTTAATCTATTGTTGCCAACAAAGCAATAAAAAAGACATTAGAAAATACCAATCTGAAGGAGAAGGTTTTAACTAATTACTGTAACTTGGACCAGAACTTGTTTTTCAATTGATGTTACATGAATCAAAGTTCTGTGAAAGGGAAGGGATTGATGCCAAGAATGATTTTTGGTTGCTGATTAAGGCCACAGCAACACTAGTAGGTTATTTAGTGCCAAGGCAATTGGTGTAAAGTGCCTTGCTCAAAGACACACCACGGTAGCCGACCCGGGCTGATCTAATGGTGGGATTATAACCCGCACCCTTTAGGTCGCGAGTCCAGCACGTTAACCACTCAGCCACCGCGCTGCTCGATTCCATGAATGAATCTACTCAACATGTTCATACTAGTTAGATCTATTAATATAATAAAGTGACGCCGTCGTCATCATCATCGTCGTCATCTTCTTCTTCTTCATCTTCTTCTTTTTCAGCAGGTATCTTCTAGAGATGTGTCTTCTGCTATCAAATGGATCTAAGTGAACACAAAGAGAAGCCATTTTTCACATTGCATCATGGGTGTTTTTATTTTGTGTCGGCTTCTGTGCTTGCTTAAATTCAAATGTCATTCTTATCAAATTAATAATCTGCGATTGAAATTCATACTTTTTAATTTCTAATAACAAGACGGGATTTGTTTGATTTAGGTTAAATCTGAAACTAACCATATCTTATCTGAAATCATTTCCATGTATACGCCCCGCCTGTAATTGTAAAACGAAATGTTTTTGCAAACTATTTTATTAACTTTTATGTAAGCATGACTGTTAAGCTGTTATTCTTCCGCCGTACTTTATAGAAATATATGATATTTATCATGTCTACATTTTAATTAACAGATTACATTTGTGCAATTAGTACATTTTGCTTGTTTGAGATGTACAATCGCAAATCTCCCTCTCCCCCACTTTACTGCCATAGAAAATCTGAGCAGATATATGCCACATAAATACCCCCTATTTGTTTCAACTGTCAACGTAACCTGTCCAAAAGACCTCATATTTTTAATCAGAGTCGCTCCAATAGATCTACATTTGCTTCTTATCAGAGTCAGTCCAATAAATCCACTTCTGCTTTCGGTCAGTTCTGCCAGTCCATTTTTATATTCCTAAAATTTCAAGTTCGGGCATTTTCAGTTCCATAAGGTTCATGTTTGAAAACATTGTCAGTTCCAAAAGGCCTAACTGTTCTGGACTGATAGTTTGTTGAACAGTTTCCCGTACTCTAACCAATTCGAGAACATACCTACTCATATACAGACGCAATGACGCCATCCCCCCCACCATATTGTGAAACTGTTTTACCTCATGCAGATAGCTCAGTGGTTAAACCGTTGTATTTGTGACCAGAATGGTGTAGGTTCGATTCCCACGATTGAATCAGGCTTTTTCGGCTACCGTGGTGTGTCCTTGGACAAGGCACTTTACTTTACTTGCCTCAGCATGTTATAACCTTCAAAGTGTTGCTGTGCCACAACAAACACACACACACACACACACACACATGCAGACGTACAGTCTCTGTGTTTCAGTCATTTGCGTATCGGAATCGCGACCAGAAGGGCGAGGGTTCGAATAATGCCTTAGGATCAGCCAGTGTCGGCTTCCTTGGTGTATTCCTTGGCAAGGAACTTTACACTACTTGCCTCACCACGACACAGCATTCATGTAATGGTGTGCCGTACAACACACACACACACACACACACACACACACACACACACACACACACACACACACACACACACACACATATGCATACACTATTTGTGTTAATGCCCTGACTAGTTTCATAAAAATATACGGCTGTTTAAGGAAATACATAGGGGTAAAATAGTATCCTAATACACATCGTTAGCAAGTAACGATAACCAATTAAGCAATTTGAATCATCGACGCCTTTCCTAATATTACTTGCAAAATGCTTGCGGGCCGGGATGGCAGCTATCAAGTGCTCGTATATCTCTCTTGACAACACGTAACAGTTGCGAACATTTTCCCGGATACAGAATAAATGAGGTTGTATTTCGGATGATTTATATCAATATTTCTTCTTTCTTTTATCTTTTTTCTTTTTGAATTATATTTATGTAGAGAAACTACTCATATACAGACATGGATAAGGAACTTAGGGCAATAGTATAGTTTTTTGTACGTCATCTGTACGTCATTGTTTGAAGCAAAGACAACTGGTCTGATCTTAGAATGCAAGATTATAGATGGTGTCCATCTATTCTACCACACAACGTTGGTTATAGTGGTTTGCTTTAGTTTATAAACAAACTTTTCGTTTATGTAATAAAGAACTACAAAAGTTTTAATCATCGCTTTTAATGACAGTATGAAAAGTTTGGTAATGTCTAACTTTGTTTTAAATTGTTCAGGTTTATCAGAAAATATGTACCAGTAATTATCTGATACAATTACAATTTAATATTAGTCTTTCGACAATGTCAGTATTGTCAATGGGTAATAGTTATCTGAGCATTTGCGTTTTATAAATGCTCATTTCTAGGATATATATTGCGCCATCATTAATTTTATGGGAGAAAAAAAACCACTATCGTCACTGTGCGAAAGTTATAATAAAAACATGCAGCTTTGTCTTTCACTACTTCTTAAATTAAGCAACAATGTAAACACCAGATTGCTTCAAATTAAAGGTCTGCTGGTAGAAACTTATTGCATTATTTGGAATTTATTGAAGCATAAACAAATTAAGACGAATTAATAACTTACATAAATTTCATACCATTACGTAAGTTATATTTTTCTTAAATTTTCAGCTCGCTGAAGAGAAAAGGGAACGAGTCAGAGTCCAGAAAGTTTTTGAATGACACCCGCTTAGAATTTCTCCAGAATGCCACACAGCTGATGAATTTAATTGGACTATGTGACGGAAAGGTGGCATCTTATTTGGGACTCCTCAATAACCAACGTGACTGCGTTGCGGTAAGTCCTACTAGCCTACTTTTTCAAATGTCCGTCTGTCCGGCCTACAACATAAAATTAGCATAATATTCACTTTGATAGCGTACCCAGTTAATACTAAAACGATGAAAATGAAAGCAAAGATGCTTTCTGTAAACGATCTTGTAGACGGAGGAAAGCGGGATAGCCCTGAACAAGTGCGCGTCAGTTATACGTATATAAAGATGTCCACACGTCAGCATTAGGCATTCGAACGACGAAACTGTTTTTACATTTTCACAAAACTCCTTTTGTGTCTTGATTATTTTGAAAGTCACCGTGATGTACTGCATCCTCGTTTCTATGTATTTACCCCCTATGTGACTGTTAATTTATCATAAAATATATTTTACAGGTCAAAGGATTGTTGTTTCTTTAACTCTCTGTTCTACTTTTACCCTTACAGCAAGAATCGCCCTGTTTCTTAAAGAAAAATTATTTCCTGACAACTCGGTGTATTTGTTCTTGACTTGTAAATACTAATAAATAAGCATTTTGTGCATATGGCAATCGTAATATAGGATCCAGTGAATTCTTTATACATTAGTGTTCCGTAGTAATTATATGCTACTTATCGATATTTGAAGTTTATATTTTTTTTACATCATACGAACTAACTGTTTATGTGGGCGGATGGTGTATCTTTTATTACAGACAGAAGTCGTCAGGAGAGTTTTGTTCACGAGAAAGCACGTGACACTAGCTTTCATCCAGCTATTCCGACCGGGAATAGCTAGACTGGTAGAAGACGCAGAGAAGATTCCACAGGACTTCAGCGAATACTTCAGAGACGAGTATTATCTCAAAGATTTGTCTTATGGTACTCAGGAAATCATTCTTTTGGAAATGCAGTTCTCAAGTCGATCCGTGGCGGAAAAAGCAAGAAAGTTTCCTATCACGCGCAACCTCGTCTCACAAATAGCAGACAATATTGCAGACAACGTTGCCGTCCCTAAGAAAATTAAGGTGAAAAGAAAATATCTTAACTAAAAAATCCGGTTCAAGACATTTTGTTGACTGCGACTTTTCAACGAAAACGACCATTCTTTGAGTGTTAGTTTGTCGACAAATTGTCGTAGAAAAATCGTTCATAAGTCATAGACAACTAGGCCAAATAATATTGATTTTTTTTTCTTAATTGTTTTGGTGGGGGGGGGGAGGGGAGGGGGGTATTTTTTTTGGGGGGAGGGGGGTATTTTCCCGTCAGTTTTCATGTTTCTAGATTGGGCAAGTGCTTGTGTAATGGACATAGTTTGTTTTCCATGAAATGTCGTAGTCGACGAAATGCGTTTCAGGAAACATCAAAACTCATCATGAAGATTTTTGTCAATCGCTTAATATGAAAGAAAGTTGATAATTCATTATACTGCTAAATGAAAATGTTAGTCGATTGAAAATTGAACTTCGTCGATCTGTAGTACAGGAATCAAATTTAAGCAGAATAAGCGACTGTAAAACGTGTTAATAATTCACATATTAGTGTTTTCGTTTTATAAATTTAAATACGTTTTCATTAGTAATATATAACAGATTTACAAATCGTGCACTTGGATATATCGTCAAGATTATTTTATACGTAAAAGTGTGGATGAATAACCAGGCATAAATACAATAATCTCTCACATAAATATGTACTCACATACACTCACACAGTGATTTATATGTGCCTAAATGTTTGATATTAAAAAGCAAAGGGTAAAATATACGTTGTTCCATTTGGTTTGGTTAATGCTTTTCAATGTAATTCATTTTCCACAAGAAGCAACCCGTGGTTGGAGATTTTGTACAACAGATTTGCTTTGTCACTGAAGGCGATCAAAATAATATGATACAGATGACAACAACAAAATAACACGTATGTAATTTCTTTTCATTAGATAGAGATCTTGCGATACGCAGCTACGTTTACATTAATTGATCGCAACATGCAAATCCCAAACAGAGGTTAAGTCATTGTTTTGTCATCAGATACATTCACTAGCGTGCGTTTGCAGAAGATCAAAGACATTCTTGTTGTAAAAATACTCTCTAATTGCAGGTAATTCGTTTATCCACGGGAGACAAGGTTTTTTGCATGCAAATGTTTAAAGGTAGCAGGGGTGTCAAGGAAGCGGTGAAGTTTCTGCAGGTTTGTGAAGGAAAGACTGACAGACTGGTACAACATATCTCTAGAGGGATTACAAAACCACATCTCCATTACGGACTAGTACCGTTCTTAAACACACCATCTGCAGGTACAATTGCCACTTTGTTTATGTGAATTTCCCCGTGTGCTAGCAATTCTTCATTGCTCTGCCCCCACTGCGAATTCGGGTGGTGGGTTATTGATTTGGCCCTCCGCCCGTATGTCCGTGTCTGTTCGTCCGTCCCAGCTAGCTCGCTAACATGAATAAACCATTCGACATAGACAAATTAAATTTAATAATCGTCTTTCTATCTTGATGTGGATGACCTGACTAGACTTTCACAGCATTTAACTGATGTTTTGCAGTGCAAAATTTGGTAAACATATTTACATGCATATGCAGAAGACCAGATTAAATTTGACGCCATCAAAGCGATGTTTATGTTTTGCACTTTACGTACTTGTAAGTGAAAACATTGTTTACACGATTGCTCAAAAACTGCTTTACGTTTGCCTACCAAATTTGGCGGACCTCAGTGCATATATAGGTGATCTAATTCGATTTTCATACCATTTAAACGAGTTGTGCAAGAGTTTTTCGTTTTTACATTTTAATTTGAACTTTTTGGGCAGCTGTGGGAACATACGTGCAAACACAAATCGTATTTACGCCTGCATGGATGACCAGCCGTATATAGGATAAACTTTCTTCATCCGCCCCGGTATCTGTACATCCGTCCGTCGGTCCATCAGTCTGTCCTCACTGTCCAGGCTGTAGCTCTTATTTCAGTGCATGTATTGAAACCAATTTTGGGATGATGGTATACTGTACAATTAAAGTGGGTTGCTGTGACCATCTTTCTAGAGCTTATTCTGTATCGCTAAAAATCGTGCCCAGGTTCTAATTCAAATTAATTTTCACCTACTGTTACCAAAAGCTGCACTATAAATGTGCGTCGTGGGTGAAGTTATCTGCCGAATCAAAACTGAGTTCCTGTAATCTTTTTTCCAGGGTTTTGGTCTAATTTTTTAAAAAAAATCATGATTGGTGCCACCAATCGGCATATTGTGAGCTCATGCTTACCAGCAACACTAGTTCCAATCATAAACACATTGGTATATACGAGAAATTCGAGTAATGGAATCATATGTACTGAATTTGTTCTGAAACAGTAGCTTGGAAAAACAACTCTATGGTTGCGAAAAAACCGCTCACTTTTTAATTTTTTAGCATACATTTATGGGCTATGATGGCAAAATAATAAAAACTCGCTTTGCAGCTCTGCCGTCCCGGGTTCAATCGTCTGCTCCAGCACGCGCAATGGTTGTGGTTTCCTCTTCGTTGAATTCCAAGGATCACCTCACGCTAACTACTTTGTCATTGGGTTGCTTAAGTAGATACCCAATCTACGTATGAGAAACAACAAATAAAAAATGATTGAAAAAATACTACTACTACTAATAATAATATTAATAATTTCTATATTGCAGTTTGAGTCTGAAACCATTCGTATAATATTTACCAGCAATAAATATGCTTGAGAGCAAATACAGTTTAGAAAAAAGAAATGAAATCGAATTCTTTTCTATTTGATATCCATATTGATTGTAATGAAATATTAACTTTTTTCTTTTTTCTCATAAAAAGAGAAAATATTTGGCAAAGGATACTTTTTATTCATATCATCACGATCATCGTCGTCGTCATCTTTATCATCACCATCGTCTTTATTTTTCTCCCCTCCTCCTCATCGTAATTATGATATTGTTATCACCACCGCTGTCATCATCATAATCATCTATACTATCATTGTCATCGTCAAAATCGCCATCATAATCATCCTTATTATCATTAGCGCTGTTATCATCATCATCCTCGTCATCATCACCACCATCACCACCAACAACAGCATCATCGTCGTTGTCATCCTCCTCCTCCGGATCCCGTAGAATTTCTCATAATTCTTGTTTGTACTGTTATTATCCAGCCGAACTAAAAGGACCTGAGGCGGATGAAGCATCCGATGTTATGGACAACTGGGAAAAGTCAGCTCTTCTGGAAATTGATGCTAACAGAATATACCTGAAACACTGCAGACTTCTTTCATTTGTAAGTAATGACCAGAAACCCTCTGTTTATTTTCCTTTTCTATTTGTCTATCTGTCTGTCTTTTCTTTGTCTCTGTCTTGTTTCCATGACTGTCTGTTAAATTAATTTATTTTCCCCAGCTTTTTTCTTCCTTTCCCCGCTTGTTTTTTTTTTTTTAACTCTCTAGTTTGTATAATATATACCATATAATAAAAGTCTCATAAATAAACATAATAAAAACATAATTGAAGCAGTGAAATCGTTATGGCAGCGAATTTAACTTCTATGCTCATATTCGCGATGACCGACCCGGTTATTTAAGGGGTGCAAATAAACAGACTCTTCCAGCTTCTTCACGAAGATATTTTAGCATCATTACATTTTTTTAAAAATTCAGTACTCAGAATAAGTGATGAAAATTCGAAGCGGTATTCAAACCTCATTTCATTCCACTATAACGAATTAATCAGTTCTTTGCGTGTTTGTTTCCATTCACTTTTCTTTCTCTTTTTACGTGAAGAAAGGGTCGAACGACAGCGTACCCTGACGCATAACGTACACGTTATAGTGGGTATCTTTGGCGATGCTTTAATTGTTACTAAATTCACAAAAACAAAAACTGAGATCGCACCAAAATTAAAAGCAAAAAAAATTCAATTAATGTACGATGAGCCCCATAGATTCCGCCGAAAAAAACAATTATGTTCCAGACCCTAGTAAAGTTCCAGCTCTAGAGGCATTTTCGTTTGCGGTGTAAAATGATATTAATTCGCACAAATAGAACCCTACTAAAAAGGACAATTGAACCGGACAGGAAAGATGGTCGCTGAAACAAACTGCGCGAGGGGGAAGACAGTGCCATCAAGCCATTAGACATTGGCCGTCCGTTGTTGTCATGAATACGCGTGACTACATCGCTAAGGCGAACATACCACTTTCAGACGAGAGGTTTGGTAAGAAACTTGGTTATGACCTAACACCTGAACATGCTAAAATTGTGTCAGACGTCAAAAGACTTGCACAACGCATGGCACATTGATGACAAAACACTGAATTGCATCCTACCAGTTGACCCTGAACCATAGAGATGTTACTTACTCCCTTGAAAACACAAAGAAAGGAAGCCCGGAGATACCAATCATTTACGGAAACGGCCATTCCACTCAAACACATTTCTGAATACGCTGACTATCGCTTTCGACCTTTCGTGGAAAAAAAAAACTGCCTTCATACATCTAAGATACTGTTGACTACCTTAGCAAAACACCAAACATTAACCTTCCAGACAACACTCTTCTCATCACTATGATGTGTGTTTCTTATACTCCAACATCAAACACAAGGAATAGATCAAAGTCTGCAAGGAAGAATGGAATGGTCGGCCTGATCATTCCATTCCTACTGACTATTTGGTCAAGTTTCTTATCATGTTCTCAAGTTTAGCAATTTTATGTTCAACAAACATCACTTCTAACAAATCAACGGAATTCCGATGGGGGCACTTCGTATGTCGATATTTTATTTTTATGAGAAGACTCTAACAAAAACTCCTCGATGAGAAACCCACTAGACCTCTAAGTTGGAGTAGATTCATTGACGACATATAATCAAAATGGATCGAAACGGGCGACAGATTCAAAATGTTCTTTGGATTCGCCAGTGACTTACAACCTATGTGTAAATTTGCATTAGAGTCAACAAACAAGTCAAAAGTCTTCTTGGATACTCATCTACTCTATTGAAGGGGAAAATAGAAACTGGCATGCATTGCAAACCTAATGACTCTCACCAGCATATGCTCCCGAACAGCTGTCGCTCTAAGAACGTAATAAAAAAAACTTCCTTACGGTCTGTGCGTTCGGACCAAATGCATATACTCCAATCGGACTACATTTAAAAAGAGATTCGTAGAGCTCAAGGGAAACCTTAGAAGGAGAGCATACGTCACCCCAAGCACGTAATAAAAGATCTTCCTTACGACCTGTACGTTTGGACCAAACGCATATGTTCCAATCCGGCAACCCTTGAAAAGAGACTCAGAGAGCTGATGTGGCACCCTAAAAGGAGAGGATACAGAAATAAATACATTGACGATGCTATGAACAAAACTTGATTCCTTGGTAAAAATGCCTTTTTGAAATATAAACCCAAGAATGTCAACAAGCGCATGGCCTTGGTGGTTTCTTAACACCCGATAACCTAAACTTACAACAGATCATTCGGAAGCGTTGACACTAAATCTAATCTTCGGAATGTCTGAAGGGCATATTTAAAGAAGTTCTTATGGTTGCGTATCGTAGACCTAAATATAAAGGACCATCACAGATTGAATCACATGCAATTGCAAAGACAAGCGCTGCCTAATCTGCAAACATGTGCCCGAGACCAACTTGTTCCGAAGTTCGGGGACAGGAGTTAGCTTTAATATGAATCAGAAATTAGAATGTTGAACTAAAAAATAATAACCGAAAGAGTAACATTCACAATAAATTAGTCAACGCGAATCTGCCCAACCATTACAACTCAACCTGGCACTCAGTCCTTTAAGATACTACCGGTTGAGTTTAACCTGGAGCGGACCTAACACATAATGAACGATACTGGATACTGCAACTGAAAACTCATGTGGAATTTGGCCTATATATAAAAAAATCCAACATTCCCAATGCAATTTTATCAAAATGCCGGTCAGGTCTCAGTTTATCACTCGAGTGGGTGTAAAATGTAATTTGTTGTTGTTGTTGTTGTTGTTTTTTTTTTTTTGTTTTTTTTTTTGGGGGGGGGGCAGCAGGGACCTTTAAAGCCAGCCCACCCTCATTAAGCTACTTGGTTTTATTATACAGGTGTATAATGTACTCACCTTATACTGATAGTCCTAATTGATATCCATCTGGCTATACACACAGAACTGCCAACTTTTAATACTCTGGGTATTCTAAATATAAGTCTTTTGTACATGCTCTGAGTTTCAACATGTAATTGTTATTTACTCTGTCTATCCAGCGTGTAACCGCAAGCCCTTGTTATACATGCTTGTTAATGGATCGCTTACCAAATTGAATGTCAGCCGTTTACAGGATATTTCAGTACTTTTTGGCTTCAACTGAATCTTAAAGTGATTAATGCTTGTTAATGAATCGCTTACTGAATTGAATGCTAGGCGCTTACACGACATTGACACTAGTTAAACACCTTTACCTTCGTTACTGTTACGATTTATAAGCGTCCAATATTGAACATTGATGAGGTAAAATGTGTACGGGTTGCTTTATTATTGACGCGTTTATACTGCTCACTGTAGTGACTGTTGCAATACTTATTGTTGTGGGGGCTGGATTTTTAGTAGTGACTGCGGTAACAAATAAAGATGCTGGTACTAACACTGATGGTGCGCGACCTGTTGCTGCAGAACAAACCGTACCAAAGGATGGCGATGGCACGTGAGGCTGCCGTTGTTCTTTGTGAGACGCTGAAAACACTTGTTGAGGAAGCTGCATTGTTTACCCCAGGGTGATAATGTTACCTTAGATAGTTATATAGGTTGTTAGCGGATATCCCATATCATATATTGAGCGTATGTGGGGGGTGGAGTCTTTTCGGCAAAAAAGATAAACCACTTCATTCCATACTGCGGGTCTCGTCATGCCACTAGTCAATGACTGACGACTTCAGTGAGGCAACGGAAATTGTGGACTTTTCAGTGCCCGTCGCCGCGCTTACTGCGTGAATATTCCCATAGCTCCTCTTGTAATCCCTCAGTAGATACTACTCTGCGTAAAAAGCGGCCAATAATTTTATTTATTTTTTTGCGTCACGGAGCATTACTTTAATGTCGGCACAATGGTCGTGGTGCGCTGGGATACTGGGGATAGGCCTAATGCTAGGTGAGCAAGAAAGTTTTCGTAGAAGCTGTTTCAGCTGTTCCAGCGGTTCTATTGTTTCCACTGTTTCTACCGTTCCCACTTCAGCTGACACAATGAAACTTACATTTATGCGGAATTTCCAGCAAGACTTTTCATAATCTCTTCGCTGGTTTCATCTTTTCCGCGGGTAATCAGCTCGTTTTTCTCCACCTCGTTGCTGACAACCGAAGTGTATGCCCGTTATTCGTTATTCACGGCTGTATATTTGTCGACATCTTCGAGGATAAGCTTAAATTCTTCCCCGGATACGGCATTGTGCTGGAGCTCCCTAGATATGTGGTCCAAAATTGTGTTGAGCTATGTCTCGGTGAGGACGAAGATTTCGTTGTGCTTTTTGTCCTTCAGGGAGAGCGCCAGCTAATTTATTTCCAGTCATAGAAACCAGCCCGCTGCCCAAATCTGCGATCTCCAGGGCCACCGCGATGAGGGCGGCTATGATGGTTGTCGGGATTCCAATGCTGGCGAGACTGGTGCCCACAGGCACGGCTCTAAGTGTGGTGTCAACGCCATCAAACGCGTTTATTGCGTGGACTCGCCGCTGTTCAGCCCCTACATGTAAGGAAGTTTGAGCCTCGCAATTTTTTTTAAACGAAAATCTTCGAGTTTTGGGTAGAGGGATTCCTCTATCAGGACGGTGTTGGGTTTAGCTCCTCTGCGGGCACGCGCTTCTAACCTGTCGCCGTGGTGTACTGGCAAGGTGGCGGTATTGTGAAGAAAATATAAATTTCCTTAAGGCTATGTTCTTAACGACCGACAGTAATGACACTGTATTCAATATGCCCCACCAAGACGATCTCCCCGAGTCACAACCAGCGTACTTTCTGGCTGAACACTGTAATGCGATAGAACATATCTTTTTCGAAGATCTCGCGGTTTTGCAATCTGATGAGCCGAGTGATAGAGAGTCGTACATACCCCGAAGGAAAGGTTATCGCCGAGGCCATTACGCCAAATACCACGCGGGCATTGTAGGAGCAATCGCGCCCGCGCCAGTCCCCCCCTCCCCCCCCTCTCCCGAGGGCAGTTCTTCAGGGTTTTGTTCCGACAGTGAAAGTTCAATTACTCCTAGCTAACCGCGGATTGGCTTAGGGTGCTCTGGATGGTCCCCGTGCTCAAAGTCTATCTGCTATTCATCCTTGTTCCATTTTAATTTTTAACCGGGGGGTATTCAACCCCAAGCTGGTGCAGACACTTTTCCACCAGGGGTTTATATTTCCTGTCGATGTCAACATGTTTTGTGAGCTCCAATACACCATCGCCGTCCGCTACCGCGGGATTGTCAGTCGTCACCAATGATTTGTATTCATTGTCTATGTCTGCTTGCTCCCCTATGGTTTGCCAAGGATATTGATTTAGGCTACGTGAGTTCCAATTGCTGTTCAAGAGCAAGCCAAAGATGGTTAGAGTGCTTGAAAATCCCGTTGGCTGTGCGTTGACGTTAAGACCATCGCACGTAATAGTGTATCGGCAAACACAGACGTAAAGTTAATCGTCAGGCTTTTATGTTAGGCGTTAGCCGGAACGTCAGTAATACCATTATGTGCCATTAAGATTCCGTTTACACGAATTAAAATCGACGCCCACGTCCAGTCACCGCAACTCCCGAGAAGATTAATGAAGTATAAACCGGCGTCCGTCACGGTAATAGTGTCGTGTCGTTGTTGAGTGTAAAACTTCCAACGTTTTGAAAGCCTTGCCTTAAATCCACAACGATACAAACCGGACGCATTTATTACAGTAACCCCACCAACTAACGTGATTCTGTCGGCCGTTAAGTACACATCCTTTAAGGCAGCGCTGGTCGTGCTAACAACTTCGCAGCCTGGGATTTCAGCCTCTGGGGCAGACGCGGGCGATGGCTCTTAGGCGACCGCAGAGTGGGTGCTAAAATAACCATGGTCACGTAGACCCGTAGCGTGTTTGTCGTTTGCATTCGTACGAGCACTAATGCTTAATTTCAATGATGATAGTGTAATCCAGCATATGAAGTGTTGTTTGTTTTTCATCTAAAAATACGTATCGAGAGTTCATGAATGTTGCCTTCGCGTAACCTGCGCCAATGTGGTTTTTCATAGGAAACAGTACGCATGTGCCGGTAGGACTCGTCGCCCACAGGAATAACTTGTAAAAGGGAACTTTTTTCCCATCAAGAATACTCCCCAATGGTGTCTATCTGTGTGAGGTGGACATAGAGCAGAGCGCGGAATGTTGATGAACACTGGAGGATCGGGTGCAACGTGTGCGTCTAGCGTGGCCGACGAACCCAAAGATGCGAGCTATCGGGCGGAGAGAGAGAGAGAGAGAGAGAGAGAGAGAGAGAGAGAGAGAGAGAGAGAGAGAGAGACAGACAGACAGACAGACAGACAGACAGACAGACAGACAGAGACAGAGAGAGACAGAGACAGAGACATAGAGAGACACACAGAGACAGAGAGAGTTAGCGTATGAGTCTCGCCTGTGATCGTGATGCTGACCCGGGTTGTAGTCCGCGGTCATTACAGGAACGGTAGCCTGTATTACTCTTCTAGTGTGTGCATATTATAATACCCATCCGAAATTCTAAAGGTATTCTACACCCAGAAATTATTAACAGCACAAAACATATCACAGAGATTGTTTCCTGCTGAAACGGCAAGAGTGCCCGAGATGGCTCGCATACTATACTACCATATGAGAAGGATTATCACTCAGGTGCGATGTGCCTCTCCGGGCAAAACAGGGTGGAACGCGCTTGAAAACAGCATTGACATGGTTGTCTACGAGTGCTTTAGCAACGAGTTTAATGTGGGGGAAAAACTCGGACTGGAGGCAGAGGCATGGTGAAAAACAAGGCATGGGAACGATGTACAACTACAGTGTCAACAGCGGCTACCAGTCAATCCGTGGTGATGTATGGGACCCCAACGTGAATGCGTTTGATCATTCAAGGAAACACAAAGTTAACTACTTCACACAGGGTAGGGAAGCTAACCACGGTTTTGTGTATTTTTTCTTGACAAATCGCAAGACTTTACACAAGCAGGGGTTGAGCGTCTCAATGAAAGCGTTATAGTGTACGTTTGGGCAATCCTGGGCTCAAAAGCCGAAATGCTTACCTCGATAATGGAGCCAGGAAAGACCTTTAATGTACAAAAACAGTTTCTTGCAAACGTAGAAAAGATGGTCGGCCAAGGTGAGAACGCACCAGAATTGTTAAATAAGTACCAGTCATTGTTCGGACACTCCAAAAGCAAGCTAGATTACGTCGTTGGGGGC
Source organism: Margaritifera margaritifera (assembly GCA_029931535.1). Taxonomy (NCBI): domain Eukaryota; kingdom Metazoa; phylum Mollusca; class Bivalvia; order Unionida; family Margaritiferidae; genus Margaritifera; species Margaritifera margaritifera. The sequence continues at coordinate 1,509,906 of JAQPZY010001605.1, read as the reverse complement.
GGCCTCTACATGATCCCAGCTGACATGGAACCTAAAAGTGGCACCTATGGGAGGGGGGGGGGGTATAACAACGAGCTTCTTGTAGCGGATAACCACATGACGATAGGCACCAATGTCGATATTATTTAGATAAGGATACGTGCACAACTGCCGCCGCTCAAAAGCAGGTGCAGAGCACGCCCCAACAACCGCAGTCAGTGAAGCACTAAGAGGTTGCTTTTACCCGCCAGCGCAAGTCGCGGCGACGGCACAAACCAGCACCATGCAAAAACTTCAGGAGTCTCAAGAAACCGAGAACCACAAAGCCAATAAAATGGAATTAGTCATGGGCGGTATTGTGGTGGTGCTTGCAGTCGTGTGCTTTCTCCGCTGAGCGCTTGTGCAAGTGCCTAGCTTCTCGCTTGTCTGCATATCGAGAGCGGAGAACGGCAAAGCACGCGACAGTTATCGTAATGACAAGGACTATGAAGTTTTCGGCCAACCGATGACATTGCCAGCGATCCTCAGCAAGAACGACACGATTGACCCAATAATTCCGGGCAGAGCGGCCGCCGCTTTTCTGTCTGCGTTTTCTGCATTCCAGCCAGCCGCTCCAGCTGCCTTTTTATCCATTTGTTTACACCACCTGAGCCTGGATTAGGTGCCAGGGCTGGCAATAGCGTTGTGCCGGCCACGCCTGTGACTGCGAATACAGTGCTGCTTAGGTTATAGTGATTCCCTGTTTTCGAAAGAGTGTACTCAGTCTCTGGGCTAGGGTTATATCCTGATGGAGAATTATGTTGATGGTTTCCCTTATCCGGTTAAACTGAGTGAGAAGGGCTTCTCAGTTAGAGCTAGCAGCCTCTATCTGCAGTCTGTGTTCGCCTTCAAGATTCTTATTGTAAATGGATCCTTGAGCACCATTGTTGTGACTAATAACCCAAACACCACAGACCAAGACCAGCGGATTACTGTCAGATTTCCAAATATTGTTCCTGGCGCCGCCACGCTGGCGCATTCATTATTGCTCTGACCGGCGGCACAGGAGCTCATGCTCACTTAAACCGTACGATTGTGAAAAACATGGGCCGCGCCATAGTTGGTAAAATATTTGTCAAGCTCGAAGGAAATGAATTGGCCACCATTGACTATGTTGATATCTGGGGTGTATACAAGGATCTCTGGTTGACGGAAAAAGAGAGGAAAAATGCGGGTATACAGAACGTCAACACTACTACCATACGTGTTGGTGATGGCAATCCCGTTGTCGCCACTGAGCCCGACGAGTCTATCACCGCCGCGTTTTGGAACTGCTTCTTCGTGCCTCTCGACTTCGAGCTGCTAAATGATCACATGTCGTACTACCAATCGGGCCTTTTAGACTGACTTACATTTGAGTTGACGTTTAACAGGTACTGCAGGGTGATCCGCGGTACTAACAACAAGGAGAGCTACACAATTATTTGTATTGCTCTGGAGTTCGACGTTGTGAACAACTCAGAACTTGCACGCATGGTTAGGCAGCAGAACATACAAAAAGTGGCTATATTATACAGAGTTCTGCGCCATCGCAGGGAAGTACTAAACAAGAGCGATACCATGTAGAACAATAACCTAAACTCGCCAGCTAAAAGTATGAAGGCGATAGTCATACTCTTCGAGGACCCTACGCAAACCGCTGATTTCCAGCGCGATACTGGTGAATTTTACCGAAACAAGTTTGCCTTTGTCATCGACATGATGTCAACGAAAGACTACACTCTCCACCGATCAGGAAGGCGCTTAGAAAACGTGAGCGAAGGCCTAACGCTGCAAATTGAAATAACATCCGTGGCGGCAGGCGTGATGAACAAGTACATATTCATCATGATGGACGTTCAGTTCAACATACAAAATGGACAGTTTATGTCAGTCTTGTGGTAACATGAGCGGTTTTTTTTAAAATAACGTGCAGCCACACTGCGCCATAATCGCTGGCCGACACGATTGTGGAAAGAGCTTGTTTGCAGGTAAACTTCTCGAATCGACTTTCAAGGCCACTTCGACTATATCGTCATCATCTGCCCTACTATGCGCCTCAATAAGGCGTACGACAGGCCGTGGGCTCGCAGCAAAATAGACGCGGAGGTATTTCTGGTCAATGCTGAGGGCCATGATCTGTATGCCATGCTTTGTGCGCTCGCTAAAATGTTCGAGGAAACTACCACGCTTTTCTGCTCGACGATTGAGCCTTTCTTTCTGGCGCCCGGCATAAGGAAACTGCCCCTACTTAGTTCGCATATGTCGGCTGCCATGGCAGCAATCGCTTGTGCGTCATAACACAAAGAGTACAACGCCATTGCACGTGATTTCCGCAAAGACTCGTTTAGGGTCATGCTGAGAGAAAACGACATCACGGAGGCCTCGCATTGAGCGGAGAATGTTCACCTCGCAGCAAACGTGCTTTCTGTGCTCGGTTTTGTTGTTGTTGTGTACCATACGGCTTAGGTCTTTGATCCAGACATAGCGGCTCTTCTCCACTGCGGTTTCACCTTCGACGCCTGCCGTGTTGGCAAAGAGCAATAGGTCCACAGTGCGTGGCCTGACTTCCCCGCTACTACACGGCGGGTAGAGCCCATTTTCCGAACCAAAAATATTAATAGCGATAGTTTCGTTGGGGAATTCAAACTTGGCAATTTCACAACCTTCACAGGAATGTCAATCCCTGTAAAGTCAAGCTCACGCAGGCGCTGGCAGTACTTACCTGGCCAGTCAACATGTTTATCGTCTCTTGGGTATAGAGCCAACAGAATAGCCCACTCGAAACAGCGATTATCGGTGTTTTTTCACATTAAAAACAGACCGTTGCGTTATGCATTTTGGCGTTGGAATGTAGCTCCGACCGCGAAACGGACGGTACTGAGACACTCTGAGGTCAAGCGCTCGGCAGCGGGCAAATGTCCTCCCAGACCCCTCATGCATGTAATTTCGATGTTCCTAAGTATGAGGTAATTAGTTTGGGCAACCAGCTGTTCGATCTGATCGCTACGCAGTACGACTATGGCGTTGATACTAAACAACGTCGTCACTTTTGTGGTTGCCATCTCAGCTTCTTTATCGTAAACATTTCCTAAGCCAGGCATGACTGTGCCGTTAGAATGAGGCTAAACTTTAGGCCATCAAGGTTCCTGAGCTCTCTCGAAAAGACCGTGTACCCTAGGCTACTTATCATTAAGTATTGCCAAGGCGTCGGCTTCGAGCTCATGCTTTTCAGACAGTGGCGCGATAGTCTTTCACAACCGCATTGACTCTATCCTGCCGCTCTTCAAAGTCGGGCAGTTGCCGTTGCTTAGCTTGCACACGTCGCTTGCCGATTCGGCGGGGGGCTAGAATGGGCCTCCGCGGCTGGGCAAAATGAATACTCCTCGAGAATTATGTTTAGAACGTCATCGTTTGCTCAATCTGCTGTTGTTCTGACCGCGTGTCAAGCGCTGGCTCAGGTTGAGGCACCCCTTGCCAATTCGGTCGGGTGCTGGCCGCGCGTCAAGCGCTCGTCGCCCACGCCGTCTGGGGGCCAGAACTGGTTGAAAAGCCGCGTTCGCATATAGCGCAACCAACGCGTCACATTCACTCTAGGTTATCTGTCATTTTAGCTTGCTCAAAATGTGTGATATGAGTCATAGTGCTGCGCTATGTCAAACGTTTTACATTTCAACGCAATTCTCTATATAGACTGCATTTTGTTGTGCTTATGTTAAGCTTTATATCTATAATCCCTATTTTCTAGTTGATTTTTTACCTTGACTGAAGCTCACAAATAACTTTATTAAAATGTCTCCTTGCTGTTTTTTGCCCTCTTCACTTCTCTTGCCGGATGATTACCGCCAAAGCTCGTACATATCCTATAATGGGTCCATATTCCAGTACCACACTTCCAACATTGGTAGATTCTCCATCCTCTTCTAAACTCTGCCATATGTATGCCACAATACTCACCAACACAGGTTTTTTTGGAATGCAAGTAATGATTCCCGGAGACTGAAATTCTGACCAATTTTTCACATCGTATCTGGAGTTTAAAGACACAAAGACAAAACCCCCAACATCTTTCAAAGAGATTTTGTAAAATTCATCTGTAAATCCATAGCATCCGGGACTGATTTCATTTTTTCATATTTTCAGCGCTAAACTGCATTCCTCCTAATTTATGCTCACACGAGATTCTTTCAAGATCTGATTTATTTATCATGGTTGAAAAGGCGATTATGACTTTGTAAATTATTTTTCGTTTTGCTTTTGTATAATTTTGTATAATATTTCGTGAAAATATTTCTTTTGATTCAATACAACTTTCTGATCTCTCAATCTTGTTTCGTCTTCCATAATTAATTGTTTTATTGTTTGATGTTATTTCTCTTTTAAAGATTAAGAACATATTTTGATTTTTTCGCCAAAAAGATACTAACTGCTTTTTTGATCTTAACATTACACCTTCCACCTATTCTTTCCACATTTCTTCAAAATCTGGTCGTGTCATGTTCAGTTCTTCCATAATGGTGGAGTCACTATTTGATTTACTCAAGTATGTAAAGTTTGTATTTTAGCTTCAATTTTCCTGAAATTTTGTTTTTCCTGTTTTGCCTTAGTTTGTGAATACCTAATTTATTCTGATCTTATAATCATTTTAAGAATTTCAAACAAATAATTGATCATTAACGAGTTAGCTTCAACTGAATTGGGGTCCTTTTATCACCTTCACAGTAGTATTCTTCTACGGTGTTGGTCATGCATTTTTCTTTACCAAATGAATATATTAATTTTGTTTTAATAAATTGGAATTGAACATCAACTACCAAGAATCTGTAGGTAATGCAGATATCGACAATTTTAGTGTTATTGCTGAATGATATGTTCTATAGCCAGATGAGTCCAACGAATTTGAAAACACGTCCTCAAGTAAATAAACTACTGACAGGATTGATTGTTCTCCATGGATATAGTAAATCACGTTGATTCTTTATGTCCTGGACTTCTGTTCGGGACATGAATTTTTTACCATGTAAAATATTACAAGAGTCAAGCTCTGTGGCCTGAACAACATTACAGACATCACAAATGATAACAGAAGAATTATCAAAATGTATAATATCCTCTTTCAAATTTCTAAAAAAAGTCTGCATTATCATCATTATGACCGTATAAATTCATTAGCGTAAATCTCTGTCCATTAACTGATGCATCTTAGAGAATGTATCTGTCCTGGCATCTGTCTCTGTGAATACAAATGTAAAAACTGTTTTGAACGGAATAGCAGCACTAGCACTATTGTTAGATTTATGGCTAAAAATACACTTACAGTCCCATTCAGCCTCTCAATACATTTCAACCTCAATGGTACAATATGTCTCTTGTAAATATATAATGGACATGTAGATTACACATTTTAAGACCTTTTCATTTCCTACTTTCCTTTTTCCATAATTTAACTCTTGTTTGTAGATCCCCATATCATTCAGACAATGGGATGTCTCGGCTATGATGTTTAGTGCTTGTTTTGTGGACGTAAGTTGTTTCTTCCCCTGATGAAGAGCATGATTAGCTCGAAACGTTGGGAAACTGTTTTGTTACTAATGTGTGTTTGTATATATATATATATATATATATATATATATATATATATATATATATATATATATATATATATATATATATATATATATATATATCCCGGGGCGCCAAATCTGGGGGGCGCCATTTCGCGGAGTTTGTGGTATTTTTTTTCCAAATGGGGGGCGCAAAAAGGCGACCCTAGCCCGGGGCGCCGTTTCGTCCAGCGGAAACTTGCGACGGCCCTGTATATATATATATATATATAAATATATATATATATATATATATATATATATATATATATATATATATATATATATATATATATATATATATATATATTCTCCGTCAGTAATTCCTCACTTGAGAAAAGCCTCAGTCTAAGCATGACACCTCAGATATATGGCTACAGTATATACGTATGTACATGAACGATTAAGTCAAATCTTATTTTTATCACGCGCATACAATACGACTGTTCTCCTTTAGGAGTAACACGGTGCATTCCTGCTATAGAAATATGAAAGGCTTGGCGGAGGTTTTCTTAAATATAATATTTTTTACATGTTTTGCTTATGCAGAATTCCTAATATACGTGTAATGTTTACCTTAGGTGTGTATCTTTGGGGCATATTTTCGCATGCTTAAATTGTTATCGCATTTTAGTAAGAAAGAAATATTTTATTACATGGATGTATTTTTACATGTCCAATAAATTTCAAGCCTGAAACAAAAAACATATCTGTGTAATCCAGTGGAAACCATCCCATTTCACATTACCTTGTTTTCACTGACACGAGTTTATCCTGAATATTGCATGCGTATGGATTGTTTCATCTTGATTTTTCTAAATATATAATGATTTTATCTTCTATAACGTTACTTGAAGACATTTTAGTATCACAGGAAGGCATTATTTACTTGGTTTTAACGAAGAAATGTAATTATTTACTAAGTGCACAACATACAAATTAAGAATTCAAATTGAACAGACCCCATGTCGAATTACGTTATATGCCGATAAAGATCACGCACGTGCCTAGTGTTATAAACGTATGCCAGTAAATAAAGCGTATTGTATGACACTACGAACGGTTCATTAAGAGGCACTTTTGAATAAACACAGCTATCTCAAGACAGCATTTACTTCAACAACTGTATCATTTTTCAAAGATGGGGCAAAAGTCAGGTGAGTGTTTACGAATGAAGATCAATAACGACGCCACGAAGCCAAAATATAGCTCTGGTACTACATGTTCTCCAAATTAACTCACCTGGAACACTTCGGGCTTTACTGCAAACGGAAAAGCAAACAGAAAAATACCCTGATGTTACGGATGCACATTAATATCAATGTAACCTCCTGAAAGTGTGAATCATTTTCGTCTAGAATCATATCTCGCTTTTATCTTTGAAGTTTCTAGCTTAATAAATGTATTTTAACAAGATTAATGTATAACCTAGCTACGCACTATCTGATAGTCATATAACAGTATACTGTTGGCGCCGTCAACAGTTTAATTTTGTTACTAAATTGTTAGTTTTTATAGATAAACTTTTACCCAGTGGCTTGTTAATAATTTGTGTCGTTCAATTATACAGATTGTGTGCGTTGTATGGTATCAGATGCATGGTATCAGATGTATGGTATCAGATGCATGGTATCAGATGCATGGTATCACAACATTTCCAAAGCAGGAAGATAACTAGCAGGCAGTTCTTTGCTACCTGGCATATTTATTTGTTTTAAATTATTTTTTTATTTTTTATATTTTGAAGTACTACCACTGGAAAGATAAGTTAAAAATGACAAAATAATTATGTGAAAAATATATCATAATCAACGTGGTCATAAAAATCAGACTCTTTCCATTCGTACCGTCTTTGTATCGTGTACTATGGCAAAGTTCTTTCCATTTGTACCGTCTTTGTATCGTGTACTATGGCAAAATTCTTTCCATTCGTACCGTCTTTGGAGTTTTCCTAAAGTATAGTAACAAACTCTGCCTGTATCGTTGTCGCGGCTAACACAAATTATGATTCTGTGCAGGTGACCTTTCTTTGCTGGTTGGGGCGAGGTATCGCAAAGAGAGTGACATAACATATAGCATTCTGACATCCAGACTTTAATATTGTCCAAATGATGCCAATCCGCCATCAGTTTTGGTCGCTGTTGCTAATCAGTTGAGAAACTTCAAACATACTTTTTTTTTGTGTGCAAAAGCTGCTTGATCAGTTTTAAAATAGATGATTTAATTTCCTAATTTTATAGTTTCTACAATATACGCTGTTCTGCTATCAAATATGACTGACTTTACCGTCCAAAAAAAAAACAAAAAAAGGGACAAACAAAATCTAAATACATTTTTCTCCAAAAATGTAGCATTCAGGCATCAAGTTCTTTCAGTTTGTATAAATCGATGTCAATCTTTCATTTTGGAACTGAGGACTTTTAAGTCTGTGCAAATAAGCTGATCCCCTTGTGAATACGGCTGCATTTCTTTTTAAATTTAAAAAAGAAAAAAACAACAAACAAATAAACAACAGCAACACTTTTAAAATTACCTCTCAATATCTGCTGAATAAGTTTCTTGTTCAAACATCAAATTCTTGTAACCTAATGGACAAAAGCCCAGTTCAGTCGACATTATGTCCAAAAAGAGGCCGTCTTTGAACAGCAATATTTCATTTCAAAAGGACAAAAACTATTTTTATCTTTTGCATACATTATTTCTGAGTGTTTAAGTAAAGCTAAAAATGTGTGATTGAGGGCATAATGTGAACTTAAACATAGCATCAAATAAGACATTTCCTTCAATTTTCATTTTTTTTTTTTTTTTTTTTTTTGGGGGGGGGTCTAAACTTCAAAACAATTTTGACCACAGTGCATATGGGAATGCCTCCGTAATTTTTGGTTCAAAAAATCTTATATTAAAACACTTTAATTTTAAAATAAACTGGGGAGGTACTCAGCTGTACTCTATAAGTAAACGTTACTTATTAACCAAATGAAAAATTTGGTTAAAACTTACAATTCTCGTGTGGTCATACATGAAATTTTGCACCCTGTATATCATTGTCTGATTAACACAGTAGAGAGAGGACATATATAGTGACTCAGATATTGAGCTCAAAATAAGCTTTTTATTTATTTTTAACATGTAACATATTAATCTTAAGAACAAATCAGCACTTGCATATCGGCATTTTGTTACCTGAACAAAATTATAAAAAAGATATCAGTTATTATAGTGGCGGTTTGGTCCTAATGCATGAGAATACAATGTGTGTATTTTTATAATACTCTTGGAAATAATCCCGAAATCATTTAATCGGAGCTTTAAATATACACTACACTTCATGTATCAGGTTGGCTCATGTGACCGAACGTGCGATGATTTCATCATGAACAAATTTTAATCAAACCCGGACTTTCCCTTTGCCTTTGTTTCAAATTAACTGACACTTGGCTTTATGACCGTGTCAGTTACAGATGAGTGATCTAATGTTCACCTGGACCTAATATTATGGCTTTCTTGGTCACAGCACTACCGCAGTGGACAGCAAAAGATATGGGAAATGTAAAAGGTAGTGATTAATAAGTTCGATAATTAAAAACCTGAGCACATTTTTACACATCTTTTATCATGTTGTCAAATAAAACTGTGTTAGCATTATTTCAGTCAATTAGAGATTTGGAAAATTTCGTTGGTTTTGATAAATTTAAGCAATAATATCCCTTGTCCACACTGAGTCTTTGTAATCCTGCTACCCAGGGTCGGATCTGAACGACGAGTCGAGTCACGTGACTATGTTACGTAGCGTGTGAACGAACCAAACAAAATCATGTCATCAACGAGCCGAGTAGTTCTACATATGGCTGTGCACTTATTGTGCTGCTTCCCTCTCTCTCTCTCTCTCTCTCTCTCTCTCTCTCTCTCTCTATATATATATATATATATATATATATATGACAATTTTCTTAACAATTATCAAATAGTCATAGTTATTCCTAATTTGATACAACGTTGTTATATATATATATATATATATATATATATATATATATATATATATATATATATATATATATATATATATATGTATGTAATTTCAGTGTAGACTAACGAATGTGGAAAACCGGACTGTGAATTGCAACGAAGTGATTCGTCATCTCAAGGACATCAAGCACTACGCCACAATGCTACACGCGCGGAGAGGGCGCTGGCACAAGCTCAATTCCAACATGCAGTTCACTACAGCCTACAGCCTGGAAGATAGGATAGCCTATGTACAGAAAGAACTTCAGAAATATTTAAAGAAAATTCGGAAAGCTACGGGAAATAAACAAAGAATAAGAAGGATAGCTAATGGTTAAAAAAAAAACCAGCATGACTTTCTTGACACTCACAGGACGAAATTTAGCATGTGTTGTCAGTCGAAGGCTGTTGGCATGTACAAATCGTGCAATTTATGCTGCAAATATACTGGATATCAGACTTAAAGAGGTAAAATTAGATACATATTGAGAAGAGAGCTTGAAACGAAGCCAAAAGGTTCTTTCGAACTCGGAGTGACAATTTGTAAACTGCAACTGCTCCTTGCCACCGACGTTGAAAGGGACCTCCAACGTTTCTACATCTGCGTTTTGGCTAATGACGGGATGGGGTAGCCAAGCTACAAAACCACCATTACAGAAATAAATTGTAAATTGCCTTTGAATTGGAAATCGCTTGGTCCGAACCTTCACAGCTACACAGCATGTACATTTTCGTGTTTGGATTTTATATATATATAAGTTGTTCTTTAAACTGTGATTTATATTGCATAAAGTAACTGAATATTGTTCTTTAAAAAAAATCACCATACGTACATTGGTTTCCGCTACTACATATGAATAATTGTAACATGAAGTCAACAAAATGAAGCTTTTATCAATCCATATAAAATATTGTTATTTACTGTTAGGTCAAACATTGTAAATGCGTATCAATCATGGAATCAAACTGAACCTCAAAAACCACAAGACTCTTTTCTTAACCAGCAGCTTATGTAACAAAACGAGTATATTTTATCTTGAGAAAATAGTGATATATTCAGTGTATTAATTTCATTTTAAACTTTTTTATCTCATTGAATAATGATGTTTTTATCGCCCAAACTAGCGCAAAAAGAAAACTTTCATAGGATATGAGTACTTTTGAAGAACCTCTGTAAATGTATAATACCTCATGAAATGCGGAACTGTAAATTAAGAGGATTAAAATAATTCCATATAACCGATCCACAATACTCAATTCCACTGAAATTTGAAAGCCGTTATATTGAAAATGTAGATTGAAAATTGTGTCTCAACTTTCATAACAAAAAAAAAACCAGTGGTTTTTCTGTACGTGTAGGCATTATAGACAATATATCTTGACATAATAAAAAGCGAATGAAGAGATATGTCGGACCATGTATATATTGCACATAATCTATTTCTATGTACAGAAATACGTGTTCGTTTTGCATTTTTCGACTTTAATTCCCTCAAAAAAGTGAACTTATTCATGATTCGAAATATATGTATTCAAGAATGGTGTTTAATTTGTGGTAAGGTAAAAAACAAATGATACCCAGCACTATCCAACCACAAATCGACAGCAAGATTAAATGTGATATGAGGGAGTCTATCCAGTCGCACAATCCTACGTCACAGGAACTTTGGCCCACTCGTGATTTTCTACATTAGCTCTAAACCGCAGCCAACTAAAATAAGAAAAGTGTTTGAAGACTATCAGAGCTGCTCAGATAAGAAAGCCAGTTGTGATAAACAGCTGTTACTTTAGTGTATTTTCTGCGCTACATCGTTTTCGCACAACAAATCTTATAGCAACATTAGAGGCAAAAGCAACCTCGAATAGAACATGTTTTTCGAGGTGAAGCAGGTTTTTGACCATAATTTTACTATAAGCAATGCTTCGCGAAAATGATGGCACGAACCAAAGACACTTAAGTTGCACCTATTTATTTCGGCTGGTTTTCTTCTCTAAGCGACTCTGATTCAAACATTTCGACACATTGTTGTGACTGACTGACACATATAGCCACTACCAAAAAGCCTGAAGTATTCCACACGCTTGTCACTTAGCATGGGGATTCGTTATCGTAAAAGTCGGCGGTATTGTGACCAACGTTAATAAGCACATACAAATGCATGTCAGCTAGGCTAGGGGATCCAGGTTAATTCACTTGAATACCTAATGGGTCAAGTAATAATTTATCATCAGGCTTAATGGTAAACACTAGAAATGCATTGTTTTTTCTAACACATTACTTACTATATAGTACAAAAAGAAAGAAAGGTTATTACCATTTTTAGTTAGACGACCGTTTGCCCCTAATTTCAAATTAACTGACCAAATCTTAGAATTCCCGGATGTGCCAAAATATCGTTTCCTTATAACCTCACAGTTCAGCATAGCTCGTAAGTTGACGATTACATACAAAACTATTGGACGTGTTTAGAAAACTTGTGACCTCGCTACTGTGCGCGCATGATATGATGACGCAGTATTCACATGCAAGGAAGTAACTATTTGACGAAGGGTGGTGCTCACCAATTCAATATTGCAACCATACGCAAGCTAATGATATCATATGAATCATATAGACGAACAACATGGTGCTTAAGCATAAGATGGTGAATCAGATGAATACATTTAAGATCGATTTGAGCTCAAATCAACCAACCTTACATCCAGATATCTAAGGATAGGTTTAGCCCATGCTCGACCACCCACGTGAAAAAATGTTTAAAATGCTAGTCCAAAGCAGAATGGATTTGAATGTTGATTGGTAAAAGATTTGACAAGTAAGAACAACTGAAGACTCCGTGTATATATAATAGAAATGTGATAATAATTAAGTTATATTAACATTAAAGTAAACTTGTAAATGAACGTGCATATATAGATTGAATATTTTCCCAGTAGTTGAGCTACTGATTGAAGCAATTATATATTTCATATAGACTGGCTCATTCTCACGTGTCAAAATCAACGAATCTTACAAAATGTTTTCTACTGTAACATTATTAAAGCCTTATTTGAAATATAACGCTCTTTTGTCTTAAATAAAATAAGTATGCATATCAATACATAATGAGGGAATCGCAGTTCCTTATATATTATCATCATCACTGTCATCACCATTATCATCTAGCAGATCTGTTTCACTAAAAGTCTGCACAAAATTCCTCAGATTGAGATCATGAATGATCTTGCTTTTGATATTTTAGTTAGAGGTAGATACAATACAAAGGATGAAAAATAACTCTTTAGTTTTAAATTTGTACACATGGGAGACCTTTAATTCTAAAAAAACGAGTTGATGAATCCCTCAAGTTGAGAAAATCCTCATTTTTGCTTCAGAGACAACATACGACTAATTTCAAGAAAAAGTATGCTATTATGAGTGTATTTTAATACTCAACTCATGCCTAATGTTCAGGGAAAAACTCTTAAATCCAAACAAAGCAGTAAGAAAGATATTTAAAAATCTCAATGTGAGGAAGAAAATTTGAGATATTTTGTGAAACCGGGCCAAACTGGAAACTGTTAACTTGAAACCTAACAGGTGCAAGACTAACAGAACCAAAGAGAGAAAGATATGTTTCAAAATAAATTATATTTTCCACGCCAAGGTGCAATGAGGTACAAGCCATTTCAGCGACAGCGATTTCTGTTATCAGTTCGTCTATCTTTCTTTGTATGTCTGTCCGTCTGTTAACGTGATGTTTTCCACGCAATATCTCATTAACTATGAGCTCTTTTGCACGAAGTTAAATACCTCGATTGGTGTTTCATAAAGGGCCCTTTTGCACGATAACTAGATATTGACGATGCCCTTGGGTATGATCAGTTCATTCTCGTCTTGGAGTCTATAAGTGAGTAACAGGTCGGTGCATGTCAAAGTTTAAGTGTGGATTTAGCTTAATATCTTAAGTTTACCCAAGCCATTTGTTCATATAAATTTTCAGCGTTAAATTGCCATATAGCATATATTAGCATCAAGAGGTCAGAGTTCACGATCACTGTAGGTTATCTGCCCGTGAGTACAGGCGGCACCTAACTGGTTAAGATGTCATAAGGTCAAAGGCTTAAATCACTGTAGGCAGAAGTTGCACTTTTCAAAACAATCCGCCAACTTTTTACGGCGTGATTTTGTCATGAAAAATTACATGAATTGTGGCCTGGAGTAGAAGTAGTACCTTTTGCCACAGGAATATAAAAACTAAATCAGAGGTTGCGGTCACTATATATAAAGTTGTAAATCTGGTTCAACTTTTTAAACAAATCTTTTAAAAATAAATATGCTACTCTTGAAGGAAGACAGATATTTTTGACTAGCTTAACATTTTCTATCCTTCCGTACGTCTTTCCGTTTCTCTACCGACGAGATGGTTCCCACACAATATCAGATGTTTCCAAACAGCACTTTAAAACAAAATACTTTCACAATTTGGAAATATAAAAGAGATCAAAGCCTAGTATCTTGAACATTTGTTCTGTGTGGTATAGTATACATATACATGACAATCCACCTTTACAAATGTGAGCTAGTCAATGTTTTTTGTACATCCAGAACTTAAGGTGATAACAGTATGCAAACAAGAATTCACATCTTACATTTCAAATTCGATTTTCGTTTAATTGCTAAAAAAAAAAAAAAATTATAAAAAATAACGTATATTTTGGAATAATGGCTTGTCTTGACCTACAAGATTTTTTGTACTCTGAGGCAAGTGTCTGCACGTGCATGATGATTAGAATATGTCACACGTGCGGAAAAGCTGTCTATCCACTTTCTTGTTGATATAAATATTTGTTTTGACAGAACCGGGATGTGTCATCAGATCAGTGTAGACCTATAAAGTCGTGGGGTATATCAGGCAGTGGTGTAACCCAGCGGCAGTCCTAAAGCTCGAGCTTCCTCTTATTTTCTCAGCTTCCTTTAAAAGGAAACCAAGACGATAAGCGTGTACCCCTTGGCTCTTGTGAAGGAAGCTGTCATGTAGTTTGGAGCCTAACTATGCTATGTCGTCTTTGTCTCTTCTTCATTAACAGACAGCAAGTCAGTCATTCGGACATCACTTTTCCGATGGCTACGGTAGCAGTGGTGTCAGAAATATGTAGATTTCATTTTAGGATTTAGTGATCAAATTTCTGATACATGGTGTTCTGCGAAACCCTTGTTTCTTTCTTTCCCTCGTTATCAACTTCTTTCTTTCTTGTCGAACTGCTGGAGAATATTTATGCTAAAGAAAATCGCTGACTTAAGGATGTCCGCTTTTTGTAAAATCAACGCTTCACTGTAGTAGTGTCACTTTGTGAGTTTTAGACCGGAGAACTCAGGACAAGCCAGCCAGCCCTTCGATACCCGTTGACTTTACTATTTTTACCTTACTCGTTACACATTACACGCGACTGCATGCACGGTTGGGTTTACAAAAATGTAATCACACAAACACACGCAAGTGGAGTTTTCAATCAGGCCCGATTATTGATTGCCGCTATGCTAGGCGGGGATTCATTTTCTGTGAGACTAAAATACTACTACGAACATAATTATTGTACGCCACCGACTGTGTAAGCGATTGTGCTGATATTATTTTTCTCCATTGCAGAAAATATTTTCTCTACAACCAAATTAGGCCGATATTATCTGAAGCTGATTTGATTTTGCCACAGCTATATTCGACCGAATGTGGCTTAGTTTATGCGAATATTTTTTTTATTAGATATTTACTCTGGTATATAACAATGGCAAAAAATTCACAGATAGATGTATATAGTATTCTAAAAGAATTTGTTAAAATATCCGAGTCTGGAAGTAATCTACCAAACCACCGGAGTGTACGAAAAGTCTCAAAAAGATTAAGTCGTTGTTTCGCCGAAATACGTCATACAGATTTATCAAAGAGGCTCATACGATTTGTATAATTTTTCAAACACGTATCCGGAGCATCTTGATAAATTACTCAACTTAGGAGTTATCTTGGAACAACAACGATGTTTACTTGGAGAAAAATATAACAAGCAACCTGCGAAAACATTAATTGATATTGTGCAACAACAACAAAAATAAATAAAGTGGCTAACGTTGGCTGCATCACCTGCTACAGATAGCGAAACGAGCGAATGCTATAATGACGACGACCATGACAACGAAATATCGAGCGATTATTGTAGTAGTCTTGACGATCACCAAGAAGAAATTAATTACAGAAATGCTTTTGTCATTATAATATAGGAAAATGTATGCAATACAAATGAGTTATTATGAATATTTAGATACACTTGATGATGATGAGTTGCAAGATTTAATAAACCGCAATAGATTTATCAGAAATACAAAACGGGAGGAAGCATGTTTAGAAGAAAGAAAACGGTGAGCACAAATGCTTAAAGAGGCCGGCGAATAATTGCTAGAGAGATGCAGAAAACTTCAGTTGAGAAGAAAGCAGAAATGGAAGCTTCTGAGCGACATCATCGATGCTTCTATTCTAATCGAACGTCACAATGTGGGACTGTTTGCTCGAGATTTTCATGTAAAGACACAGTGCCTATGGGATCAATATACGAAAAGTGGAAGACATTTTATGTTACGTAATGTAATTGTACAAGCAGCGGTCATTTACGAGTAGGTATACTATTTAAGAGTACTGATGGGTATGCGGTGATTTGGCCAATTACCGAACTGAAGAAAATTATATTCAAGCACAAACATTTATTTGATTCGGATGATCTCCAGTCGATGTCGCGTGATGCACGAGCGTGTTTAAAAATCTAGGCTGAGAATTTGGAAATTACACTGACCGATGAAAAGTCGTTTGCCGCAAACGGACGTACAATCAAATACTATCAATTCCGAGCATCTTTGCAACCATTTACCGGCGATGATAAGGACGACAGACACCTGAATGACTGGCCATCAATCGAAAGCAAATTTCAGCAAACGGTCACACAATCAGATTATGAAGACCGAAATGATTTTGAAAACACCAATGAGTATATCTGTTAGAGAATACAATTTGCAAATATATAAAAAGGACGCAACCAATACAAAGGTGTATGCCTTGGAAAATAGGAACTCTGCGGCAGAACATGCCATTACAAAGACTGTAAATCACATTCGCTCGCGTTACGTGTTGGTCCGGGTGCTCAGCCATGTACCAAATGTGGTATTGAAGTCTCATATTCAGCTTTGCCGACCATGCGGATCTGTTCGCGAATATTATCGCGCACGCCGTCAAAGATCCGCCAGCGCAATAGTGAGGAACCAATTGTGGAAATTCCCCCGACGACGTTGATGAAAACGACGCCGAAGTAAATTAAAAAATAGTTATAATTGGGGCAATTGCCGTTTCCAACCTCGGTAAAGTAAAAATTTTTAAAACATTTATTGACGGAATTCACAATTGGACACATATTTTCCCTAATATAATAGTATGCCGACTGTGATTCAACTAAGGCAACTCGCGCAACAGCGTGGGATACGAATACCAAGCCGTATGTGAAAAGCTGAAATACTTGAGGTTTTAGGATTCGTAACTGAATCGCAACCACAACCACAACCTCAACCGCAAACAGCAACAGTACGACAAATGAGACAATTCGCGCGCGAGCGTAACATACCAATACCGAGAGGTGCAAGAAATGCTAACATACTTGTGCTATTAGATATCGTAGCCGAACCGCACAAGACACTGAAATAGCTTCGTGAAACAGCAGCGCAACTCAATATTGAAATTCTTCCACGAGTCAAGCGTACGGAAATGGTAAATGCAAGTGCGGATGAACAAAATCATCGACGTGTCGCAGCCGCTATCGGCGCTGAGGCAGTCAGCATGTTCGCGAAGACCGCCGTCGTACGGCAGCTGCTATCGCCGCTGAGGCTGCCGTGGCTGTTCGTGAACAAGAAGTCATCAAGTTAAGCTACACAACGGTAAGAACGGTAATGTGGATTACCGTACGATTATTCCAAACACGTACGCAGCAGGCAAAGACATTATGAAACTTTTATCGAATATGCGCCCGGAAATCACATCGACGTTACAATGCTCCAACACCATCGGAGTTAAAGCGGATATTGTTGTCCATGAGAATTTAACTATGCCGCTTTCGCGCAAGTCATCAGGCAAGGATGGATTTAAAACCACAACCGTGTCGCTTCATGGTGGCCCACTTATAATCACGAACCGTAAAGACACCGAGGTTATCAATGAAGCAATCTATGAAGGTACTGAAAAGATTTTTCACATGTTGGAAAAATTCACGAACACTGGTTCAGGATGGACTCTTGACAGATGCACGGAAGTTCAACTGCACATTTCCTCGTACGAACCACTCCACTGATCAAATTATATACCAACGCCAGATTATGTTCCACCGCGGTCGGTGATAAATGTAAAAAAAAAACAAACAAAGACAACCAATGTTTTAAATGGGCGATCGTGTCCGCGTTACATCATGCGAGCGATCATGTACATCAGACACGAAATTAAGAACAATATTTGGGTGAACTCAATTTTGGAAACATTGAATTTCCGGTACAGGTTACCAAGGCGATACTGAACAAGTTTGAAGAACTTAACCCGGGTATCGCCGTTAACCTGTTCGCTTGGGACAAAAGCTTGTATTCGCCTGCACTATCCCCACTTGTACAAAGCGAAAATTTGCATACGCGGGCCCAGATTGATCTGCTGTTGATAGAAGACATGAGCGATTCAGAGTCGATATTGCATTACGTATCGATAAATAATCTTCCCCGATTGCTTAACCAACACAGTACGCGCCACGGTAAAAAGTTTCCAAGCAGACATTGCATGCATTTATTTAGCTCTCAACAGCTGCTCGCGGACCATGATATTTATTGTGGTGGAATCAGTAAAGAAAAAAAACCTCAGCGTACAATTATGCCAGAACTCGGCAAATATATTTTGAAATTTACGGCGGTGCAACGAAAGATGAAAATACCGGATATCATTTATGCAGACTTAAAATGTCTAAATGGTCCAGTGGAAACCACAGAGGTTAACACAAATGCAACACAATTTGCGGAACAAATTCCATGCGGCTTTGGTTACATTGTCGTCAGCTGTGATGGAGCAGCGGAGCCACCAATATTATATCGTGGCTAGAACTCAGTTGAGGTGTTTCTTAAATCGCTCTAGGTTACCAGAAAATGGATCCACGAACAGCTCGATTCACCCACTGACATGATTACGACCGGTGATGATATTGATAAGTTTATCGCAGCCACCCATTGCTGGATCTGCGAAGGGGGTTTCAGTTCCACCGATGGAGATGGAGGTTCCAAAGTTCACGATCACTGTCATATCACTGGCGCGTACAGAAGAGCCGCACACAACGCATGCAATCTACAGTTGGGGATTTATCCAAATAAAATAAAAATCCCTGTGGTGTTTCATAACCTGAATGGGTATGATGGCCACCTGATTATGCAGGCAATCGCAACAGCGTCGAATGCGCCAATAAGTGTTATCCCCAACAACATGGACAAATACATGACGTTTTCGGTCGGTCAGTTGCAGTTCATTGATTCGCTGGTTTTGAATTCCAGCTTGGACACACTTGCAAACAACCATGCGGTGGAAAACTTCAAAATCACCAGTCGATATGGCGTTGGTGGAAAAAGTCCACTCGCCGCTGACAAGTTAAAGTTGATAACATGAAAAGAAGTGTACCCGTACCAGTACATGACCGACTGTAAACGTTTGCCAAAACTCAGTTGCCACCGATTAAGGCACTCCATTCGTCGTTGACTCTCGAAAGTATTTCCACCAATGAATAAGCACGCGCAAACGCGGTTTGGTCCGATTTGTATTTGCTTACCCATGTGTTGTTGCTCGCGGATATCTTTGAGACGTTTCGCCATATCGCCATGCGTGTTGTACAAGCTCGATCCCGCGCACTATTTTACATCGACGGGAATGGCCTGGGACGTTCTCCAGTCAAAGACACAAATCGAACTTGAGATGCTCACCGATATTGACCAACATTTGTTTATCGAGCGTGGTATTCGTGGGATTTCCATGTTGAGTCATCGTCGCGCTCGCGCGAATAACCCGAGCGTGAACGGATACGACCCCGCTGTCCCAAACAGTTACAGCATGTATATTGAGGTCAACAATCTTTTATTGCAGGGCAATGATGCAGCCGCTGCCGGTTGGCCGGTTTTCGTGGAAAGATCCCGCCGAGGTGGACTTGAACACATATGTACGCGATCACGAAAGCAACAGCGACCACGGATACTTCTTTGAAGTCGACTTGCAGTACACAGATGAGTTTCACCACGCCCACAACGACTACTCGCTAGCACCGGAAGCGCTGTCGGTGCCCCGCGAATGGCTGTCCCAGTATCAGTGCACGATCGTAGACGAATCCGGACGCAAGTTCGTCGAATGCACCAAACGTGTTCCAGGTCTTTGGCGGAAAACCAACTATGTGGTTCACGTGCGAAGCCTTCAGTTGTATCTGCAATTGGGAATGCGTGTGTGTGCAATTCATCGGGTGCTACGATTTCGCCAACATGCTTGGATTGTTCCCTATTTCCAAATGAATACGGATCTGCGCCCCAAGGTGAAAAATGAGTTTGAGAAAGATTTCTTCAAACTAATGAACAATTTCGTGTTTGGGAAAACGATGGAAAATTTGCGTTAGCGAATCCGCGTCTACCTTGTCCGTGATACCAAACCGGATAAGCTTCGAAGGCTCAACGCGGACACGGCATTTGAACCACGAAAAATCTTCGATGGTGGGCTTGTTGCTGTACATAGCAAAAAATCGAAACTGAAACTGACAAAGCCTATCTACGTTGCCGCGTCTTTGCTTAATTTCTCAAAGCTGCTCATGTATGAGTTTTACTATGATAAAATAAAACCACTTTACCACGATCGTGTCAAGAAACCTTACACCAACACCGACTCGCTGCTGATTTATAAAACCACCGACGACATTTATTCCAATATCGCATCGGACACACTCGCGTGCGAATTCAACAACAGCGATTATCTCAAGGATCAATCTTTGTTTAGCGACACACAAAAAAGAAATTGTGGGGAATTTCAAAGACGATTGCACGGGTAAACCTATCATCAAATACGTGGGACTGCGCTCCGAAATGTACTCGATTGTGGTTGGGCCGCAGGGCGGTCTCGGATCCGAAAACAAAGCGGCCAAAACGAGTTGCCGAGGTTATTGTGCGAAATGATCTCCCACAAGATATGTACATGGAATGTCTTCGCGAGCGCTATGAATACACACATATCGCCAACATGATCAGGAGTAAACAGCATCACATAGGCGTATACCAATGCACCAAGGTGAGCTTGTCACTGCTGGACACCAAGCGATGGATACTCCCCGACGGAATTACCACTTACGCATACGGGCATCATGCGATTGTGAATTCACTTACGATTTCAAAATAGATCTTAGTGGCAGTTTCGTATTCGCGGGAACGACCAACAATTCCTCCAGTGCAAATGCTCTACTTGGCGGACGAGGTCCGCCCGGTGACAGCGCCAAATGATAGCATGTTAGTTGCCTTGGGAAATCAAATCGATCAGCTATTTTAAATACATCGACGGACCATAACGGGTCAGTAGCACGACATTGTCCAACTTCTAACTCCCCAGCCGCATGCAGATACCGAAAACAATTGTTTCCGAGTGATTCTAACGGCGTTGGATGTGAAATTGATTTTACAACGGTGATAGTCTTTCGCCGAATCGCATCTGCGGGTTTTAATCAAGTCGCGCGATTGATTTTATTATTCAACGTTGCGATGACTGAACGAAGCCGTGTTATCCACTCGCGAGATCGTTCCACGATCCGAGGTTGTTGTAAAGTACTAGCACTCCGAGACCTCATTAACAATTCTTGCACGTACTGATGTCCAAATAATCGTTCATCAAGTGTACGGTTAAATCGTTCCACAATAGCCTGGTCGCGATTTACTTTGATATGTCCAACACGGACCCGCATACGGAGCCGAGTCAACAACGTAGCTGATATTCTTTACCTGTATCCACTTGTAACAACCGTGGCCTTGTTAACAGCCCGTGTGTGTAAATACGTTCTAGTGCATTTGCGACGCCTGGGGAATCTTTGGACGTCAGCGGCTCCGCTTCCTTGTATCTGCTAACGATATCCACAATGTTTAACGCGCATTTGTATACGCGTCCGTGTACCCGATCATGTTGGAGAAATATCAGATCAGCCTGGTGAACTTCGTTAGGTGTTTGGACAACAAGCCAACCACGGGAAATCTGTCTTGGCGCGGGTGGGTATATTTGCCACAGCGCTTGTTTCGCTAACCATTCGCGAGCGGTCCCGTGAGTGACCGCTGCCGCGCTCGCCAACTTATCTACAACAGCTTCACCGCGCCAATATCCGCGTGGACTGTAGTATATTTGGACTAAGGTTTGCTCGGAAAGCATGTTTGTTATATCAATATATTTTACTTCCAATGCGTGGAATTTATTCACCACCCAAAACAATCTTGGCCTTCATACCCCCTTTGATGATTCATCTTGCGATTCTTTCTCCGAGTGTAGGATTAATTGCATTCAAGTCATGGATGAGATCTACATCGGCACGTTGACGTGCACGGATATCACTTGATGCTTTGTAAGCAAGATCGTGTCCGTAACATGCAGCATCTACGCGGTTGATAGGTGATTCTCTAGGATTCGGCTGGTTGTGAGAATCAAGTCGTATATCCAGCCGTGTACCAGGCCCAAAGTAATTGTATCCTGGGATATCCTTTTCACCAGGATATTTACTCCATGCTATCCAGGCTAGTTTTGCTAACGCGACAGTGACATCACCGCCAACAACTTTTTGCCGTCCGCCCACAAACGTGAGCGTGTTTGCGTTACATCGAACACAAATTCCCATGATCTTGACTCGACCATTGCGTGTTTGAAGACGAGTTAGATTCGCAGAATGAGTTTTCATGCGGCAATGGACACAATACTATACAACATCGCTGCTGACATTTAATATGGCAAAAAAGAAAAAGAAAAATGGACGATTTTTCCATTATCGCGCAGGCAACACCAAAACCGTCCAAACACGGTGATATCTTTCCAAATTCGGTTCGCGCGTTGATCATTGGCCCGGCCTGTTCAGGGAAAACCCAACAGTTGTTGAATATGATTTTGCGATTGTTGACGTGGAATCATTTGTATGCGGATGATCAACCGCGTGACGACGTCCCCATGGATTTTGCGAGCGCCTGCGTCGTCGGGTGGTTTCACGGATGATTGCTTTTCCACCGTCGACGAAGTTCCTACGATTGACGATCTTGATCCGTGCGTGAATAATATTGTCGTGTACGATGATATGATGCTGGAACGCAAATGTGATCTTATTTGACACAACGATACGCACACGTGCCTAAATTTATCCGAGACAACTGTAATATGTTAATGATATTTCGCGGCATTGCAAACATTCATTGGACTTTGTGTGCCGCCAACCACACGTGGGTGGAATTTTGAATATGTTCGCGGAGGCCACCTTGGACCAGTATAATATTCTCACTATTGACTTGACCGGAACTTTCAGTTCCATCGGTGATAAAGGCCGTGGATTCGCAGGATCTAAATATTGAGGCGGATTGGATAAAGCAATTTAACAGCCAAATTAAATATATAAAATGTCGAAAACTGATAAAGCTCCGCTGTAAAAAAATCCGCTTTTCGCCAATGATACCATAGCAGAGTATGGGGAGCGACGCAGTCAAGCTGCTCCGAATACCAGGAACTGATTCACGATGCTATACCCGGCCACGAGCGTGTCAAAGATATGTTACAGTCGCGGCAAACTGCACGAGGAGGTTTCACAGAGGGCATCTAACAAACATTTGCACCGCTGATTAAACCGACAAAAGCAATTGTGACCAAGGATGCGGAAACTGCGGAACAAAGAAAGAAAGTCGCGGAAACCATTGCCGCGATGATGGGTACCCAACAACGGCCTGGTCCGATCAGGCGTGTGCCAGCTCAATTATCGCAAATACAAAAACAGATTGAGGAATTGCAAAAGAAGGTTGGAGAGGCACTTATGCATCTTCCACCACAAGAACCACCCGATTACCAATCGATGTTAAAACTACCAACAACAAAAAAGATTTAAAGAACCAGCACGACAGCTTAATCTTTAACAGGCCTTTTTGGATTGCACATTTAATACCAAATGAAAAGAAACTAAGGCAGCTTATTATTGGAGCACAAAATACCAGCGAATAAAAGCCCCACTTATTTCAAAGAAAACTGGTCCGTATGGGTATACAAAGAGTGGACTGGACAACGCAAATAACGCGCTAGTGATCCTATGTGGCCTGAGTTTGAAAAGCTTATTGACCTCTATCGAGCCGTAAGTGAAAAACGGGCTGCACCAGCTTCAGCTGTTTCTGAATAGATCTTCAAAACCGCTATAGACAAATCCATGAAACGGGGCCTGAACAAGCGGATGTGCCTACCGAAAAAGAACAATATTTCTCCCCGTCGGAGAAGCCGCCAAAACCCGAACTGCAAGCGCCTGCACCCAAAATCGAAGCTGCATTCGCAATGGCACAACTTGCTAAATTCGAAGGTCGAAGAAAAGCGAAAGAATAACAAGCA
Organism: Margaritifera margaritifera; assembly: GCA_029931535.1. Classification (NCBI taxonomy): domain Eukaryota; kingdom Metazoa; phylum Mollusca; class Bivalvia; order Unionida; family Margaritiferidae; genus Margaritifera; species Margaritifera margaritifera. The sequence goes on along the minus strand of JAQPZY010001605.1, from coordinate 1,485,638 downwards.
AAGGAAAGAAAAGGCCTTGGTGGACCGTATGACCCTCACGACCTTGCGGATCGGTTGAAAACACTTGTGGGGTCGGTTCGCTCAGGCAACAATACATCCGAAGTCGTTAATGAGGCCGCATGGATTTGTCAGCGGTTGCTCACCAACGACATCATGGATCCGGGAACGTATCGCGTGTTGATGCATGAACTTGTTGAAGACATCGATGATTTATACAACATCGATGATGAGTTCTGATACACATCGTGTCGAGACGCTTAGCGTCTTACATGAAATCAATGCTGCATTGCAACATGTTGTTGCAAACACAACCCCAAGCGTTACCTCGATGATCACGATCTCGTCAACGAAACATCATTACAGTTGGCTTAATATCCGATCACGTCTGTTTGGTGGCCTTGACGCGAATAACTCGTTTGTGTTTTCGCCGGACAGTGGCGTTACCAGGAATATTATTGAACTTCCCGCGGATTCGTATGACATGGAATCGATGAATGAAGAGATTCGACACATAATCACATTGGTGACCGGCATAGCCTCTAAAATTTCCATACGTGAACACGAGGCAACACTTAGCTCTGTCATCGCGATCTAATCTGCATCGTACGTGACTGACATCGCACGGTCGTCAATACGATCAATTTTAGGTTGTCCCGAAGACGTTCCCGCCGACAAACGATTGCTACGCATGGGATACGCCTGACATTGTTAATATTACCTCAACGATTCAGATCAATTTAACCTGAGACATTATCAGTGGCAGTTACGAAAGCGGAGCCCGCTCAAATGTAACTTCTCAAGGTTACATATTGTTTGCTTTTTCCCCAACTTCGGAACAGGGTGATTTATTATCGTTTATTCCAGTGTCACCGATGTATCTTTCATGCCACGATCCTCGGTTGGTACATATCCGTTTCACCCTTGTGGACCAAGACGGGCACATGTTGGACTTGCGTGGAGAGACCATTACGATACAATTGTAAATTAGAGATCGACCTGACATTTAAATAGAATGACAGTCGTACGTGAACATGTGATACCAGTACGTGTTATAAACGCGAGCAAATCGAATCAATTCTCGACATATTACGGATCTGGACTTGGTGATTTTGTCCGGGGATTGTTCACGGGCGCACCCAAAATGCTAGCGGCGTTGTCTTCACGCGCTGCAACAATTGCTAAACAAGTTGCAATGCAAGTCGTTGATAGCATCAAAAGTGTCGCTGTGGATCGGTTTAAAAGTCTGGGATCGCAAGCGTTTAAATCGCTTCGAGATCGATTACGACGATTGGTTACTCGGGTGCCGCGTGTAGAACCAAAACCAATTACACTTCCATCGACGGAAGCAGTGCCAGCCCCGGTTGGTAAAATTATCAATGAAGCTGCTCAATAGCGTATCGCCGAATCAGCAATCGCAAATCTGGCAATGGGAAGCGGATTACAGTTGTGGATGGGACGGCCACAAAATGGTATTAGACGCACTCGATAATGTATAAGTGTAAAGAATTGCCCGATTCAAAGATACATCCGATCCCGCCTTTGATATGGACGCACCTGTGTTGGTGGATCGAAGCAAATAAGAGATTTAGTATTATTCGTATACGTCTAGGGGCCTTAAGCCATTAAAACAAGAATTACAAGTGCAGGACACGTCTCGGTATTTTCTCCCGTGTCAGACTTTCTTGGAAATCGAGGGAAAACTTGTACGTGACAACAACGCTAATTACGCTGACGATGCCGTAGTTGGATTTATCAACAATGGTATCATGGCGTTGTTCGACAGCGTACGTTATTCCATCGACAGAAAGGAAATAGAATCAATTCTCGACAATGTTGATGTTGTCACAACAATTCTCTGACTTTCTAGATAAAGCGATGATTATGCGCAATCCGCAGGCCCGTCTATGATGTTTTATAAAGACTCATCGAATAATGCAGGTCATAAAATGTATACAATTGCGGGACCTAAACAAAGTGATAATATTGATGCAGATGTACAAGATATGATTACTAATATCAACCCGGATTACAACCTTGGATTTGCATAGCGTCGACTGCAACTTAAGGGAGCCTCACTGTGGTGTTCGTGTGCGATTCCTCTCAGTAACATATTTGGGTTTTGCAGAGATGTCCGCAAGGTTATTTTTGGAGCCAAACACACTGTCACGTTAACCCGTACGGGAAACGCCAATGATGCAATTTGGCGTGCGAATGGTGTCTCTGCTGGCAAAGTTGAGTTGTTAACATTAACATTATAGATGCCAGTATTAACACCTTCACTGGTCACAGAAAAAAAGTTGTTATAGTTCACGAGTTCTAGAACCACGTCAACGCTGTCGTTTCTCGCGCACATCACAGACACGACGCCACGCAATGTTCTGGGACAGTTTACATGGCAAATATGTACCCAACATGGTCCTAGCGCACCAAAACACGTGTTTGTGGCGTTTCAAAATGCGAATCCAGACAATGACCAAGATAAACGTAAGATGATATATGACAAGTTAGGAGTGTCTGAAGTTTCTTTTGCGGTTAAATGGTCATCAGGAACCCTCTGAAGAAATTTTGATTAACTGTATAGATAATCAAGTCATACGTGCATTTCATAATCTGTGGTGATAACCAGACCGGCATCAAAACACAGACACAGGTCTGCAGATTTCCCAGCACGATATTCGTACGTTGTATCCGATTTATTACTTTTCTCTTGAACAATTGGAGTTGTTCAGGCTGTCCGTGGTTGACATGTACTTTCATGCACGTGTAGGTGGACCCATTGACGCCGCCGGTTACAAAGGCTTTGCTTTGATCCTCTCTGACAAGACTCTGTTGTTGGAGGGCCCAGTTGGCCGAATGAGGGTTATTGACGCGCTTGTGGTAAACTCATAGTGGTTGCAATTGAATCTGTTACATTTGTAAATAGTAATGTTCTACCACGAAGTTAAGGTTGGCCTTAGCGAAAAAAACCTTGCGAAAATCAAAAGTGCAATACGAACCGATTGTGGAGTCACATTGAAACTTTCTCCGGCAAAGTTAATTGGAATTGTATCCGTGTGGTTGACCCAAACGCAACTCGGTCAGCTTAATGCGGCCTAACAAAAAAACACCTCTGTGACATTAGCGTTATCCAAGTCGGAGGTGGCGCAAATGCAAAAAACTGGTGGAATATTTCCATTTTTGGCTGCGATTCCAGCGTTGTTACCGGCTGCGGCTCCAGCGGTTGCAAAAGCGGCTGGGCTCGGAGCTGTTGGCACAGCATCAGGGATGGCGCTAAAAAAGGCCGTTGGGGACGCATAAAAAAGGAAAAGGTCTTCAATTACCCAGAACAACTCGCAGAATACCCTCTGGCAGGGGTCATCGAATACCCGGTACAACTCGCAGAAGGCCTCGCCGTTGACCAATTTTTATTTACTCGCGATGGTAAAATCAGTCAAGCATTTCCGATGTGTCTTTATGCTAGACGAACTTGCATCGATGATTCTCCGCACGAGGTAAACAGGGATTGTTAACCTGGATTTGACAACAGGACCTGGTACTCATTGGGTCTCAAACGTGGTAACACCTCGACATCTTTTGTATTCTGACTCGTACGAGCCTGAACCACCGCGAGAAGTTGTTAATTATTTAACCCGAGTTGGCGGACGACAACCACTGTTTTATTCAACACTGTTGCAAACTGGGCTGAACGCTTGTTTATTTTACATTAAAGTACACTTAATAGTATACAAATGCCTATTAACATTTGCGGACGCTCAACCTCCCAACCACGCGGGGCCGATTTAGATTTGAGCAGGTTTGCCACCAAAGCGAATTTGACTGAGTTTACCAGCCGGGTTATTGTTGGTGTTCCCCCGGGGGATCTTGTGATTTTTGAAGATCAAACCGGAAAACTGCGAACATCTAACGTGGACATTCAAGATGTTATTGTGAGGCTGCGAGGCGCTGTCGCGAAAAACTTTGTCAAAATCAGTGAAACCGGAGGAATCAGAGACTCTAACGTGTCGAGGGTCTCTATCAAAGCGTATGTTGATGAGACTGCTGCTTGCTACAACTAAACAACACGTAGATGAACAGATCGCAGACATGACAGCGCCACCACTCGTAGTAACTTCATGGATCCAAATTCAAAGAGTATTAATCAAAGAAGGAGAGGAAAAAAGCTGATCTTAAGCTTATTAAATGGCCGACTTATTTCACATTCTCTTTGCAATGGCTTTTATAGACCTAAACGTCACATCTTAATGGTGTGCGAGACCGGATCGTACTTCTTTATCATAACCGGAACTAAAGACTGGAGCGGTAGAATGGTAATGTCGATAAATGATCAGCGGCATCTTGGATTTTTGTCACCAATATCATGTATTGACAGACCGGCCACTGTTATTACAGAGCTTTTCACATATACAGATCAAAATCATTGGTCACCGAGGATGAAATTCAGTTCGAAGCATTCAACGTTTATCCGGAAGGATACTTAATTGTCTTTGGCGTTTGTGTTTATAATTAGATTTGTCATTACATATAAATGATGGATTCTGATGAGGCTGCGGATTTTAACGACGGGATTTTGGATCGGCTCAACGGTGATGCCAACATCGATAGTGATTTTGTTCCACTTGTCAACGAATATCTTCTTCAAAATGGTGCTACCAGACCCTCGTATACGCTCAGATATAATCTACGCGAGGGTAAGATAGAAACCTATAGTTGGGACAACCCTGAATAGTACCAATACCAACTCGAGGCCAGCTTAGAGTCATAGAATTAGCACGCGAAAATTCTCAGCCGTTGATTACAACACCAGCGAAAACATCCAGGGATTGTTTCTACAACGATGAAGTAATATTCACCGCTGAATCCACCACGATTAAATTCCCCTTTGAGTATGCTAAACCAACACTGACTCAACTGAGAATAGAAAGATCATGACACTTATTTAACAAGGACCCACTTGTCCGTGTAAGAGTTCTCGGGCAAAAACGAGAACCATTGCAGTCTCAAAGCGCATGCGTTATCGGTGTGTTTCTGTATGAGAGTAGTGCCAAACCTAAGGAACGTACAATCGCCGGAGATTTAGATATTCCTCTGGAAGATATTTTCTATGATTGCATGACGGTTGTACCAGTGAAGAAAAACATTTGGTTGGAAGTGCGTGTGCGTGTTGCACCTGAACAAGACCAACATGTCAAGCAATTAGTCTTTACTATGACAATATTAATAGAAGAATTATAATGGACCCTTAAACTTATCGACGTGAAAAGATAATCGAAGTGGAACTGCAACTGCGAAATAAAATTGTTAAGAGAACCGCTTTGCTCGTGAAATACAAACGCTTGTGTGATCGTTGATGCTATTTGTGGACTTCCCGCTGCAGCAACTGTTTATCTGGGTGTTGCTGAAATCACAGCCACGACAAATATTATAGGTGCACCAATCGGAATTATTGTTGGGGCTATATCGATAGTAGCCGGTGTCGTAGGCGGTTCCAGTAAAATAATTTCGTGACGGCTGCATTCGCGAATACGTATCTATTTGGAACTTCTCGCCGCAGCACAAAGTAGTCTTAATACGATTGCAAAGCTGTACTCGGTGGCTATCGAATATAAAATCATTAGCGGCCGACTTCGAGACAGTGTTGGTGGAAATGGAAAACAACAGGCAACTCCGAGCACAGATACGAAACTGGGGCGCTAGCGACCAAACAAGTATTGGTATGTAAACCTCACCGCGGAAATTCCCGTACAGAACTTGCGATATATATCGTGGCGATTACCAGCTACGATTATATTTGCAAAACCAACCGCGCATGCGGTCGCGTGTAACGAGTAAGGTAAAAAAAATTTAGTCAACGGGTATAGAAGGGTTGGCTGGCTTGTCCTGAGCTCTCCTGTCTAAAATGCACAAAGTGACACTACTGTGCAACTCGAAAAAAAAATAACCATCGATACGACGTCACGTATTCAAACTGTTCCCCAGTTGGCGTTTTCACTTATGTCAAAACGCACAAGAAGTTGGTTTCTGCCACTTTCTTTGAAAAACCGTATGTTCCCGTTTTCACCTCATTTTTCAATAGATTCGCAACAAAAAACGGACACTATACTTGAGCCAGCAACTCAAGCAGTTACTTTTAAAGATTCGTCTTATTTTTCTCGCCAAAATTAAGCGCAAAAATGACGGCGATAACACCTCGAAAGGAGGCTGATTTCGGCGTCATATAGTCTGTGTATATAGAGGCGTTGTTTACCTACGTGACCGAAAAGCAGTTTGGGCACTGGTTACCTTATTGGAAAATCCTCGTATCGTTACCAAAGCGAGTCGAATGAACTCCACTTTCTAAAAGAGACTCAGAAGAAATCGTCGATACTTCCCAAACTGTTAAGTTTTTGGCGGACGAATATCAGGTATGATATACAAAGAATACATTTTCATAAAAATAATTGGCGCTAAAGATAGCATTGGACGACATTTCAACCCTCAATAAAATACCTGTACTTTTAATTTTAACTTATTTCTGCAAACTCTGAATGGAAACAACTGAAAAATTCTCGACGGGCGACAATTCAAATTTTTCTTTTATTTTACGCCTGCTATAAGGCGGAACGTTATCATGTTATGTTGCTGTCCATCCATTTTCAGATCTTGTCTCGGTCTTTTACAAAGATTGGTCAAGGTATCTGGTATACAAGTCAAGTTATTGTGTGGAAACAGTTTTGCTTCTTTCAGTCCCTGTAATCTTCACCTTTGACCTTTGGAGCCTGAAATCGATAAGTTTCTTATTTGCCCCAATTGCAAGCTACTTACAAAGTTTGGTAATTGCAGATGGGGGAGAACTCGAGTTTTTGTGCAGAAACAAAATAGGTAACAGACGGACGGGCGAACATTATAACGCTACACCCTGTGCCTTATAAAAACGAAGTGAAACGAAAATGTGGCTAGACGGCACTTTGAGCGTTGACTAATGTAAATTATATTTAATAATTAAAAAGGAAGCATGCCAATTCATACCTTCAATGTAAATAACGGTAATATTCATAAGGAAGAATGTTGTAAGATCACTTTAACTGTTTATCAACCTAACGTCATAAGGTCAACGTCTTGAGCAAGCATGTTGCAGAATGATTGTCATTAGCTTCATAATGATTCATCTAAAGTATGAAGAAAATCCATCAAGGGGTTAAGGAAATATAAGGATATGAATTTTGTTTAAATTAAAACCTTATCACAAATTTTATAGGACCGTGACCTTGAACCAATCAATTGCCCTCCTAACCAAATAAGAATAACGACTTCGGAAAATTTAACTGGTCCCGTGGGCCTGGTGCTGTCAGTATTAACTAGCCTTTCTCAAAACCCACAGGACAAGGGCATGTGGGCCAGAGGCTAAATCGAGCCCTGTAATCATGTAATATAGCATAAAACATTTTTTGATCTACGTTTCCCCTTAAAGTTCAATTAGTCATTCAGATTTAAGTATAAAATCCAGTAAGAAAACAAGGTAAAACCGAGATCCTCACTGAAATATTCCAATATCATTGAATTCAGTTTTTTTGTTTTTATTTTTCCGGGAGTGTTGTGTCCACTCACATGTCTGCTTCCGCTTCCACGTCATCCAATTTTCACCTTGAAATTAGCAACATGCATCAAAACAAATCTTTGAGAATGATTTGAGAACACTTATTTTGATCCATTTAATTATTTACCAAACAGTAAAGTATGTATCCGTCTCCTTTAATAATCACGTAAACAATAGAAGATAAACACCGCTTGTGAGAGCTAGATTTTCAGGTGGCTAATCGTTAGCGAAGAGTGCCTTTTATGACCGAACACATCTGTCAAAGAAATCTCACGAGCTATATTATTAACCATTATCACTTAGTCACCTTGAAATCGGCGACATGCATCAAAACAATCTTAGACAAGCCCATTGTTCAGAGTCGGCAATCTCGGCAAATTCGGAGCTCCCAAACTGCCGGTTGCAAGGTTAGGACTTGAAAGTCGGCGGCGAATCCAATAGTACAAGTAATTCAATTAAAATATAACTGACAAGTTAAGATATTAATATGTATTTCCTATTAGTCAAACCTTGCTTTTAATATAGTATATTCACATTATAATGTCTGCGCTAGAAAATGCGAGACGTCCTTGAAATTGACTACAAGATGGAAATAACTGAATCTGAAATCGTGTGAAATAAAGGATCGATAGATGAAAGAAACTGCAATCACTTCTGTATTTTAAGAATGCGGTACATACAAACGCGAAATAAATGTGCTGATATATGTACTGTGGCGAGATCACAAAGTATAAAACATGCAGATTATAGAGCATTACGAAATGAACACGACCCCCCTCTCCCACATTTTTTGGGCTTGCCCACGGGGAAATACCAAATTTGACCTTCATGCCAAGTATGACGAGAATGTATCAAGAGGTTTACGAAACATAAGCAAATAATAAAACTTTAGCCAAAACCTTGAGGAAAATTTTCAATGACTGTCACTTGACCGAGAAGGTAAAAATGGTAAGCGACAGATCTCATCACCCCAGGGACGGATCCAGAAATACTGTTTGTCGGGGGGGGGGGGGGGGGGAGAGGAGTCTATCAGTGGTTTCCCTTCGTCCAATCAGTAATTTTGCCATACCAGTAGCGACAGCTGGTCTAAGAACAATAGTCTACAAGATCTAGTAATTAGCTGACAATCCCCACCCAAATATACCATCAATAGTTTGCATCGAATGGCTGATACACGATCACAATTCTTTGTGCAGCCTTGATCTCTTGAAATACCATCTCGTCTTTTATTCCGAGTGATAATAAATCTCAATGCCATATTTGTCAACAGTTCATCACAACATCAAACTCGTGAGATTCACATGTAGTATGTACTGGCCTCATAATCAAACAGATGCTTGAATGCAACAGAGCATTCTCTAGTCTCATTCAACCAGACCTCTCGCGTGGCTCTGTGAGATCTTCACCATAGATCTCCAAACTTCAGAAGTTCCGGTGTTTTTCAAAACTGATGACTGCCATTTAGGTTCCGCTTTTCAGTTATTATGTACTTCTGAAAGAGGGACCGTTATATGGTGAATTTGTTTGCTACTTTCATGTACTGTGACCAATATATCTGTACATGTGGTAATTATGGAAACTATGCACTATCTAAAGCAGACAGCTGATAAAAAATGGCTGCTCCAATGTGCTCGAGAAATGTGCTTGAACAAGTCCAAAGTACACTAACTTAGTAGTTATTAAAATTGGAAAAATGAATTTTGCCAGTGTATACAACACCAGCCTCTGAAAGTGCAATGAATGAATTATAAAATATATCAAAAGTAAAAAAGTTGTCGGCTCGTTTTTTTCCAATTTATCGTTGATGTCCTGGAAGTGAAAATAACCAAGCGGAGCTAGCAGTCTTTTGAAAGGTGCACATCTCAAGTAAGGCCTAGTTGTATACTCTACAACCCAAATTACATCCATCAATCATACACCAAAATAAAGGGAATTAAAAGTTATTTTAACAATATCTAAGATATACAAGGTCGTGTTTAAATAACCAGTCGCGAAAAACGGGGAAATTCTTTTCCTTTAAAAATCACACCCTATGCAAAGAAAGAAACTTTAGAGCAGAACCTTAGGCATTATGGGATTGTGGACTACGTGCAAGATTTACTCAACTCCGAAACTGAAGAGCTTGACGGCGTGCATAAACTACGAACCTCAGAAACTGAAGATTTGACAATGGAAGTGCTCCAATGAGCATGATCAATTTTACGTTCTGCAAAACCACGTTTACACACTTTTATGAAAATTGTTATCTAGTTTAAATTACAATCAAGATATATATTAGATTGACCATAGCAAGTCATCACAACAAAACAAAGTAAAGGGGTTAAGTGCGTGTAACTATTTTGTTAGACTCTTAACATAAATATAAGTCCGCTAAGCTGGTTGGTGTAGGGATAATATCCAAAATTGGATAGTAAATCACCAGATAGCAGAGGTCTTACTTAGCAGCGATGGTGCAGTGTATAGATCTCTTGCAGTCATGTTTGCGTCTGGTTGAAGAAGACAAGTTGATTGTTATGGGTTTTACCCCATTTTTCAGCACATGATAGGATATACATGGCAGCCTTTATATTTTGGTGGAGGAAGAACCTGGGAAAACCCGGGATGAACCACCGAACCACGGGAAGCTACTGGCAAACAGTCTCACATACCTACATTGGCCAACCCCGAGACTCGATCCCTTGTGTACATGATGCAAGTTGTCAGTGATCTGTAAAGGCGAGCGCCTTAGACCACTCGGCCACCGTGGGCCCCTAAATAAGACAAAGCATACTCAAGCATTTTATTGTTACGGCTGAAGGGTCTAATAAATATATAGAACTCGGGCATGCAGCACATTTTGCAGAGAAAGAATCTGCCTCGTAAAATCGATAATTTAATTATACCATATATTTTTTTGAAATATTCTGTACAAGCTATGGTGAAATGGTAGTAGTAAACAGCTCTGGATCAAGAATATTTTAGAATGAATTGTCTTAATTTCTTAATGATTCATGCCACAAGTATGATGAGACTCTTTCATGGGATTTAGTAAACATACGTGAATGGAAAACTTTAACAAAATGTTGATACAACTGCTTCGGATGCCACAAAACTGACTGCTATATCTCGCTTCCCACTAACGTGGGCTCAACAAACTCCACATGGTTGCAACTTCTTTCTCTTATTTAAATAATGAAAAAGAAAAATGCTTATACAATTGTAATAATTGCGATAACGGTCCTGTGAAATCAAATGGTAAAGTAAACAAAAAGTACACAAGACCTTGAGAAATCTTTAGCGATGTTTGACCTGCCATAAAAAAAATTAGTTGCGCAGGCTTTGTTTTGTGGAAAACTGATGTGATCTCAATAACTGTGTTATATTGAAAACAATTCACTCACCAACATTCACGTCCTGTATGAATTTGATAATAGGGTTCTATGGTCTCCAACCTGTTCAAAATTTGATGAATTTTAAATACTCATTCAGGTATTTTATGGAAATTAGTGACAGGGTACTTTTCTCCATGCTCTTCTATGTAATTACCTTTATTTGGGGACAGATGTTCAGCAAAAAGAACCACAGGAAAATACACAACAATCCAGAAATTTGTAAGTAATTTTGAATTGCTTGGACCCTAAGCTACGTAAAATTATCAATTTGTCAAAATATTAATTACTCTAAATTTTCACAAGCAATCATCTTCAATTTAATTTGTTTTAATAATTTATAAGATTTTGTAGACAACTTTTTTCTATATCGATGTTGATATGATCATAACCGACATATGTCTGAAGGATTAGTTTTGCATGTCTATTTCATTCACTATTTTTGGCACAAAATGACTCTATTGTGCTAAAGTCATTTAATGAATTTATAAACAGTTACTTTTTAATCCGAAATCAGTCACATTTATTATATTCTCCCAACATGAAAAACAATAATAACAACATTAAATTTTTAAAAATATTAATTATAATTTAAAAAATTATTACATGTCAATGACCAAACTTGCAATAAACCAAGTACCAATTAGATGCTAAGTTTTCACAAGAATTACTCCCCTTGCAAACGATGAAAGAACAAATCTAATATATTTGCATTTTGATGGAGGCATATATTGTTCTCCAACTTTCAGAAAGCAATTATTAATTTGCATTAACAGCTATATAAATGCAATGTATATGGTATACTGTAAAATATATTTTAACTGAAGAAGAACACTTTAAATTATAGATTCATTTATAGATAAGAAAAGTAGTGTTCTGTTGAAAGGTGAATAACTCTTGATAAAATGGTGGTGACAACCATAATTCTTGTTATTTAAAAACCATCCATGGGACTCTCAATTGAGCTCCATACCAGCTTTCTATGTGTGGACTCTAGAGTCAGAGCTTTTGAGTCTAAAAACTGGGCATGTGACAGCTTATTAATACCCAATATTTTACATAAGTGAAGAATTGTGACCTTTGTTATTTTATAAAACTTCGCAATGGCATGAACAAGAGTATTGCAAGCAGCCCATAACACACCTACTGCCTTCACGTTTCGGGTCTGTGACCTTGACCTCAACCTTCTGATCCTGTAATCATCAGGTTTGTTTGGTAGAATCCGAGTTAAAATGCAAAAACCAACTTCCCTTTGTCAGACTGCAGTAAACTTGACCGTTGATCTTTAGATGCCAAATCAATAAGCTTCTTTGTAACATCAAGAAAAAATTCATAAGGTCTGGTGAAGGTATGTTCAGTACAAATTAAGTTAATATATAGAAACCATTGATTTTCTCAGTTCACATTGATCTTGATTACTGACCTCTTGACTCTTTAAAGCAACATGGTTTTTTTTATATCCTAAATGACCAGAACACAAGTTTCCCTTTCAGGTATTACTATACTAATTAAGTTCCTTATATATTTCTTTCATTTTTCTACATTTCTGATGAAATGCAGTGTAAGATGCACCAAGAGTACATTACTTATATTAAGCACTAACCTGGACATATAAAAATATCAGCATGGGTTATGTTGAAAAGAGTTACATGTTAATTAAAAGACTGGAAATTTAAGAGAAAGTGCCCTTTCCAGAAATGGTAAAATTACACTTATTTACTTTGTCATCCTATTCAAAAGCCAAGACATTGAAATATAAGATTTCATTTTCTGTCTTTTCTTTACTGTTGCTAGAATATTTAATGCATGTAACATTCCTCACTGGTCTGCAAATCTCCAGGAAAAATCTGAGAATAAAATATTACTGATTTTCTTAGGGACTAAAATAGGATGCAATAACAGCTGATTGGCCCAATTAGTGTAGAGATACTTTACAGCAACCATATAAATAAAGGGGTAATATTTTAACTCGGAGCTTTCCAGATGAATTAAAAATAATAAATTATAAGATCTTGGAGACATCAATCCAGAATCTCAGCATAAACAATAAAAGTGTTCTCTGTATTAATGAAAACAAATGATAATTCCTTTTGATAACCCATTTTTATTTTACAAATCAGCCATACATCTCTGACAGTCTAAATATGAAGTGAAAAAATGGATCCATGCAGCATGAAGTCAGATGAACACTGTGACAGCTCATCTGTGACTAGACATACAATCTGATTCTACATCAAGTTAAGAAAATTGCTGATCTGCAGATGAGAAGTGAAATTTAAACTAGCTAAAAATACAATCCTTACATTAAACTAGCTGATGATCACTGAAGTACTAATTGGTAATGAGGAATTTCTGACTGAATTATTTTTTATTTTAATGACGCCTTACATTCTTCCAAATAATGTCAGCAACTAAAGTTAGAAAAACAAAAACTTAAATTCTTATTTAATTTAACCTCTGTCTATTATGAAACCCAAAAAATTATTATACATGTCGATATGACATGGATGCGAAAACCAATAAAGGGAAAAGTACTAAGGCAAACAGGGGCCATAACTTTGTTGAATACTGTTAAAAAATGATGAAAATTTAACTTGACCTAGGTCTTCTTTAGGATATTCGCTTTTAAAAAATCAACATTTACTGAACTGCTGAAAATGACGTGATCATTACGACATCACTAATATAAGGTCACTTGTTACCTCAGTTTGTCTTAGTGCAAATTAAATTAGGGAGAAATTGGATGTAAAATGATGTGGTTGTAACTTCTGTCTTGTATTAAAACATACAAAAGAAAGAATGATTATTTGCCTTGCAGGCTTTCTACGTTCAAATTCTGATATCAGCTCATAAACTGTGTAATACTGAAAAATATTCACTCATCAACATAAACTTTTTTTTGATGTACTTGACACAAGAAATCTATGATTTTCAACAGGAAAGAATTTGATGAATTTTTTAATGCTCATTTTATCTATCATTTTATGGACTGTTGGTAACAGGATACTGTTTCGTATACTCTGCTATGTAATTACCCTTACATGGAGACAGATATTCAAGTGCAAAAGTATGCAAACAAACACATTCATTTTTCAGTCATTCTGTATGACTCGGACCCTCGGCAATTGAAAAATATCAATTTTTTAAAAAGTTAAATACTCCAATATTACACTAGCAATCATCCTTGATGTAAATCCTCAAACCATATTTAGTTTCAATCCATCAAGTCCATGAAATGTTATGCCATGGAAATGATATTGGCAACAGATGGGATACAACATGACATGACAGATGGGATACAACATGACATGACGGGTGGGATATATCATGACGCGACAGATGGGATATATCATGACGCGACAGATGGTATAAAACATGACATGATATAGCATAATATGCTCCCTCCATAGAAATACTGTGTATACTAGCGTACAAGTCCAGTCTAACTGCATACACCACAGACCCTAATCTGCCATTGCATAATGCACCAGCAGATTACGGTCTGTGTTGTTTGTTCTATATATTACTCCTAACAAACTGCAGAGTCTCAGATCTGCTGGCACATTATACAATGGCAGATCTGGGTCTATACAGGTTGCAGTTGGATCCATCTCACTTACAAGTATAGATGGTAAGAGGAGCATTCATTATTTTCATAAATGGACATGAATGTCGAAAAAAAGTAATGCACTTGCAGTGTTTAATTCCATGAAACCAAAGTGGATCTCATCAAATTTCAATTTAATGGTTCCACATACATGATGAGATATGTACAGTGTACAATGTAGCCATGCTACATTATCCGAGTAGTTTGGGCAATGAAGCATTTATTTGAATTCTTAAAGTTTTTGAAATGTTTTGTATAAATTAATTATAAAGCCTTATTTATTTATTATCAACAGAAATTAAACAAAGATCAGTGATGTTAAAATTTGTACATTCAACCATGTTAATATACAGAAAATCAGAAGTAACAGCTGACACAGTTGCATGTTTGTGCAAAAATAATAAGAAAAAGATTAACATGGTCTATTCCAGAACTGAAAATTTATGGGGGAAAACCAACTCCTCCATTTGAAAAAAAGGGAGGAATTTTTTTTAATACTGGAGGGATTTAAGAAATAAATAATGGTAGAGTTTGAGAATGTGACAAGCAATTTTTGTGCATTCAGTTAATATTTTGGTGCAGTTTATGAGATATTAGCTTGAATCATGCAACCTCAAGTCCTAGAATAAACCCTGGATTAGTAGCAATTTCTCAAACTGTCAACATAAAAATCAGTTGCAAATAATCTCTGATAAATAAAATGTAATAATTGTCTGGAATTAATCATAATAAATTGAACAGTGAAATATGACACACATTGTATATCAGAAAAATAATGATGTTTTAACAAGCTGATGTTTGGGTGTATAATGTACAATATAGTATGTAGAGAGTAAATTACAGTTTATACTTTGCATACAAGTTGGATCCATCTTCAAACAACACAGACCCTGATCTGCTGCCATATTATGCAACAGCAAGTCAGGGTATATGTTGTTTGTTCTACTGATTACTCTTAACAAACTGCATAACCACAGATCTGCTGGCATATTATATGACAGCAGATCTGGGTCTATGCAGTTTGCAGTTGGATCTGACTTACATTCAAGTATATACACATTTCTCGGCTAGTTGGGACTGTGAGCGAAATGGGGTATAAATGGCCACTTACAAAAACATAAATTTATTTAATTACATTGATTTTGCTCTCACCAAACAATTACAAAGCACATATTCAATTGAAAAAATGAATTGCTGTACCTTCATTCAGCACAGAATTCACTTTTCTTCAAATTTTGAATATTGACACAATTATGCATGAACTCAAGGTTTTAGTTAAAGTATTCAAGTTAAAGTATTCTTGGATATATCCCTGTGTAATATTTGAGGAATCTTTTAAAGTGTAGTTGATTCCCCCCCCCCCCCATTCTTCAATAGTTCACAAATTAGCACTTTGGAGGAATTACCAAACAAGGTGTTACACACAAAATTGTACTGTACTTTGATACAATGTGCATGATTGACTGTCACCTGTCATGACATGCATGTGATTGTAGTACACTCTCCTCACACATACTTCCCTTCACTTCTGCAACTGGTTACAAACTACTTTTATTATAAACAGGATGAAATACTTTCTCAAAATGTTCTTATGTGGACTATTTTTTCTCAGACGTCTTGGATTTATCAAAAACCTATCACACAGATGCCATTCTCTTTCAACATTTAGCATGTTTTGATTATAAAGCATTTTATTTCACAACTATGAAAGTGTCTTGTGGCAATGATGGGTAACTCATGCAGGTGGGTGCAAAATGAACCCAAAACTTAACTAGGGTTAGAGGTTAGTGAAGGAAGGAAAACTTAAAATCAACAATCCTCAGCAAAGGGAGTGATTGTGGTACTTGCACTAGCCTATGCACCAATTCAGTGAAAGTAACAATATCGCTACTATTATTAGAGCAGGGCGATTCTCTTTACTATCTGATCCCAGAAATACATAGCAAATGGCCTAAGTGGGCCTCACTTCACTCACCTGGCTAACATCTACACATACCCAGAAACTAAATGTACGAGCAGTTGGCAAATCTGGGTTAGTAGGGTGCTTTCATTCACAATTTCTTAAACTTCTGTACTTCTGTTGAATGGTTCCCCCCAAAAATGATTTAAAGTTTCTCTACTTTTACTATCTTTGGCCATATCTTATGATTTCTGTCAAATTTGGTTAAATTCTTCTGTTCAGTGGTTTTTATGAAGTCATTTAAAGGTTTTTCTATTTCTTAAACAAACATACTGGACTGATCTGCATCATTTGTATGATATTAAAGGGCTTTATACAAGAATGCTTTCAATCAAACATGATCAAATTCTGTCATGTGCTTTTTCCAAAGAAAACCTTTAAAGGTTTTTCTATTTTTAGTAATGGTGGCAATAGTGGATTGGCATCATTTGTACAGGCTTTATATGCCTTCATGCCAAGGTGCTTTCCGTCAAATTTGTTAAGTTTCTGTTGAGTGTTTTTTAAGAAGTTTAAAGGTGTTTCTATTTTTTAGTAATTACAGCCATATTTGATGGTGGATTGGCATTTAAACCAATGTGCTTTTTGTAAAATTTTGGTCAAATTCTGGTGAGCAGATTTAAAGAAGTTGTAAAAAAATGTTTTTTTGTATATGTGGCTATATTCGAAAGGTGGATTGGCATCATTTACATAAACTTAAAGGCCTGTATGCTAGGATGCGCTCTGCTAAATTTTGTGGAAACTGGTCAATTGGTTTGTGAGAAGTTGAAAACAGCAAATGTTGATGGATGATAAATGACACAAGACAGATGCAGGATCACACCAAAAGCTCACTTTGCCTGATGAAAAAAAAAATACTATAAACTTTTCCAGTTGCCAAATGAAGGATTTTTATTTATCAAAACAAGAAGGCTTTTTTAAAATCAAAACAATCGCCACTTACTGCAATAAATTATCACTGGTGATATTTAATGTGAACCTAGCATTACAGTAGCAGCTAAGCTGTATAGTTCTCCAGTAATTATGCTTTTAAATTAAAATGAAGAATAAATATAACCTCTAATGAAAGTCTTGAATTGTTGTCTCCTGGTCTTACCAGAAGAATGTTAATAGAATAATTAATTGTCTAACTTTAAATGTCTGAGGAAATAGCATAAATGCCTATATCATAATTTCACCTTATCAAAATGACGACATTATTCCTGATCGTAAACACCTGCCCCCCCTCACTCAATCACTCTACACACACACACACACACAGAAGTATAAGTTTGATATAATCCATTATTCCTTCTTGTCCACTGCTATTCTGCCCTGCAGCATTCTGACTTCAGGCTCATATAGGTCAAAACAAAGTGTACCATTTTCATCGACAAAGTTGGCAACACATTTTGTTATTTCTTCAGATCTTGTTTTCTTTTTTTCACCATCTTGAAAGGTCATGTGCAGTGTATATGTGTCATCATATCTGAAATCAAAAAGCATAAAAATGAGCATCAATATAAAGTTTTAATATATTTCAATTCTAATTAATATATACAAGTATATGAATGATTGACTTATCAAAACCAGTTGTGATACAACTATTCCATCCAAACATCCAACCATTTATTATTTAGAATTTTCCTGTCACCCAATAAATGCAGATAAAAAAGGTTATACATGTACTATAATTCAGTTATTATTGATTCTTACACGATTGGACTGGTTCTGACTTCTGTGACAGTCAGCTCTTGTGATGTCAGCTGAGCTCATCCATAAGATATTCATGTGCTCCTCGAGTACATGATTTTTGTGTGTTTAAAAACTCCTATTTGTAGGTATTTGGTATTTAATATATGTACCTAGTCTGAACATGTAAAAATAATGATTATACATGGTTTGCTGTATGTAAATGTTTGCTGGAACACGAGAACAAAGCTTGAGCACTAAGGCTTTTATGTACATCAAGGATGCATGCAGCAACGATGTAGGAAATGGCATAAAATTTACTTTTATTTTGTATGCTCCTGCAATATTGTGAGCTATTTACGGAACAGTTGTCTTACAATCCTATGAAAGTGACAAGATTTCCCATTACTCCATAGATACATATATGTACTACACATGTTCAATAATAAAAACATGCACATGCTCTGTAAATAACAAGTAAGCCAGGTTATCAATGCTGATGCCACAATCGATGCAAACTTTAAAACATGTAACCTTCACCTAAATGTTGAAAGGATAAGCAAGTGTGTTGCATAATGAATAGTTTAGCTTCATGATGATTCATTCCTGGCATGAATAGAAGCCATCAAGAGATTTAGGAAATATAAGAAAATGAAAAACTTTACCCCCACCCCCTCCAAATGAATCCAAATGTTCTATGATTATGATCTTGATCCCAATGTCAACGGGGTGAATATAAGTGTAGTAGAATGAAGTGCCTAGCCTCATAATGATTCATCAAAATTATGAACAAAATCAGAAACAATGAGAATCCATCAAACAGTTTAGGAAATGTAAGCAAATTAAAAACTTCAAGCAATACCCTCACAATCTGTTTACAGCGATGATGCCACCAGCACCAGAAAAGTGACAGCTAGGTCTAACTTCCCACTAATGATAGCTAAACAAAAATGAATTTTATAGCTAAAATATGAATGACAAGTATCTCCACATCCAAATCTTATAAAGTCTATTATATGAAGGAATTATCTAAATAAGTAATTAATTAACTTTCATCTCTCCATCACATTCCACACAACTTTGGCCTTGAATAAGCTATGTAACTCCAGATGCAAGTACTTATTATAGATCTTTACCTCACACTTTAAGAAATACCATATTCATTTATTTTCATGGATATAAATATTTTAGTATTGCAATTATTTACAATTTTATCGGTGCTGAAAAGTCAAGAATATGCCTCTATTTGAGAGTTGAAACCATCCCATTCACAGGTTGATTCTTCTAAGATGGATTCTTAAACTCGTGATTTGCAGTACACATGAAATCCACAAAATGGATATCCTGTTCATAAATTTAAATATAAATCTGTACACTGTAATCTATGGGAAAATAATAACTACAACAAGAAAATCAAATACCAACTTCAACAACAATATTTCATTTTGGGATCTTTTAGTCTGACATTTTTTATTTAAATATCTAGCTTCCAGGATGAAAGGATATAGAAAATGAATAAAAAGGATACAACCGTGGTCAGTATTTTTGACTTACTTCCTCAGTGTAGATGACAAGCTCCATACATTGTCTGGGTCAACACCAGCCTTGTCTTTCTGAAGACAGACTAGGAAGATTCCCTTCTCCTTGTATGTTGTGTACAGAGTCAGAACTCCCATTAGCACAAAATAGCTGTTATAGATTAAGGATGAAAATATATTCTGAAAAAATTCAATTACCAGCACAGTGACTTGAAAGCACTGCTCTTTCCATTATTTACAAAGGCAAAAGATTGATTCTTATGGCTCGAAAATACATTCAATCTAGCATATGTATAAGAATGCAGTTTACAAATCCAAAGCATCTTTGGTATTGCATTTCTTATCTCAGGAAATAGGTACTGTGACATATTTATCTTTTTAAGCATTTTACCATAAAACAGAGCCCGAAGCAACATCTTAATGAGTGGCGGTGGGTGGCATGATCAAAGAAATTGTGAAAAGACCTGTGGTTTCTTTTTCTTTTCCAACTTTACACATGAAAACTAAAATAATTTTTAAAAAACACAAGAAAAAAAAAAAAAAGTCCTTAAACACCAAAAGCAATAGTCTACATTTGTGTTGACAAACACATAAAACGCTGTAGACCCGAAGGACCAAGTCCAGAAACTCACAGAAATGAGAACAATTGCTATAATGGCAAAAGAATCCGATGAGGACACATATATACATTAAAACTCCATATTTCATTTGTCTACTTAAAGTGGTTTTTGCTTAATAACTTGAACAAGGTTTTTGTCACAAAAAACGTCAAAAGTCCCAAAAGTTTGAACATGTGTAAAAACAATGAAAACTTTTAGCGATGGTATGACAGGAATCCTAGCATTTATGTTTAGAAGAATGACTTGATTGGTTAACATTTCAGTGGAATATTCCTGAGGGCCTTGTTCACTCACAAAACAGATTCTGTGTACATGTGTCTTCCTTCCTTGGTCTGTATAACTTCTCTTGTGCACAACATTCAATGCATACCTCTATATCTTTTTCCTTGAGTGGACAAGACCCTAATATAAATTATAATGAAAGGTCAAATGAACAAGTCATTGTTGTTGACCTATATCAGGGTACACACTGAAAAACAAAAAAAATATTGTTGCAGAGTTTCTGCTACATACAGCAATTGGTGCAGAATATACAATTTTCATAAAACGTCAACACAGGACCTTAACATTGTTGATGACGCCGCTGCTGTTGTCATTAAATTCATGCCCAACAAGATATACATGTCTTGCCATTCACAGGCAGCATAGCAATCCAGATGAACGAAATCTGCACAATAATAATAATTATGTCTTTATTTATACAGGGTAACTTAATTAGATAAGCGTTTTAATCTCCCTTGAGGCCCTCTATTATATACAAAACTAACGAAGTATAATCAATCATATACAGGCAAAGTATATGCATGTATATTCTTCCTCACTCTCTCTCTATCTGTGACTCTCTTATTCTCTGGAAAAGTAAGAAAGAAAACACACCTGATTAGACATTACTAAAATATATTAAGGAAGCAGGAAGGTTTTACAACATATATAAATTATTATTTTATCTATTTAAAATAACTCCGTTTTGGAATGTGCCAATGGAGGGGACCTGTTTCATTTCCTTTGGAATGCAGTTCCAAATTAGTGAGCCTCAGTACTGGAAACTTTTCTTGAATAGTTGTGTGCTTGGTTAATGAATTGTGAAATTTCTGGCAGTAACAGGGTGTATTGACAGATTCTCTGTAATGAAATATATCATTTATATAATCTGGAACATTGTTATTTGAAACTTTAGACATTGTCTTTACCTATTTGATAAATGTTCATTTTTTAACAGTGAACATCTTCAAAGTATTCATTGTTTCTGTAATATTTATTACTGGTTCATTTCATACACTTCTGAAGGCTTTTCTTTTTTTGAAGTCTGAAAATCTTTAAATAATATTGCTTCTGAACAAGCGCACCAAACTATGTTCCAATAGTCAACATCAGACTTGATGTAGCTTTTATCAGAGTAATTCTGTGTTTTACAGGTATGTAATATTTTATAAAAGTAATTCTGTATTTTACCCGTATGTAATATTTTACTTTTCTTATGAGCCACAAGATTACGAATTTATTTTCTTTGTTATGCAAGTAATGCGTTGAGACAATTTTAGGTTGTTGTCAATAAAACTCTGAAGTATTTTGTCATGTGTAACCATCTGTAAAATGACATAATTATGAGTGATACTGACACTTTCATGTGTCAACTAGCTTCAAGAAGTACCTTAGTTTTATTAGTATTTACCATCATCCCATTTTCCTAAATATCAAGCTTACTGAGAGATGTCAGAAGTTTTGATTTGAAGTCCTGCTTTGAATTTGTGCATCTGACAAATTTAGTATCATCAGCATATATGTAACTCTGTTCAGGATATTGCATCACCTATTTTTAGTGGGAAGTCATTGATAAATAGCAGGAATAACAGAAAAGCCAGGACTGACCACTGAAGAACTCCATATTGCATCATTTATTCATCTTCAGATATTAGTCCATGAATCATGACTCTTAGCAACCTGTTCATTCAATATGACTCAAACCATTTCTGGGTTAAAATACAGCACTTGTTGGGCTCAAATATTTGCAACAGTATTTCATGATAGCAAAATCAACTACTACTGCCCAATCTATTTAACCTTTATCCAATGCTTTCATACATGTATCAGGGACCCCAGGTGGAAGAGTGGTCTAAAGCGCTCGCATTTACAGATCACTCACATCTCTGTCTGCATGGGTTCGAGTCTCAGCTCGGTCAACATGGGTATGCAAGAAAGCTTGATAGTGGCTTCCTGTGGGTCAGTGTTACTTCCTGGGGTCTTCACGAGTTCTTCCTCCACCAAATATACTGGCCGGCATTAAACTCCACAAAACCAAAAACCAAATATCAACCACTGATACAAGTGCTCTTTAACATGAATGACTTTGTCTAAAACCTGACTAATTTTCTAGTAGAACTTTGTGATTGAAGTGTAAATCATAAGAGAATCATGAACATGTTTTTTCAAGCAGTTTGAAATAGTAGGGAGAATGGATATTTACTTATAATTGTTCACATCATCTTTTGCACTGGCTTTAAAAATTGGTGTAACCTTGGCAGTATCCCTCATCTTGGATACTCTGCTTTTCTTCCACTTTGGTTACACAAGTTAAACTTTCAGCTATTGATGATGCAGCAGCTGTTAAAAATCTTGACCCAATTAGATCTAATCCAACTGACTTTTTAACATCCAAATTTAGCAGAAATGTTAGTACTTTTTCTTGTTCCATTACGGTCATGACATATTCATTATCTATAGGAAATTTCTTTGCATAATAATACTTTTGTTCGTCAACATCTGAATCAATTTTTGTTATTTGGGATGCAATATTTGCACAATGTTTTTAAAATACATTAGCCATTTCATCAGAATTATCAGTAGATTCATCTTTTTTATGAGGTTTTGATCTATCTTTATGCTTGCCTACCCCCAAGTTATTAAATATTTTCCAGATGGCCTTGGGATATTTTGCTTTCTTCAATAACTTTTTGATAATGTGATTTTTGCCCTCCTTATAAGATTTGGTTAAATTATTTCTACATTTACAATGTCCTAACAAAGCATATACAAGGTCCTAATGACTATCCAAATTAATTGTTAAATCTACCTAGTCAGTTTTGTTGCAATATATTTGTCACATATTAATGTGTACAAAAAGAGTCCAATCCTTCAAAGGATACGATAAGACACAGGTGATTAGAACTGGTCGAGATTCAGGAAATGGACGCAGGTAGTCCCATATTAATGCAAACATCGCAAAGGCCACAGCAATAGTACAGATGAAGAGACGAACATCCATCAGTTTGTGGTTCTCAACAAAGCCAAACTTGTCCAACATCACCTGCAAATATAAAGATCTTTGAAACTTCATATCCACAATGAGAAAGGATTTCCTGATAATAATACAAGGATTCACAGGAACTCTGTGCTCTAATGCCGCCTCTTTCTGTACAAGCAGTCCAGATAGAAATCCTAGCATGGATGTGTACAAACATTAAGCAAACAATAATACTGTACCCAAGTTTCAGCTGAATAATACCACTGATGCATAATGCTATATGACCTTCAAAAACTTTAATGTAATATTAATGTTAGAGAGAGAGAGAGCAATGATGATGCCCAGAAACAGTGACATTACATCTCACTATCTACTCAACGAGTCTTAGTTATAAACTATCTTATGAATAAACCAGAAAACTGCCAATGGCAGTATGGCTGGATTGCAAACCATAAAATATGGGGCACAAAAACCTAGTTTTCATTGATGGCTGTAGTACTCCTCATGAAACATAAGTCATGTGACTCTACAAGCAACAGTGTCTGAATGAAATATCTAAACACAAACCCAAACTTCATTGTTGATACCAGATGGACGGACAGACCAGTGGTGGTGGTGGTGGGGTAAAACTAATTTTAATTATGTAATACTAAACCTGCTATTATTGCATTGGTTTCCTTTTCTGAGACTCAAAGTTGCCAGTCCAAGCTAATTATTCCCTCCTCTAATTAGTATTGGTGGGCCAGAATTAACAAGAACATGATCCCAGTCTTACTCCTTAGTCATAGCCAACATACAGAATGTCTTCCTCTTTTGACTTGGACCAAGAATGTGGGACATTTGAGTGAGATTGGAGGAGGGAATCTTTACAATAGTAGCAGGTAAGTATTACATAATTAAAATTAGTTTTACCACCCAAACAAGTGTCCCTTGATGGTACTGAAACACTACTGGCCAAAAAGAACTTCCAGGAAATCAAGATAAAACCATTTCTTTCTTTTAACTGCTGAGTGTTGAAACCATCTCTGATATTCTATAGTGATAACAAGATTTTGAAATTAGCTGCTGTGATGGACATACTGTATGTCAGATTGGCACTGATTCATTTAGGACCAAGCAGACATCATTAGAAGTCTTTTGATGAAAACCCCATGTCAATATTACCATCCATTCAGGAGAAGTAGTGACAACAAGATTTTTAAGATGGCTGACATGACTGTTACAATGGATGTTCGATTGGCACCATTTTCATTTAGGACCAACTAGGTATCATAACAAGTCTTTCGGTGAAAACCCCATGTTGATATGGCCATCCATTTGAGGAGCAGAGATAACAATATTTTCAAGTTGGCCACCATAGTGGCCATATATATTGCTGGTCATTTTCATTTAGGTCCAACTAGACACCATAAGAACTCTTCTGGTGAAAACTCCATTTTAAAATGACTTTCCATTTAAGAGAAGCAGCATTAGCAAGATTTTCAAGATGGCCTCCATGGTGGGCATACCAGATGTCAGATCCGCACAGTTTTAATTTGTGATCAACAAATCAGAAGAAGCCTTCTGGTGAAAATCTCATGCTGATAGACTTTCCATTTTGAAGGAGTAATTATATAACAAGATTTTCAAGATGACTGCCATGGTGGCCATATTGGATACCTGACTGGCACCATTTCCATTTAGGACCAACTATGCATCATAAGATTCTGAAGTCTTTTGGTGATAAGCCTTTCAACATGACCATTGTGGTGGCAATATTGGAGGTTAGATCGACACCATTTTCATCCGGGACCAACAAGACATCATAAGACATCTTTCAGTGAAAAACGTGTTCATATGACCATTCATTCATGAGAAGTAGTGATAACAAGATTTTCAAGATTTCCATATTGGATGTCTGATTAGCACAATTTTCATTTAGGACCAACTAGACATCATAATACAGGTAAGAAGTCTTTAGTAAAAACCCCCATGTTGATACAACCATAAATTCAGGAGTAGTAGTGAAAAAGATTTTCAATATGGCCACTGTGGCAGCCATATCTGATGTGAGAGTAGCACCATTTTCATTTAGGACCAAGTAGAAATTATACGCAGTCTTCTGGTGAAAAGCCCGTGTCAATATGACTTTTCATTCAGGACAATTAGTGATAACATTTTCAATATGGCTGCTGTGTTGGCCATATTGGACATCATATTGGCACTATTTTCATTCCGGATAAAACAGACACTATACAAAATCTTTCAGTGAAAACCCCATGTGGATATGACCATCCATTTAGGAAGTATAGTGATAACAAGATTTTCAATATGGCCACTGTGGTGGCCATATTGGGCATCAGATTAGTACCATTTTTATTTAGGACCAACTAGACGTCATAAGAAATCTTCTGGTGAAAACTCCATGTCAATAGGACCTTCTGTTCAGGATAAGTAACTATAAGATTTTCAAGATGACTGCAATATTGGACATCAGATTGGCACCATTTTTATTTAGTACCAACTAGACATCATAAGAAGTCTTTTAGTAAACATCATATGTTGATATGACCATTCATTCATAAGAAAAAACAATAAGATTTTCAAGATGACTGCTGTTGTGGCCATACTGGATGTTCGATTGGCACCATTTTCCCTTACGACTAACTAGACCATGGGATGAATGTGTGTAAAGTTTGATGGCAATCCTCCAAGTAATTTAGGAGGAGTGATAAGCGATAACAAACTTGTGCTAATGGATGCTAATGGATGGACGACAGACAACAGACCAGTCCTTAAGATCTACTGGACTATGACAAGCAGAGCTAAAAACATTTTAATAGCAGTAATACATCACCTGCTACTTTTTCATTGCTGAATTTACCCATCTGGAGAGAGACTGATGGCCTCAACAAAACTGATAAAGAAAACAACTGGACTTACGCTCACAGTAGCAGTGTTCATTACTGAAAGCTGGTATAAGGCCAAAAAAGGCCTCCCCTACAGATGGAAAAGTGACTATGCTACTGACTAGTGCAGAGACCATTCCTGAGGACCATACTGCCCTGTCTGCTAGACACACTGTCTGCCAGAATATTCCTTTTGTCCAGGATATGATGGACTCAGAGAGTTATCTTCTTTGAGGCTGGCCATTGGATGAGATTCCAGACTTCCATGCAAAGAGAAGGAGCATGTGTACCTCACTGATGCTGGAGGTATTCAACTACTGACATGTTGTCCGTGGCGACCATAACAAAACGATGCCTTATAAGGTTGAGACACCCCAGTAAGGCTAGAAACACTGTCTGCATTTCCAAGTTGTTTATATGAATGATTGCTTCTTCCTAAGACCAAAATCCCACATAGGTGGTGGTGAAAATTAGATCCCAGGAAGATCCAAGCTGATAGCAGGTCCATGTGTAGTCTCCAGTTTGCTAGAGGAAGGAACTGGAAAGGGCACAAGTAAAGTCTCCGTAATGGAACTAAGTCTGCAGCTAAGTTCAGAGTTCCCAGCAGAGAGATGTTAAGGCAAGCTTGTGAGGTCTTAGCCAGAAAGACCCATTATGAAGGAATGGATTTGACTGATCCTGTCTAGAGGAACACGAACCCTCCCAATGATGGTGATGAAATTCATCCACACATATATGAAGTCCTGAGAAGGGATGAGATTCAACTTCTGAAGGTTGGGGATAAGACCGAGATGAGTCACAGCTGACAAACAGAAGGACATGTCCTTCAGAAGAGAATCTCTTAGGGCAATGTACATCAATCAACCAGTCATCAAAATACTGAAGGATGGGGATCCCTAAACACCTAAGTCGGCTGCTACTACTCCCATCACCCTGGTAAAGACTCTGGGGGTGGAGGCAAGGCTGAATAGAAGAGCTTGTAATTTAAACACCTCATGGTTGAGAAAAAAATGGAGGTATTTTCTGTGTGACAGGAAGATGGGGATATGAAGGTATGCATCCTGAAGATTGATGGAGACCGCCCAGTTGCAGGGCCTTGAAACATTCTTCTCAAGATTTAAGCCAGTTTGGACTGGTGAAAGATGATTGTCTGTGATAAGAGAGTCTGTTCCTTGAAATAAAGTCAGCATTCATCCTTTCCAGTGGAATGGACTCGTACATCATCTGTGATGCCTGACCAAACCCCTGAATTGTTTTAAGCGAATAAGGATTAAACTATAACATAGGAACAGAGAGGATATCGACCCAATCCCTGTTCCCAAACTGATAACCAAAATACAGTAACCAGTGCTTGAAGCTCAGTACTCGGCGACTGGTCTGGTGACAAAGATATGTCAGACGAGTCCACTTCAGATCTATCAAAGTGAGATCACTGCTCTTCACTCTCAGGAAGTCGTGATTCACTTATCTCTGTCACTGGGACACACACCTTGAGAGGGTGCTGCTCGTCCCTAACCAGGAGGCGTGACTCACTCAGATGTTTTCCATTCCTTAGGAGGGTCAAGGATTAATCCCTCACTGGCACTGATGGCTTTGTAACTAGTTACAAAGTGTCAGGAATCTTTGGCTTCTGGGCAATCTCTGAACAACATAGGTCATGATACGTTCCTGACCCAGAGGGGAGTTGACTTCCCCAACATGCTAAGATATTCAGACCCATCCTGGGAACAAAGTGGGTAGTCCTGCGATGACAAGGAGGATGTGCAGCGACTTGAAGCCCCACACTTGATCTGTTCAGAGACAACAGCCTGGACATCCAACCATGTATGCACAACATGTGCACAATATGCACATACCTGCCAACCAGTACAGACGTATAAGCGTAACCTAAGAGGCCAAAAAGCATAATCTGAGGATAAAAAGAGTGTAATCTATATATTACGTGCCATAATTACAATAAATTTTATGAAAAATGTACATTTAGTTTTGCTACTAACCTGGATCTGCCGCTGGTTAAAGTTCTTATCACAAATGGGCAAAATCCATGTGGATTAGTACCAGAATACAAACCACAAAACATATTGACAAATTATATATACACAACACTCACTTTAACTAGTCTACATGTCTAACTTTCGCTGAGTGATCGTGAAGTCAACTCCACAAATTCTGCAATGAGCAATACCATGTGCTCAACCCAAGTGCTGTAGTACTCCTCTCATATTCTTCTTTCTAAATTTGTAAAGCACTGTTGATTTGTCTTTTTACAGACCAACATGTTTTAAAATTTAAAAAGATCCCTTCCCTAACATTTTTCAGTCATATAACAACCAAGAGTCACATCGATAAAGCCTGCTTCCCTTAACATCTGCTGGCATTTTTTTAAGCATTGACTGGTCGACTAACAATTAATATAATGAATCTGTGATACAAGTTTTCAAACTGAAGAAACCCATCTGTTTTCTTGGTAATGTGTCATATACAGCTGCTATAAATAGAAAATAAGGAAAGTACATGGATGTCTGTGACAAATATACTCTTACGCTATTCTTATGCAGCAGTCTTCTTTTTTGGAATATTCTCAGATTTATATGATGTGTGGGATTAAAGAGATGATAATAAAAATGACAAATACAACTTTTATTGCTTTATTTCTAATTTTTTTATTGTAACAAAAAGGCATAATCCATATACAGGTGAACATAAGACATAATTAGGTGAAAAAAAGCGGAATGATTTCGGAAAAAGCACAATGGTTGGCAGGTATGTATGCAGGTTGGTGTGCATGTACCACAGGACTTTCCTGTGCATGCACTTACCCACACCAACATACTAAGCACTGAAAGAGAGAAATATACAAAATAAAAAATCCGGGAACCCAGAAAAGATAGGCAATACCCACCCTAGCACCAGAAATATGAGGGAAATTACAATTAGCTGAAGCATCACTTGCTAAGCAAGGATTAACAACCATTCGAAATTTAATACAAGAACACAGAAAACACTCAAATAAAGCAAGGACTGAGGAGATAAACACTCAATCGACAAAAAAAGGTATGTGATTGACCTAAAAGTCATTTAAAAACAACATCAAAGGAAAATTTTTATGAAAATTTTTATGAGCGTTAGGCACACATGTACTATGCAAGTAGTCCAAGAAAAAAAGAGGAAGTAGGCACACATGTACTATGCAAGTAGTCTAAGAAAAAAAGAGGAAGTAGGCACACATGTACTATGCAAGTAGTCCAAGAAAAAAAGAGGAAGATATTCTGTATACTGGCTATGACTAAGGAGTCAGACTGGGATCATGTTCTTTTTAATTCTGGACCTTAAATACCAATTGGAGGAGGGAATAATTAGCTTGAACTGGAGACTAGGAGTCTCAGAAATGGAAAGCAATGCAATAGTAACGGGTTTGTATTACTGCTATTAAAAAAAAAAATTGTTCTATTCTCTCCAAATTATTTTTGTAAACCTTTTCCATCAATAAAAACTCATCTCTGAAAAAAAAAAATTGTGTTTTTGTTTTAAAGCCAATAAAGAGCTACTGTACCTGGAAAAATTACATGTATTTATTGACAACCCAGAAAATTTCCTTTAGTCTAATGTGATGAGGAAAATCTGCTTGCCAAGTATTTAATATAAAAATGTATTAACTATAAGAGCTGGCATGAACAAAGACTAGCAGTTACAACAATTTACCAATGCGTCAGCTGATACAGATGCCAACACCTAAGTAATGTAGATGAGCATATCATCTATGTGCAAACTATCAAGATTCAAATGGAAATTAAATATTTTAGAAGAGTTGATATCAAAGTACCATATATATATACTTGCTTATGTATTGACATCATGTCCAACTGCAAACAACATTATGTGACAATAGATCAAGGTTTATGTTTGTCTGTTTAACTGATTAGTTCTAACAAACTGCATAGACCCAGATCTGACAGCCCATTTTGCGATGGCAGATCTGGGTCTGTGCAGTTTGCAGGTGGATCTGACTTGTAAGCGAGTATATATGATTGTTAACATGAGGTCACCATCAATTAAAAAGGAAAAACAAAGCACACACGAAAACTATTTCATTTAACAAACATTATGTTGTACAGACCCAAGTCATTTCAATTTAGTCAGATTTATGTTTACAGTACCTTTACAACAAATAATTACAAACATTTCTGAAGATTGCACATTCTACTGGACCAAGATATTTTTTAAAATATACAGTTTTCATCTACAAACTTAAGGATGGAGGGTATAGTAAACATACTGAAGAGATTTGTTTGCATGTTTTTCCATGTGAAGAGGTGGTTGTGTAAGATACAGACATTAAAATCTGTAATTTTACCAATGAAACTAAAATGGAATGCAAACAGAATATAGAATGAACACAAATGAAATGCAGAATGAATGCAAATGAAATTAAATGCTGAATCAATGAAAACCAAGAGTGCAAATGCAAAACACAGAATGCAGAACGATGAATGATAAATAAAAACAGAAGGAAACACAAATACATTTCATAAATGAACTTTTGAATATTGGTTATTTTCAAGCTGCTGCTAAATTTCCATGGTCTAAAGCCCTTTTGCAGATAATCCAGGATCAGATTCTTTATGATGACAAGCAAAATTCATTTTCCTTGTTGAGCCAGATGTAAAAAAAACAACCATCATTGATGTGATGACTTTACCATCTGTGCTTGATTCTATACATACAATTTTTGTTTTGAACAAAATGAAAAAAGAAATATAATAATTAGCTGACAAACTCTCTCTCTCTCTCTCTCTCTCTCTCTCTCTCTCTCTCTCTCTCTCTATATATATATATATATATATATATATATATATATATATATATATATATATATTTCTACTTATTGCAGTTGCATTTATATTTTAATTTATGGTAAATTCAATGCAGTCTTTTGTATTCTATGCCGTTGTTATTTCATTAAAGCCCACTTTGAATAGACAAAGATAAGAAATCTAAAGTTCTCTCCCTTTAACACTCTCGAAAATGGAAATGGAAACATGAGAACAGTAAATACATTTTCACTTAATTCCAAACGATCGAAAACAAAATATAATGATTGATAAAAGTGATAAACACAAAATCTGAATGCATTTCAGAGATAATAAATGAAAAACAACAAGATGATAGATCAAACGCAAACATGAATGGAACGGAATGCAAATGAAATTCAGATTTGGTAAAATTACCCAATTCTGGGTCTACAGAAATAATGAATACAAACTTGGTTGTCACAAGACTAACTTTTTTTCAGGGAAGCTCAAAAAAGAAAATGGATGTCCTAGTGACTTGTATCATTGTCAAAAATAGACATTTTGACCCATGGCAAGAGAAATGAACCAAATGACATCTTACAAAGGAAATTTTTGAATATTTTACTGATGAATAATTAAAGTTCCATAGTTCCCATAATAGCAATTAAAAGACTTGCGACATCTTATTTGCTGAGATAGCTAATTTGATAATACACTGTATGGGGTAAATAATTCTTGAAATTAGGAAAGCTGAACCAATATTAAAGAAAATAAAAATGTTTTTTACAAAATTCCCATATATAAAGTGGAGTCTCTTGTCTCAAAATTTAACACAGAAAAGAACACCCGATGACATTATTTTCAAGATAAAAGAACTTATATTCCATTTATACTGTAAAAGAAGACCAGTCTTTCTGGCAAACCTTTGTGAAAAAGTAGGTGGAAATAGAGATATTTTATAAAAGAAAATAGCATAAAATTGATGTAAATTACTGAAATAATAAAACCTTTACCTGACTACCCTTTGTATACTTGAACAAAAGCATGCTCTTACTTACAAACTAGTTGTCTCTTCAGTCCAAGTTGTTTCAATCTTCTTTCACATTATAGAACCCTATCTGAATTCATTTGGCTATGGCCATTAATGAGCATTTAACTGATTTTTAACATAAAATTTAAAAAAAAGATAGGATGGAGGGCCATTTTGGAATAAAGAGAAAAAATAGGGAGTGTGACAAAAAAGTAGGAAAACATACAAACAAAGGAAAAATCAGACTGGTGGAAAGACTGGAAGACTATAATTGATAATTTTGTTATTGTACTGAAAATATTTCAAGCATTTTTTTTTCAAAAACTATAATACGACAGATTTATACTGTGTTACGATTCTCCTTTTCTTACATCAAATGGATATTCCTCTATAAATTTTTTTTTCTTATGCGTCTATCAATATTCTGATGGCTCAAAACACCCATCATTTTAAAATGTCTTAACTCAGGCTACTGATGTTGTCATTAATAGGACTTTGCACACCATGGTTTAAAATGAGTTTTATTTAATGTTTTTATGTATGGTAGACCTGTCAATCTTAAGAAGACCTCCTTGGTAAGGCAGTCTACATTTTTCCCTAAGTGAACCAATTTTCGGTAATGAAATATCATGTACTGCTATCGTCAACTTGGAAAACGTGTGTTTGAAAAGTTCAGAAGTGTGGTCTGATGCAGCCTTAGAAACTACAGTTCCTAACATCATGAAGGTCAATGACATCATGCTAGTTCTCAACTTCATGTAATCTTTATTTTTTTTAATTCAACTGGTGGCAGCACTCATCTTTCCCACTGTAGTCAATACTCAATTCAACAAAATATGATGTTCAATAAAATGTAATTGTTGCCTTTCCTGCTTTTTATTCCCAAGCCTGGCCAAGTATCTGAACGTTCTTTTTTATACTTCTGTGCTGATTGTTTCAACCTTTTACAATGCAGGCAGCATTTCCAGATGATGCTATAATTTAAAAACAAAAGTTTGATCATGCTGGCATTCTACATAAACAACATCAGTAGATTCAAGTGTCTGAGCTACCCCCTGTAAAGTTAGTCTGGTTCTCTGACCAACTCCACTGAGTCTAACATGAAACATGGATCGGGACTGACTCTAGACAAGCCAAAATATGTATTTGACCACAACAATTGTAGTTTTGTATTATTTTGCTATTCTTCCATAATTCCACAATTTAAGGTTTGTTTCAGTAAGCCTTATGGTAAAATCATAAGGGTTGGCAGGTCTGGTATAGGGATGTATTTGGTCCCAAATATATACATTTCGATTTAAATGTTGTGATCTATCTACACTTTTCAACAAAATCTTAGTCCAACAAAGAATACCAGAATGATGCGCAGAATTATGTGCAATAAAATGTACCCTCCATCCTTAAAGTAATCAAGAACATTATTAGTAACTGTCGCATAACAGCAGTATCCATGCAGCATATTATGGCCTGATCAAGAACCTCATAGTGTACTGCAGTATCCACACAGCATATTATGGCTTGATCAGGAACAACATAGTGCACTGCAGTATTCACACAGCATATTATGGTTTGATCAAGAACCTCATAGAGTACTGCAGTATCCACACAGCATATTATGGCTTGATCAAGAACATCATAGTGTACTGCAGTATCCACACAGCATACTATGGTTTGATCAAGAACATCATAGTGTACTGCAGTATCCACACAGCATACTATGGTTTGATCAAGAACATCATAGTGTACTGCAGAATAATATAATGATCTACTTCATTCTATTTTTGGGCAAATCAGTAAGGTTATCTACTGGCAGGTCTTTGTTATACCCATAATGCATAACAAAATGCAAAAAAAAACAGACCTAGATCTACTGCCATATAAAGTGCTTGCAGGTCTGTATCTATGCTTGAACAACAGTGGTCCCTCACTATAAAGCACCTCAGTATAACACAGTACCTGATATAACACAGGTATGGTCATGAATCCCATTATGCTGGTTCAATTATAATTACTCCATTATAATAGACCACAGTATAAGGTAACTTTGCCTATATCACAGTTCAATGTTATGGCTCCCCTCAACAGCGTTATGAAGGAGCACTGTACTGACTAGAACTAACAGCACAAACCTTGATGTGTCAGCATCATGTTATCATGACATGTCTTAGTCTATTCTGTTTTCAGTCAGGGGCATTTTACGTAAGCAATAACAGCATGCAACTTGTGTACCTTTTTGGCTCCATCATCCAGGGCATTTTTCAGAGCTGCCGTGTCCCACTTGTCTATCTTCACAGGCTTCTCATCAATGGACCACTGAAACAAAAAGAGAACAATGATCTTGATTTGACTAGCCTATGATGTAGCCTCAAGAACAACTCAACCTACAACAATTTTTTATTCAATTACTTGAGATATTACATTTCAGTGACCTTATGTGAAAATTTTTATGACAAGCTAGTTATAAATAATGCTGGGATGCTGAATGAGTATTTTTAAAAAGGGCAAACAGTATATGAAAGACTAATTGAGCAAAATGGCTGCTTAGAAACTTATCTGAAGCTAGCCGATGTTTGGAAAAACTCAGATTAGGAAAGTCTATCACATCTAATGGAAATGGACACAACTGTGTTTACAATGAAATACAAGTGGATTTGAAAATCTAAAATAGTCCTAAGAAGTGAATCACTTTCTCCAATTTTTGGCAAAATTGTTCTTTATTCAGTCAAATAAATAGAGTACAAGTCTCAAAGGGTCCAAGAGAAAGCTATACAAGGAACAAGACTTGAACATGTAGTAGATTCCTTTTTGAGGTACAAGTAGTATGTTTCAAGGAATAGACTTAGTTTACATGATATGATTTGTAGAATATTTTAAGGAATCTTGGCTTACATGCCTTAATGTACGAAATTTGACCACTACACATTTCTTTTCACAACATTTGTATGTGGTAAGAAATACAATGAAATACAGGGATTCAGTTATAAACATAGATGTAGCCAAAATGAAGAAGATTTAATCTTGCAAGCTGTCAGTCTCTTAAGAATACCACATATTTAGTTAATTCAATACTTCACAGTTATTTACCAAAATATAAAAAACTTCCAATGTTCTTTTTTTCAATTTCATTCTTATCCATCACCAAGGTTAAGAAAATTTAAATGACTTTAGTTTATTCTTACTAAATAATTTGAAAAAGATGCTGCAGTTTATGATAATGTGCATCGGTTTTTTGACTACAAGATTAAATGGGTATATGTGTACCATTTTTTTTAAAAAAGGGCTTCGGAAACATTATTTTTCATTCATCATTTATGGCCTAGATGTTTTTCCCTCTCTCAAAGAGGTTATAGGAATAAATTAAAAACCTAATCAAAAGGATCCATATATTTTATACAAGAAAATCCCTTCAGCTTCTTAGGATGATACATATTACTTTTCATTACCTATAGAGCCCAATATGCCAAGCTTAATGTATCTCTAGAACATATGACCTTAGCTATAGTGCCTAATATGCCAAGCTTAATGTATCTCTAGAACATATGACCTTAGCTATAGCGCCCAATATGCCAAGCTTAATGTATCTCTAGAACATATGACCTTAGCTATAGTGCCTAATATGCCAAGCTTAATGTATCTCTAGAACATATGACCTTAGCTATAGCGCCCAATATGCCAAGCTTAATGTATCTCTAGAACATATGACCTTAGCTATAGTGCCCAATATGCCAAGCTTAATGTATCTCTAGAACATATGACCTTAGCTATAGTGCCCAATATGCCAAGCTTAATGTATCTCTAGAACATTATATGACCTTGGCTATAGTGCCCAATATGCCAAGCTTAATGTATCTCTAGAACATTATATGACCTTAGCTATAGTGCCTAATA
The DNA here is from genome assembly GCA_029931535.1 of Margaritifera margaritifera. Taxonomy (NCBI): domain Eukaryota; kingdom Metazoa; phylum Mollusca; class Bivalvia; order Unionida; family Margaritiferidae; genus Margaritifera; species Margaritifera margaritifera. Next base: position 1,449,464 of record JAQPZY010001605.1, on the reverse strand, counting down.
TGTCAAGCTTAATGTATATCTAGAACATTATTTGACTTAGCTATAGTACCCAATATGCCAAGCTTAAAGTATCTCTAGAACTTTATATGACCTTAGCTATAGTGCCTAATATGCCAAGCTTAATGTATATCTAGAACATTATTTGACTTAGCTATAGTGCCCAATATTCCAAGCTTAATGTATCTCTAGAATGATTAGACCTTAGCTATAGTGCCCAATATGCCAAGCTTAATTTATCTCTTGAACATAATATGACCTTAGCTATAGTGCTTAATATGCCAAGCTTAATGTATCTCTAAAACATTATAAAATTATGACCTAACAGGAAAACCTCATACATATAGATATAACAAAGAACATAAATGATTCAACCATTCCCCAGCATGCATAGTCATAAATTGAGGTACCAACCTTGGTATTGGTACCATCAGTGGATTCCTGGAATTAAGTTAAAAGTGTAAGTCTCATAGATAAATACACATCAATTAAATGAGTCACTTGGAAATAAACTACTACTGAACTTATAATAGGTTTGTCATATACACGTATCTTTCTAGAATTCATCTTAATGGTTTCAACATTAATGAGATTTTATAGGAATTGGTCTAAAAATTATTGGGAAAATTGTATAGATTTTATTGAGAATCATAAAAATATAGGGATAAAATATACCAATATTACAAATTAAATACCACATTTTATGTACATGAACACACAAATCAGCCAATTAATAATAACATAATGCACTGAAAAAATAATAATTTAAACATATAATTCATTACTGCTAATTATTTCCCTAATAAATACATCAATAATGAGGAATCATTCAGTGTACTTTTCATCTTCTTTTTTTAAAAAAAAAGGGATTTAATGTACTTCTCCCACAAAAATATAAGAATATTATTGGGATTCTGGAATAATTATTGGAAAGCAATATAGGGATAATCAAAGTACTGAGAATAGTTGGTTTGGAGCATTTAAGTGATACTGATTTACATAAGATCAGGACCCGCCATCAAAAAACTTTACTTGATTCCTTACTAAAAAATTCTGACCAATCAGAACATGGCATTTGTATAGTTGTAGTAAAATTTCCAGCTCTTATGTATGTATGTATGTATCTATGTATGTATGTATGTATGTATGTATGTATGTATGTATGTATGTATGTATGTATGTATGTATGTATGTATGTATGTATGTATGTATGTATGTATGTATGTATGTATGTATGTATGTATGTATGTATGTATGTATGTATGTATGTATGTATGTATGTATGTATGTATGTATGTATGTTACTCTTTTACGGTACCTCAGCACAAAAGTGGCCATGTAGTGCCAACAAAAGGTTTTTAAAAAATGTAAAAATGAATTGCACATACATTTGGAAAGTTAAATCCTTCCTAAAAATGTAAAATTAAGTACAACTAGATAAAATATAAAATGTAAAGATATTAAAATTCTGTAAAATGTATATAAAATAACAGATAACAGTAGCACATGTAAAATCCTTAAAAGATTTTCTCAGGTGGTATGTCCTCATACAGTTTCTACAAGCAGTTCATGTCAAAATACTTCTGTCTCACTATGTGGAGATTGACACAATCAGCAAGAATGTGTTCCACTGTCAGTGGACACTGGCAGGGTACACATTTTGGTCAATGTTCACCCTTCACATGGTATGCACGAGTCAGGTACGTATAGGCACAATACCACCTCATCTCTCCAATTTGTTCTACATGTGGGACGCTACTCTCCAATAGTGGGCTTCATCTTCTCAAGTTTGTGGCATTTTCATTCCACATTATATTGCCAAGTATGACAAACATGCTGATTTATATAATATCGGAAGTCAGTATATGGAATTTTTCATTTCTCAAACGGGTGACTGCAGGGCAGCTTTGGCTGATTTATCTGCCCATTCATTGCCCATTATGCCAATGTGACTAGGCAGCCAACAGTACAGAATACTCTTCGCAGACTGTATGAGAATATCAACTCTGGAGTAACATTTATTACTCAAAATGCTGAGTTGCTCTGTATGATGGAGGGGCCTGATGGAAGAACATAATTACACTTATATTGCTATCCATAGTCCTTTTGTATATGTCACTAGAGAAATAATATTAACATTTGAAACAAATTTGGAGAAATTATTGTGGTGATTTCTTTTGAAAAGCATTTTCTACTACTGTTTCAAGTATTACCATCACCAGAACATTATCCAAGGGAGATAATGACTATCATTACCTAAATATGCATTGTCTCCCTTGACATAAAACTGACCTGAAAGACCAGCAGTTTTATACTTTGTTACCAATTTTTGTAAGACCATAAAGTTTGTTACTATTATTAGGTACAGAAACTATATTTGGTAAAAGAAAACTGACACTATGCCATATGCACAGGGTGACCAATATGCATCCAAGCTTAATAAAAAATATTTAAAAAAAGGATTTTATAGAGATTTATATAAAATGTCAGGATGGCTGGAGGACCTGAAATTACTTAACAGTTTACACACAGGATTTCCAGGATATACTAGAAGAGTATAAAGTTAGCAATGCCCATGAAATATAAACACAGAATCCTATCAATCTGAGTCATTCTAAAGATCACATTCCCACAATATTTAAAAAAACCCCACTGAGTTCAGTTAACTTTTAAACACTACAAACCTTCAGACTTATTAACATTATCTGTACTAATGAAACCTTCAGACTTATCAGCATTATCTATACTAATGCAGAAATGTTGTTCCAGTTTTACTAATAACTCATTGATAGATCAGCATCACAATTTCTTAATGGATTCGAATTTACAATTAGCAGCAAGAAACCAATTCACTACCAAAAATTTCAGTTTACTACCTGCACTTAAGTTGGTAGTAAACATTTTCTACCACAGATTTTCATCCAGGTATTGTGCATTCTGGTCTACTGTTTCTTTTTTGTCTGCTGTCCCTTATTTGAGCAACAATATATTGTTCATGCACCAGATTTACATTTCTCAGCTTTTGAAATATGTAGGAGCATATGTGCAAATTGCATTCCAATTCTGACTTCTCTTAGTTTTCGTCATGCCCACAGGTGGCACATGTGGCATCCAGGAGTCGTCTCCAACACTGGCGGCCTGCTGTTGTCCATGTCAGATTGATCTGTCTGAACTCCTTTTCCATGGAGTGTCTCCAGGTCTCTTTCAAGCATCCTCTCTCCCATCTTTAAAAATCAATTGCCCTGACTCAGATTCCACTTGCCACAGGGGGCATATTATTTTCACACATTATGAATTGCTATCATTTAGTAACAAAATACCAAAATACTTTTTATCAACTCGTATATTCTATTTGTATTTGTCTCAAAATGGTCTTTCAGAAAATTGTATGTCTTTGTTATCTGCAAACTTTGATTCCATTTCATTTGAAGCAATGTCTTCTCCAGGTCCTGATGTCAATCTACACCCAATACTTAAGTAGTTTATTCTTTGCCATAACAGTGTACTCAAGCAAGAATTATGTGACTTTGCTGACTGTAATTTTTATTCCATTTCACTTCAAGGTATCACACAGTCACTATACTAATTAAGTTACATGACTTTTATATTTCCTTCATTTTTCCACATTTTTTAAAAATAAAATCCATTGCATTAGTTATAACTTCGGATGTACCACGACTATCTCACTTATATTATTCACTAACTTGCTATGATTTCTCCTTAATTTCACACAAGGAATTCCTCCTCTGGCATTTTTTTATGGGGAGATTTTGAATTTTTAATGGGGGCAGTTTTCACATGAAAACAGTATATATATGTATAAACACCTAATAGTATGTTTCAACAAATATGTGTGATAAATAACTTTTAATGAATAAAGATAAAATTACTGTTGGTATCTTTATTATCTGCAAAGTGGCAGTGATCATGTGTTTTCTATAACAACAGCTCTATACTGTATGCATTAGAAGTACATGTAACAGTGGAGACATTATTACCAAACCAAGTGCAACTTGTAAATGTTTGTAATGACTAATTAATCAATGAAAGCATCTCATTGCTCAATTGCAAAAAGGCACTTAGTTAAGTGCTAGATTATTATCACACTGAGCTTTGTTAATATTAATGAATTTGACAGGTTTTGTTATGCTTATGTTAAATCAACTGTCTATGATTTCCACATGCTTACTCATTTATAAAGGGGAATTCATTAAATTTAGGGAGGATTCACACTGAAATCACATGTCCTGGAGAAGACACTGTTAAACTGGACCAGTGTTCTCCCCAGGGCCTTTACCATAGTGGTCTTGCTATGCTACCATTTCAGCTCACTACGCTTTACAACCCGCTGCTGTGCTATACACTTTTTTTGCTATGCTTTTATGTTTCCTGCTATCCTGATAAAATTAATCTGTTGAATAAATGTCTTGTCACCTAATTCAAAGCCCTGTTACTCAAATGTCACCTGTTCTTACCTCTTCTTGATTATTTAATAAAGATAATCCAAGATAATTACTCACTCACTTAACCATTATATCTTGTACATGACTTGACTGACTGTCGGTGCACGACCTTTGATGTAGGCTTCGTCTTTGCACTGACAGTCATGTGATCGGTCAGCAATGATGGTGTCTGCTGGTAGTGTGTGTTATATATATTTCAGTCATTTCCACTGCAAGCTAAAAATGTTACACATACGTTTTAAGTTAAGCAAATTCTTGTGAAAAACGGACACACCACCTTCAAAAATATGTCAAATTACCCTGCGCCTGGCTATGAAGATCAGAGATTGGTGTTGCCAATTGGTGATTCCGATTCAGATAGCATGACTTACCCCAAAGAAAGAACTTAAGAAACGAAGGACGGGGTTCAACATTGAATGGAAGACTTCATATCCTTGGGTGGAATTTGCTGGATCATATGATAAGTTTTTCATATTGCTACATTTTGGTTCAGACCTACTTAATTATCAACAGGTGAGATGTGGAGAGGGGCAATTCCTTGGGCACTATTAAAATATAATATTTTTGTTTTTATACTAGTAGCAGTAGTTGTAGTTGTGATTGTTGTTGTTCTTATTATTTTCAGGAAAATGTGACAAGGAATGAATGTTGCATTTTATCCACGAGTTGCTCTCATATTTACATAGTACATTAGTTTCATCAGTAGAACTTAACTTAAGTGGGTGCTGCCCTATTAATTTCTTGTTCTTTTTTCTTTCTATCCAAATAAGAAAAGGAGCAATTTTTATGTTTCAATTTTACCTGTTTTGAAAACATGTAAATTATTCCTTCATTTATATCTGAAATATTTTTCCAACAATAAACAACTCGTTTGCAATTGGAATGTATTACATGATAAATTAAGTGGTGATATTTTTTTTTAGCAGGGTTCACATCTTGACTGACCACCTTCAGGAGAGTACAAAGTTCAATGATGTGTAGGTGGTCTTGCACAGTTTAAGGCAGCTCTTGGTGCATATCAAGGAGCCCATGTCCTTTAGACAGGCATTGGAAAAAATTGCCTTTTTAAACAATATTTTAGCTCAATGACATCAATTCAATGAATAAATTAAACAATTACAAAAACACTGATCTATTGTTCTTAATGGAAAGGAATATGTATTATCTTAGTTATACTGTCATGATTATTTGAAAACACATCACCGTCTTGACTCCTGAAGAATTCGTTCCTGGTAATTGACTTAGGATTCCGGTAGTTTTTAAACTTTTTGTACATCCATTAATAAATTTTATATTCCATTTATTTCCAGACTGTGAAAGGTCATTTTCTGTGATGAACAGAATCATGAATGTGTTAAGGAACAGGTTGACAAAGAGGATGCTGAATTACCTTATTACAATTAGTACAGAAGAATTTGCCTAAAGGAGAGTAATTTTAATGTGGCAATCAAAATATATGGGAAGTGAAGAAATAGTAAAGATCAAAGATATACAAATATGGGTGTCGGTCCTATGAACAGAGACCCAGCATGTAGCTGAACAGTATTTTTTTGCCAGTGTCTTTCAGGAAATTCAGAATAATCATGCTACATTTTGTTGTTCAAGGTTTTAACAGGAAGATCACATCAACATGATAGTGTTGTGGTTTATTTATTAGTGGGTGGGGGGAGTGGGTGGAGAACAAGCCCAACAGATAATTCACTTAGAATATGGGAGGGGGTCCAATCTAGAATTGAAGGGCTCAGGATGTAGGGCTATCTGATTTTTTTAGCACTGTAAAAAAAAAGAATATCCCTGACATTTCACAATGGATTTGCTGTTAACAGTTAGATTATAGCATGAAATAAAATGCTACTTGGGTTGCACACTAGACAGCTGCTTTTTGTGCTACCTTACACTCTATGTAATTTTTAATACTGGAACTCTATCATTCAGATGTTTCTTATATCCTAACTGAGCTAAATCGGTCATAAGAGAAATTCAAATGATGAATCCTCATCAGGCCTTATCTTATAAAGGACGTTTAAGATGAGCTTATACCTGCATTTTTCTTCTATTTTTATCAAAACACACAATTTAAACCTGGAAATGGATTAGACAGATCTTTAATTGTAGTATTTTCAGATAAAATGACCAGTATAAGAGATCATATCCACAATAATAATACTTCCATTCTGCAAAATGATGGGTGTACAAGAGTAGATTTTTTTTTTTAAATCCATGGTTGTCCCTGGACAACTAGCTGTGTCAATCTGGTTGCCCAGCAGATTTTCCTGGTTGCCAGGTAAATTACTACTGCTGCCTCCAAGATTGCAGTAATCAAAATTATTCAACAGCTTTTATCATATATACATGTATAATCAGTCCTAACTGCACACAATACCTGTAACTCACCATCAGTCCTGCTAATGGAAAGTGTCACATATGTTAATTTATTTAATCTGTTTCAGATCAGCAAATAAAAGATAATCTAAATTTCATTTTTCTGATTGTGTCTTGTCAGCTGTCAGACTTCTACTAGCTGGCCAGAAACTTATCCATATTTTATGTTTATCTGAGGTAATATCATTACAGTTCACATTATTGTTAATCCAATATTATTAATCCTGTGTCTAATCTGTTAGCAAAATCAAAACTTTCCAAGTGGAATTTTTGTTTATAAATTATGATTACCTTTCAAGCCAATATAGTATGCAACACAAATTGTGATTAGCTACATTCTTTATACTTGCCATATTAGTTTAGCCAAGTTAGCCAACAGAAACAACTGTCACAATCTCTACAGTGAGTACCCATTACTTCAACTCACCAATAAGAAAGTACAATACTAGCTCACAGGCATTCGGTCTGCCTTGTTTCTTTAAGAGTTTTAAAGGTTCGCCCTGAGGGGGTGGTATTATGGACTGTGATTACTTAATCAGATAATGAGTAACCAAACATGTGGATTAGTGTGGCCTTTTACCGACAGAAACCACCCAACACACTTCGGGTGCCATACTGTACGTGCCCAGATGGCCAATGTAATGATCAAATGTTTGTTGCTGGAAAAAACATAAAACTCTATTTTGACTTTTAACATGATCACTTTTAAATAATATTTTTCAGTTGCCCGACTGGACTTTCACACTGGGAAACATTGTTGTCTGGCATTAATATTTATTTGCAATGTGGTCCTAAGCTCCAAAGAAATGCCTTTTCTACCCCTGGGGTGCATGATGATTTTCCATCAATTCCAACACAAAAATGACAGTCAGTTTGGAGAGTAACTTCTGACTGAATGTACACATCATTTCATGCATGCTGCAACCAGAACACCCTCTTACTCGGACACTCGTCCAATCTGGATGTGATCGGCTACCATGGTACATCCTTGGGAAAGGCACTTTATTCCAATTGTCTCTACATTGATAAACCTACTTGTCTTGCTGTTCCATAAAACACAAAATCAAACCAAGCATTTGAATATATGGCTCTATTTGAGTGGGTGTACCACTGCGATCAAGTATTATCATTTCAAATGTGCACGGAACATCTGCAACTTAAACATGTAGCTTAGTTTATACACGGCTAAAACACGGTATTGGTGCTGAGAGTAGTCTCACTCACTTAAAAAATTGAAATGTTTGATAGAACATTTCAATGAAGCTCATTATATACCCTAGGGTGTCCCCTAGTCAGATCAAGTTAGATTTAGCTTGAACATGCATGCGATTTTGTTTAACCATTATTTCAATTCATTGGTATAACAACAGTTACAGACACTACACTTGGTGTATAACATGCAAGAAAAACAGCATGAAAACTTTAAAACTTTATTTTTTTTCACAGTAACATCAGTAACAGGATATCAACATTTAAAGTAAACAACATAACTGGAAGTGGTAAACAACTTAATAACAAAATCAAAACATCTATGACAAAGGTATCACTAAGAAAAAAAACCTAACCATGAAACTTTTGCATAACAAACATAAAAGACATAGAATAATCTTATTTAGGCATTTATCTAACACCAAGAAGAATATTTAAACAAACAAAATCATTAATACTGGCCAAAAGTATTGCAAACTTCCATAAGAGTCAGAAGTACATTGTCCATAAAATTGGTTACAGACACTACAAAACTATAGCATTTCAATACAGCTGCAGAACCATACATATCTCCATAAAATTCACTTCAAAAATAATTCAACATGAACACATTGACTAGAATTATTCATTAAATGAATGTTGATTAGTTAATAAAATGATAAAACCACATTGTAACAGGTATATGTCCAATACTTGTGTTAAAATTATGAACTGGTAAATAGCACTTGAAAGTTTAATACTAAATAGTGTTTGTAAGAGTAAAATATTGAAGTATAATGAATGTTCAATAAATCATAGTCACTAAAGTATTGTTCAACCCAAGGTGCTGACTCAAACACAGACCCATATGTGATTGATCTTAAGGTTACAGACACTACACATTAAACCTTGACTTTATATTGTCATTTCAAATAGAAGTGCTTATGATTTTTTTCCAGATTTGACTTGAGCTTAGACAATTCAGCTGCATTAAACTTGAAATGACCCCTTTCATTGACTATTTGTGGAGCTTTTACCCTGTACAAGATAGCATCTAGAGCCTCTTGTGAATAATCATCTTTTTCAGGCCAAACATACATGTTGCCAGACTTTCTCATGTATTTAAGTCTAACTTCGTTATGAAGAATGTCTATTACTTCTGCTAAGTATACATCTAGAGGTCCCTTCTTTGGCTTAAGTCCTACAGCAACAAATTCTCCAGGGTGGTATTTCTCTATTGGTTTCTCTGTGTTGGTTGGTGCTTTTTTGTCAACTTTGATCTTCTTTGTCACAATGTTTTGTCTTTCTGTTGACTTCCGTTTCTTATTAGGCTTTTCGCTTGTTGCTGAGTTATGATCTTTCTGGTTACTTCCTTGTTTTCTTTTCTTGTCATTATTTTCTATTGTTAATGGATTCTTGTCTTTAAGTTGTTTTCCTTTCTGACTTAAATTATCTTTATTGAGTACTAACTTTCTCATTTCCCAGGCATTAACATTTTCGCTGAAGTTGCATCTCCCGTCAACCTTCATGCATTGCTCACAATAACAGCTCAGATTTCTTATGCTCAGTTCATAATCATTGCTTCCTGACTTTACAGCATGTAATTTTCTTGTACCTTGCAGTGTTTGCACATCAGTTTCTTCTCTATTTCTCTCAACATCTTTAACAAGGATGAACTCCCTTCTCGAAACTGTTTTAGCTTCATTATCTGTATTTTCCATTTTCAGTTTCTCTGTACAGAAATGATATACATCTTCTGCACAACCTATCACCTTTCTATTGCTGATTACAGCTCTGTAGCAAGCATTCTTGACTGTCGCACCGAGACCATCGCAAACACTCTTTCCATGTGATGTTTCGAAATAATTTCGTGTTACAGATGGCTTTTTCCTCAGACTTATGTCAGCAAAGGCTTTCTTCCCCTTATACTGGGCAGCACAGCCATCTGTCCACTCATGGATCTCCTCTACTTTCACACCTTTCTTCTTCAGAATTTCTATAGCTTTGTTCTCAAAAGTGATAGCTAAGTCTGCATCATGTTTGGTTTCTTCACTGATGCCAATAATGGCATGCTTTATCTTGAATTCTTTTTCTCCCTGTTTTTCTGTATAGTAACACATGATTGGATGTATTGTAACTTGGTTCCTGTCGAAGAATCCAGATTGTACTTCACTTTGAAAAACACACCCATAGTTCTCACTAAAGTCCATGACCATAGCAATAGAACCCTCACCAATTCTATCAACACAAATTCCCATCTGTTGCTGTTGCCATTTGGCCCTGAAAACGTGCTCTGGATACTCTTGCATGTCAGTTTCTAAGCATGTAATTAATGTTTTTATGTCTGTTTCTTTAGGCACACAGGAGACGCAACGCTTTACTTTATCATCTTTTGCTATTTCTATACTTTCCCATTGATGCCATGATATCTGCCTGTCACTATACTTTTCAACAAATGGTTTAAGGTAACTCTGCAAACATTTCACACCGCATTGTTTGCATTCTCTTCTTAAACATTTAATAGCTGGATTGGTGTCGTATTTACAAAAAGTAGCATCACTTAAGCTTTTCTTATCTACTGAAATTTCATCCAAATCTCCATTTTCTTTCACTGCTTTTTTTACATTTGTTAGTGCCTCACTTTTTAGGGCCACGTTACAGCACTTTTGGCATAAGCATGATCTTCTGCTTGTTTCAGACACCTTTTTAACATTCACTGGTTTCAATTTAGAAAATGAAGTTAATCCTATTTTGTGACTATGGTTCCTTAACTTGTAGTCTTTGTAGGCTTCTTCTAATGTCATAGTCATCACATGTTTTTGAAGTATTTCTTTTTGACCACCTTTTCTTACTTTCACAGTTTCACGTTTATTAGGCACTTCCCTACTGATTTCTGGACTTAGAAAAAAATCTTTCACAGATTTCTTTAATGGAGAGTTAAGTGCATCCCTTCTTCTTTTTCTTTGTTTCGTCTCCCACCATGTAGAACTAGGTTTTTGCCCTTTCACTGATACTTTGAAATACTTTTTTAGTCTGTGTCTTTTATATTTCTTCAGTAATGCATCACAAATGATGTTGTATGCATGTTTCTTTGCACCCCCTTTCCTTGTTTTCACTTCTGAAATGCTCTCTGACACAGATTGTATAACAGTATCTGTCAATTCAAGTTTTTTTCTGCAATCCGGTGTCATTATCATTATATTCCTATTTAGAAACTTTGATGTTGATGGAGATTCAATTAATTTACTTATGATGACTGCTTTTCTCTTTGGGGTATTTGGTAATACTTCCTTTACCTTTTTTAATTGTCTACAGAGTTGCTTTAGGTAACACTTTATTCATTGGTGAATCTCTGGCTGACCCAGTATTTCCTATTTCACAATCAGTCTGAATACACTCTTGCTGTATACTTTCATTCAGTTTGATACGCATTCTCCATGCTTGGGTTCTTTTCACAGCTTCTTTCTTCTTTCTACTTAATTCAGCAGTTTTCGGACTTCTTAAATCAACACTCTTATTAACCGATATTGCCAGGGCTGCTTTTTCTTTCTTTTTCTGGCGATACCTTTTCATTTCTTCACGTTTTTTCCTTCTTAATTCTTGTTGAAGATTTGAATCGGAAAGTGATTGCTGTTTTTTTAGTAGTCTTGCATCTTTTCTTCTTTCTCTATCAACCCTTTTTAGCTCCTCATGTTTCGCCTTATTTTCCCTCTGTTTTTTTCTCCAGGCTTGTACCTTTAGCCTCGTCTTCTCCCTTCTAGCTTTAATCTTCTGTTCATCTTCTTCTGGCTTATCTTTGCTTCCTAAAAGCAAACAACTTCATTCTCATTTTTGTTCCTCTATGTATACGGATGAAATTTAGACTTTACAAAACATACTTGTAATGAGTACGCAATATGCTTTCATACATAAGCAAACTGGAATAACCTGTAGATTCTTAAAGAAAAGTATCTGATTGAAAAAGAAATAGCATAAAACCTGATGATTATTCAATGTTCTAGCATTTACAATGATTGCACACTTTCCTTAATAATGTAAACAACAGTCGGGTCAATTCACATGTCTAGTAGTGTCTGTAACCATTTGACAATATCAGCAATGTATCCAATACTAAGTCTGAGCTCATTGAATTCTCATAATATTTCTGTTTGAATTTACTAGTCTAATGATATGGAATGCAAAAATACTCAGTTTCAATTGCATATTGTAAGAAATCACTGAAAATGTTGCCTGTTATCAGAAATCTAGATGAAAGAAACTATAAATATACCAAAATATTACAAATTGCAGACAGACAATATGTCAAAATTTAGCCTTACACATCAATACTGTAATAGGAAACATAATTTGGCTTCATTTTTAAAAAAAAAAAACAGGGATAAAGTCATAGACAGTATAAAAAGGGGATATTGGTTACAGACACTACAATTTAAGAGTGTGGTTTACCATTCAATACAAACTTACCAGAGTTGTTCCCAGAGGTTTGCTTTTGTCGTCTTCCCATGTCTTAGGGATGTACCATGGTAAAGAACAGAAAAAGTAATTAGGCAGCTTCTTCTAGGATAAGAAATTCAGGTTACATTGTCTTGTAGTAAATTACTCAAACAGACAGTGCTGCAAGAATGATGCAATATTCAATCAAGAGAGTTATTGCATCACTTTTTTGCTCTTGGCTGCAGAGGTAAATAGATGATGCAACATTACATCACATAAGATGGAACTTTCTATTGAGAAAAACAATGTTTTAATGACAAGTAGAACAATACTTTTATCTTTCATTTTTATACCTGTTTGTGTAGTGTCTGTAACTTTTTTTATTGAGTTGCTGTTTTTTAATGGTACAATACAGCACCACCAATTTTGTCCAACTTGGACATCACATGGATACACATGAGCCTTTGTAGGATTTATACTTTTCCATAATGAAACAACAAAATTATTGCCATATAAACTTGTAAAGGTTACAGACACTACAAAATTTAGAACTGGAAAGTTTGACAAAGAACAAGCTCTCAATCGAATATCTTGGCTAGCCATGTGATTTAAATGGTTTTACTACTTATTATAATATAAAGTCGAGTTCTAGATGTCAATAAAAGTTATAATGAATGTTATTTTGTACAAAATGTTGGCATATAACAACAGATTAGTGTTTGAATTTCAGTGTTGAAACAAAACTTCTACTGACGGTATTTTGCTTATAAAATCCATAATATTTTACCGATTTCTTTAATTCAAGAAGCAATATTTGCAGGATAGAATTCCGCATAAAACCAGACCAATAAATGCATAATTTCAGTATGATATTTAGAGAATTCTCTATTTTATATTCAAGCTTTTTTCGAGTGAGACTACATAACGCTCAAAAATGGCCATTTTTAGAGCTTGTTTCCATGCATATCTCAACAATGGGTTACACTAACCTCTTGAAATTTTCAGGAAAGTAAGAGAGGTATATGCCAGGCTTACCAATCTTTAAAATTGGTTCATATCTTGTTTAATTTTTCTATTTCATGCATATAACATGAAAATTCCTTTATCAGCACCAATACCGTGTTTTAGCCGACAGATTGAATGCTCCATCATACTACATGGACTGAGCTTACAGAAAAAGCAATCCACTGACAACTTTGGACTAAATGCTTAAAATTAAGTTGTTCTGCATAATTTCTACGCATTATAAAAACTTCTGTATGCATCTTTTTTACAAACTGTCTGCATATAATACACAAGTACACTGCTTATCTAGTACTCTGTGTTGACTGTGTAAACATGGTGTATTCCCAAATAGCCTAGCCTTTTTTGTAAGTTATTACTTTGTCAACGGACCGTATAGTTGGTTTTATTCAGGTTTCTTGTGTTGAATATAAAACAGGCAAAGCCTAGGAGAAATTAGGACACCTTCAGACGTGTGTACTAACTAAAATATATTGCATGTACTGACAGAGTGCTTCTCAAAATATAATCTCTGAAGAAGACGACAGTGTTTGGGACTCCCTGGTGACAATCGGGTTAGAAACTATAAATTAATGAATGAAATGACAAGTTTTGTGCACTTTTTATAATTTTTTGGCTTTTCATTTTTAAAATCAGAAGGGGGGGGGGGGCAGGGTACTAAACTGCCTGGGGGGTTCATGAATACGATACTGCCAAAGGACCAGTTACCACCACTTTCTGATGGTTTTTCAATGCATTCTTAACAGTGCCCAATATCTGAAATGCATAACTCTAGCTTAGAAATCTCGACCTAATGAGTGAATATATCAAACAGAAAATGAAAAACTTACAGCCATGCCTTGCAGAAACATTGTCAAGTATCCGTACTAACAAGTCACGTCATTCTCAGTTACAGTACCAATTACCGCCAGCAGTTATTCCCGATCAGAAATTGATATATGGTGGAATTGTTTTTTAATTACTAAGAGAACAATCATAGCTCATGTTGCAAAAGTAACATTTTTCAAAAGGAAAGTTCTACATCACAAATTGTCAGTATTTAAAACAACCATGGTCTGCACCACTGTAATATTGATGGAAGCTGACATAATAAATTGCGCTTGGATTGCAATGATGCTCTGAACTTTGAATTGGATTGTCTCTAAATCTTACCTTAATAAAGTGTACTAGACAATATCATATGCAGTACATCAATTGATGTAAGAAGAGCAAAAAGTATTGAATATTTGTCCATATAACCTAAAATGACATCATTTGTTAATCATCAGGAAAAAATTTTGATTATATTTTTGACTCAAAATTCACAGAAAGATTACAAAAGTAAAAAATATAGGTTTCTCTAGACTGATGTTACTTTCAGCTGTAGACATACATATATATATATATATATATATATATATATATATATATATATATATATATATATATATATATATATATATATATATATATACATACAGTTACAGAGAGGGAGTGAGAGAATGGTGTATAATTTTGTATGCAAACACCTTTGCACAGACCTCTAAATTATTGAATCTAAATCTGAAGGTTGGCTGTGTCTGCATTTCCATTATAACTTGGTTAATTCTACACCTGTAACTTACAAAACAGTAAACAAGTAACAACAAATACACTTCTGAAAGTGTCAATTAAAACATGTTACCCTTTGATGGGAATGCTATCTTGCATTCGTTGCTTGTGCCTGCATATCTTGGTACCACTGAAAGAGACCTTCATGTGTGTAATACACACAATTTCGGTTAAATGGATACGTTATTCTTTGGAGAGCACATTCACTGGTTAAAAGTAAAAGCTTATAGAAGTTTTTAAGATCAATGTCGTTTTCTTGGATCTGAGTTCCCATATCCAATTTTTTGTTACAGTGGATTACATACATCCGGAAGTGACATTTATGGAAAAAAGGTAAGCCCCCCCCCCCCCTCACAATGTTGATAGTTTCAAATCTTGGTCACATGGGTTTTCCAATAATGTTTTTCTTGCCTTTATTTTGTTTTTGACTCACTTGAAGAAAACTGACCATGAAACATTATCTGCAAACCCAAGGCTCAAAATAAGGATTTTTGTCACCAGCCAAAAGAAAACTCTATATGTGGAGTAAAGCCAATACATGAAACATTAAATACCTCTGCACCCAGACAGGGCTCGAAATTAGGAATGTTCTGACAATATTAACAGTAATTTACTTGATGAGTGGTTTAACACCTGTCCATTTACACAACAGGTATTGATTGTACCTCGTCAAGTGCAGGATGTTGGAAGGTACTCAGTTAACACAATTAACAGATCAATTAACAACTAAAGGAAATGCCAACTCACAACCACTTCTTAATTGTTATGGCTGCAACCGGCAGTAATTTTCACTGCTCCAACGTATTAGTGATGGCTGGGTTTTAGTGATCCATCGGCAAAATCATTAACGGCGGGATAGCTTATTAGCATTAATTTCAAGCCCTGAAACCAGACATGTCAACAACAAAAAATACATGTGAGTTCATGACGTTGGCAGAAAGTGGTCGCCGGCGGCAACTGGTCCTTTGGCAGAGATGTAAACCGGGAGATCTCAACAGGTCGGATTTTTATTATGGATACCTACAAGAAAATCGTTTTACAAAAAACGAGCTGAAAAAATACATTTTCATCGTTTTATAAGTTTCCTCTTGGATAGATTGTTCATAAGATGCTAGCGTGTTCTGTCGGTCTTACCACAAAAGCGTAGTAATTTGGCGAAACATTACGTTAAGGTCCTTGGAAATAGAATGATTTGTGCCCATATGGGATCATATTGATGAACGTTTACAGCACATGTGACTGAAATCAACCAAAATTTGGACGCACATATACGCAAATAATTTAAAGGAATAACCATATTTTAGACAATTTGTAATGTGTGGCTCGAATAATTAACCTTAAGCGACGAACTTCCATTCTTCTTGCTTGCCATCTTTCAGTCTGCAAGAAACGGCAACAGGAAATACACGTCGACCGGATTAGCAGACTGGTTTTATATTTTAAAATGATACGTAGAAGCGCCTAATTCACAGGATCAAGGGGGAGCACATAACATAGAACCGGAAATTTACTTATGGTTGATCTCTGAGACCCAAAACCACAAAAATAACAGAAATTCTCCACTGCTTGGTACTTTGAATGTATTTTATGTCTAAATAACCCTGTATTTACGTTGCTTTTAGTTTTCATTATTAAAATCCAGAATAATTGTCAGTGAAGTCAAATAAGTACGATATAAATAGACAGGACATCTCAACAAAAACAAAAGTATAAATTTCATATAAATCCGTTAAGAACTTGCAAAATATTTGAGTAAAAAAAAAATTAAAGTGAAAGCTGTAAGAGAGACCGTGAGAGTTGTGGAACACTATGCTTTTTGTGTTTTTTTTGTTTTTTGTTTTTTTTTTGTTTGTTCTTTAATTTCCAAAAATTACACATGTCAGCAACCTTCTTCACAATGCTGCTTCTTCATTTTAATATTTATTTTTAACCCCCAATAAGACTCCATTTCGCCAGAAACTCCCACGATCTAAGGACACACCCATAATATACGGTACCTATGTGACTGAATTAAAATATCATTACATACGTGATCTGCTGAAAATTTGTACAGTGAAGTCGGAATTATAAACAGAGACATATACGTTCATTTCCACATGAAATATTGAAAAGAAAAGATGTATGGATGATCTGTACAAAATGTGCAATAAACAAAAACAACAACAACAAAAACAACAAAAGGTGAATGGAACAGAACGGTTCGAGTACCAAAGATAAAGAAAACCGTTCAGAACAGATGTGGAAAAAATATAACAATTAGTTCGATGGGAACGTCAGATAAAAAGATTTAATTAAATGAAAGAATCTTTCAAGTTGTAAAACTTAGACTTCATATTTAATTTGTTCATGAATTTTAACGTGCTAAAATTGAAGGAATTTCGACTATATAAATCAATAGATGTTCCAACGATGGATAGCAAGGTTGAAAGTCAATCACTACATAAATCAGAAGAGTTCTCAACGATGGACAAAAAAGGTTGAAAGTTTGTTACATTTTTACGCATCTCTTTTGAAGACATTTCAACTATATAAACAAATTAATTTTTCATGGATGGATTACAAGTTTGAAAATTTGTCAATTTCTTATGCACCCATATTGAAGAAATTTTAACTATATAACTCATAAGGTTTAACAGCTATGGATAATACGGTTGAAAGTTTATCCAATTCTTACGCACCCATATAGAAGATATCTTCATCATATAAATCTATGACGTTTTACGCACCTATGACTTAAAAATCACATTGATACATCTACTGATCATGTGTACATATAAAAAAATATGAATGACATATAATGAAATATACCCCAACTGGTTTCTGTCTATACATGAAATCAGCACACAGGAATTGTAAACCGTTTATTTACAGAGGTGTTTTACTGTGCTTTGTGTAAAATTGCTAAACTAGTATACTAGAATATAGAATTAAAGCGTAAGAGTACAAAATCTATTGTGTTCACCGTCG
This sequence comes from Margaritifera margaritifera, assembly GCA_029931535.1. Lineage (NCBI taxonomy): Eukaryota > Metazoa > Mollusca > Bivalvia > Unionida > Margaritiferidae > Margaritifera > Margaritifera margaritifera. Next base: position 1,431,420 of record JAQPZY010001605.1, on the reverse strand, counting down.
AAGAAAATTAACATTTGAACTCAGTCAACATGTGCCATATCTGTGTGCGAGAGATCATGGATTATACGGTTAGGGATCATGTTCACTTAACAGGCAACTATAGCGGGCCAGCTCATAACGATTGTAACTTAATTTTCAAATATTCAAAATTCATACCACTTTTCATTCATAACTTCTTTATCGAGGAAATAGTTAGACAAGATTCTGATCGATAGGTAAAAATAATTCCTAACAACGATGACAAATATATTTAATTCAATTCGGATTTAATTGCTGATAGTTTTATTAAAGATGACAAAGAAATATAAGTTAAAAGAATAATCATGTTGTTGAGAACTTTAAATCATGGGTCAATCACTGGAACAGTTAACAAAGAATTTGTGTTATGAAAAGTCCACACACACAATTAGATGTGTTCAATATAGACAACCGAAATATTTAAAGAAAATATATATTTGACCATACGAATACACGAATAGCTTTGAACGGTTTAACGAAACATATATATTGCCGCTGTAAACGTTTTACTCGTCACTATTCAACTGAAACATATCAAACGAAGGCTACCAGTTTGTACAGAATATCATGGAACACCTCGACCTAAAATATACCGGTTGATCTTCATTACTAATATGTGATAAAGGACACCCTAATCTTGTGTGATATATTTAAAGAGTTTATAAATACGTGTATTGTATACAACAGACCAGACTCTGCTCGCTATTTCAGTGGTCCCGGTCAACAGGTGTTGAACAAAACTTTTAACCAATTCTGACGTGTTCCTGATTATAGTTTGTGGAATACGAGGTGAGATTAATATGGTACAGCATAGATACCTCGAAAAAGTCACGAATATTACATGGGTGATTTAGAAAAAAAATGGCCCAAACCATAGTACCAGGATTTCAACAACCTTCATGATTGGGTCATGTGTCAATACATGCCTGTTGAAAACTTAAGATGGCGAACAAGCGAACAAATTAAATAAATAAAAGATCGTCGTTTTGAAATACCTGATAACGTTGAAACTGGTTATATTTTACAGATTGATCCAGAAGCATCAACTCGCTTACACTACCACTTCAAGGTCTATCCTCTTGCATCTGAAAGATGGCAACAGCTCTGGAAGAATGTCAGAACTTAAAAAACAATTAATTTCGGATAGAAAAGGAACGTAATCAACGGTCCCAAAATTACTATGCGCATTTAAAAATAAAGAGAGATATGTCGCCTACTACACGAATATAAACTTGTACGTACAATTGGGTTTACAAGCAAAAAAAGATTAGATAGAATTGTCCTTTTAGAACAACAGTTGTAGCTGATAACCTACATTGAACTGAATACAACTTCAAGACAAAAATCAACTAATGGCTTCGTGAATGAGTTCTTGAAACTAATGAATAAATGTGTATTCGTCAAACAAATGGAGAATTTTAATAAAAGAGCGAATATAAAAATATGTCCGAACGAAAAGAAATTTTCGAAATGGCCTAAAGATCTTTCGGTTTTAGCATGAAAAAGTATTTTTTAAAAATTATCCAAATACATGTACGGTTGATTCCCTGTGTTAGAGCTATCGAAATGGCTTATGTACAAGTTAAATAATTCGTACAACAAATTGAATGCTCCTTATGACTAACACAGCTTTGTATGCATTCATATGTTAAAACTGACAACTTCTACAGTGACGTGAAAGATGGTATCTAATTTTACGACACCACTGATTACGCGAGGGAAAACGTATTCAACATACCACAAGTAAACCAAAAAAATACCGGCGTTTTCACGGATGAGCTAATCGGCGAACCAATTAGCGAGATTTATGGACTAAGGTCTCATCTCTATTTGTTTAGATGTTTTGATCAAAAATAGTTTTCATTGTTATGTACAATAATTATTGAGTCAACCACGAGGAAAGTATCAGGAAATGAACTTGCTGAGGTTTTTTCCTCATGAGATGAATATCATATCAATGTATAAGGTAGCGTTATCACCTCATGATGACAAACGTTTTCTAGTTGACAGCATAAACACATTACAATACGGCTATTTAAAAAGAGCAAATAACAAATTCCACAAGATATAAATGTTTCTGTTGTCAAGAACTTGCGTTAGAATGGGTTAACTTGAAAAAAAGCATCAAAGACATTACTAAAAATTGCAAAGTATCGTTAATGTTCAACGTTTTATATGTACTAGAAAGGACATGAATATACATAAAAGCATGTACAGTGCTGCTGTCCCAATGAGTGCACATTGCAGAATCATAAGGGAGTTTGATATGCCATCCCCCTTAAGGTATCCCCCACCCTCTCTTAAAAATAAAATTCATGTTGATAAGGAAGGATAACTCACATAAGGTGAAAACCAACCAACAAAAAAGAAATAAATAAAAGACAAATTGAAACAACGAATGATACAGTATGTGGTGGCCCAGTAAATATTGCAAATACTGATCTCAGATTATCCACTGCCTTGTTTGAAAAATCAAATCTCAGATTATACACTGCCTTGTCTGAAAAAAAATAAATATCGGAAACTCTTTTTAAAAAAAAATAAGAATGAAGAAAAGGATTTGAAAATTGACTAATAACTACTTATGCAAAGAAATAGTCTTTGATGTGCTCTTTGAGCATAGTAAATGAGCGAAATATTTAAATATTTGTATAATATTGACTTGCTGCAAATTGTACAAGAAAAGACTATAATTGAATCTGTTGAATACATCACATCTACGCATGGCACACAGTTAAAACAAAACAATTGATGAATTGCCAAGCTTCATTATACAAACATAGATGTAATGTTTTGGATGAAGCATTGTAAAACGCATTGAAGGAAGTGGAAAATCTCGAAGATGAATTAGAAAAAAGGGCAGGCAATAAAGGATAATAATTAAATCATTATATAACAACGTTGTTCAAAGGGCAGGCAATAAAGGGTAATAATTAAGGCATTGTACACAACGTCGTCCAAAGGGCAGGCAATAAAGGGAAATAATTAAGGCATTCGACCACAACGTCGTCGAAAGGGCAAACGAATCAATTTACACAATTGCAAAGACAAAAGAGCCAACTAACGAGATGGAATTACAAAAATTATTGGATATGTGAAGCAATATATATACGACAACAACTTCCTATTAGGCAGATTAACAAATTGTATCTATTTATCATTTTGCCTTTCACTCTATAAATAATCAGTAGATTACGTATGTCTTGATAATTTAATCTTGTCATTTAGGTACCGTAGGAGTTTCTGTCGTAATGGATTTTTTTTTTTTTTTTTTTTTTTTTTTTAAATCAATTTCTAATGAAATGGATTCTTTCAAGATAAATAAGATTCCCGAGTCCTGATGATGTCATGGATTTTGTTGTTGTTGTCGTTTTTTGTTGGTGAGGTCGGGTAATCTTTAATAATACACACAATTATGGCAGTTTTGGTGTAGTTTTAGAATAAAACGATATGGATAATGATGATACACCTTAGCATAATTATTCTCTCTCTCTCTCTCTCTCTCTCTCTCTCTCTCTCTCTCTCTCTCTCTCTCTCACACACACACACACACACATAAAGGTCTGTTTGTAAGCAATGTCTTATATAATATTGTTATTGAGAAATGACAAAAGTTGCATAAGCAGAATATGTTTCAAAGGAAACAGTGACTAATTATGTCCTTCTTGCTTGTAAATAAGAGAATATTCTTTTTTTTTAAATATTAGTATTTTCCCAGGATATTTTACTGATATTTACAATACAATCAAGATAATTTGTATATCCGGGTGTTTTAAGGTACTCTCTCGTTTGACTGAGGTCAAAACTATGTCTTTGTTTTACTTTAAATAATTCCACAGACTTATGTACATTATTTGAGTTTTAAAATTGAAGTGCACCTAGCGGAAAAGACCGAGTCATTGAACGAATCGAATGAAGTGGTCCTTATATAGTGGGACAAGAAGCAATTGCTGGTTGCGTCACACACACACACACACACACACACACACACACACACACACGATAAAGATCGTAACTTACAAACATTCCCTGACCTTGTTCAGACTGTAGGTCTTCAAATTCATGTTATATCATCCAGGTATTTAAAATCCAATTAATGTAAAGGTCACGTCCAGGTTTGATCTTCTTGTATAGGTAGAAATCTGAACAGCCATTGTTCTGAAACATGAGAGGACCCTGTTTTGTGAAGAGGGGATTTATGCTGAAAACAGTCCGTAGATAAGAATTCAACCTTGATACATTGCAAAATATATTTTAAAGAACTGCACGTGCCGTTAAAAATACTTCCATTGGCATTTTATGCGCGTTCAGGAAAGAAGTTAGAGACGATTCCATAAGTGTGCTGGCATACATATTTAGATTTTGACAGGGTACGGATGTATCATCAGATTTGTGTGTTGTTTTTTTATTATTATTTTTTTATTTTTTATCTGCATAGATTTTCAAATTCCCGTTAATTTCTGTTTGAATAGGTTGGAAAAACCGTATCCGTTTATGCGCCCAGTTAAGTATTCGGTATCCGGTAGTATCGTAAGGAAACCCGCATTCTTCTGATCCAGATTGTGACTTTTTTTAATTGTGTCTTATTTTGAAATTACACCAAGGTTTGGTTGATTCATTGCTTAAATGCCAGAGTTTTAGCATTATGGATATTTTTTATTCGAGTCGATTGATTAAGTTATCAAACGGTTGGTAAAATATTCGCTTATGTAGTGGGAAGAAACGCGTCCTTGCCAACAAGGGGTGGGTGTAAAGAACAATGTACATAGCATAGGCTTCGTATTGCAAATAAAGGATCATTTTTGTCTTTGTTGTGCACAACAGTTAATATGATGTTTGGTAACTTAATAAGATAAGATACATTTTAACACGTCAGAGCCATTAAACAAAGGCAATGCATATTTGGGAAATATCGTCCAGCAATATGTTTCCGAGGATCGCCATTTTCCTATCGTATCTATTTCCATTCCAAGTAAACGCCATTGTTAATGCTAATACCGCACCACCACGAATTTAGAACAAAATACCACTTTGTCATTTTTACTAGCTTCATCCGAAAGCATGTTGGGCTGCTGGATGAGTTTATTTTTGAGAAGGGGTTAATACTATAGCAACGACCCATTTTGCTAAACGGTCACTTAGGTAAGTTTATGAAGCTAACCAAACAGTATAAAGCAGCTCACTCCTACAAACACAAACTGATTCATTTGCCTAAAATTAGAACTGCCTGAGGGTTCAAGCTAATAAATAAAGAGTTAAAGTGACCTGGACTAAGATGTCACCTGATTAACATTAGCCAAGCCATTTACTTGGAATGGAAATGGATACAATAGTGTCTGCACAGAGGTGTGGTACATTGGTTTAAAAATTCAAAATATTTGAAAGAAATGAATCATTTTCTGGCAAAATTGAGCAATATTGTGCTTTGATTTAGTCAGATGCAGATGGGGGTACAAGCGACAGAGAGTACCATTGAAAACTATAGGATGTACCTTTCATGCATGCATTGAAGCGAACGACAGTTTATATAATTCCTGAATTTTGTATGTAGACACTTTAGCCAATACTCATTAAAAACCTATATTGTTTGAATGAAATAAGAACAAAGCAGACAATTAAATCTTATAGGCAGGTTTTTGTGATGTCAATAGCCATTATTTTTGTCTTCCTTTTGAGGATAGCCTCATTTGATTCATTGAATGACTCGGTCTTTACCACTACATGAACCACAATTATGACAACAAATTCAAGTCATTGTACTTAATCTCCATGAACTTATGGAGATTTTGTAAGAAAAGACTGTTAGTAATACCTTTATAACATTATTTAAGTGTATAATATGGCCAGTCCTAAACGTGATGACAAATAAAGATCAAGTTTTCACCTCAGCTGAATGAGGGATCACTTCAGATGTAAAAACTCCCCTGTTGTATTTTCCAGTGTGAGTAATTTGAAGCCATGTTCTTAATATCTTTTTTTGTGCTTGATTCTGTTTATTGATTATTCACACAAAAATGTTGAGAATGTGGAGATTTAGTTCATATATAAATGACTAACCTCTGCTTTACAAAATAATGTATATTGTACATGGTAAAAACAAAAATTTCAGTGGACATTGTTTTTCAGAATCTTGTAAGTTCTCTGGATTTATGTTTTTCAGAATCTTGTAAGTTCTCAGGATCTATTCTAAAATGCGCGATTGCGAGATTCACACAAATTTTGTAAAAATCATGCTGAAAAATCAACAGAACACATGAAAATTGCACATCATATTTTCAAGCTTGACCTTTATTTCTTCACTAAATTCCTCCTATCCTCAGAAAATTCACCCCTTTTTTTCAAATGGGGGTGGGGTGGGGTGGGGGTGTCTGCTAGATTTTCAATTCTAGAATAGATTCTTGTTCTTACACATATTTCCCAAATTTAGGAGTCATGTCGTAGCAGAAAAGCTGTGGAAGGCGTTTTTTCAGATTATTTGCATCAAATATGTTAAAGTAGAATGAGAAAATTATCTTTGTCCAGATGTTTGCTCATAAAAATATCAACAAGTAACATGTTTTTGTGGTCCTACCTAAATAAAATTTTGATTACTATTATTTTTGTTATTATTATTATTATTATTATTATTATTATTAGAAAACTATGTTAGGCACTAGGTTACCACATGCTGCTACTTGATGGACTGTATTCTAGCCACTTATTACAATATTTTTATAATGTTTACAGATAATGCTTTTAACAAATTATTATGAATACATGAAAATTTATGAGAAAATAGATTTATATACATCATTCACAGAAACACATGATTTAGTTTGCAGCAAATGGCAAAATTCCATCCCACTGACTTTCTATGGATCACATTGAGAAAGATTTAAACAGATGACATATTTGGGTCACCTTTTTATTGAGCTAAAAGGCATGTCCATGCTTGAAAATTTTCATTTCATTATATAGTTGAATCTAACAATTCACTGAATATGTTCACAGAAACATGTAATTCCACAATATTGGCTGGGGCACAAAGGAACCTATTTAAGTGTAGTGCTTCAGATTGTTTTGTGCCATTGGGCCAGCTGGACCATCAGCTTGAAGCATGAGGAGCAGATTTTTCAGAAGCATAGTCTGGGTAGTCAATTGAGGTTGTAATTCATTTGCATGGAAAATCAGAGAAAAAGTATCAAGTTAAAAACTGTATTATAAGTGACATACATGATAACAGTGCAGATTCATAAGTCACTAATTTATATGTTAATTGATAAATACATGATAACAGTGCAAATTCATTAGTCACTAATTTATATGTTAATGGATATATTTCACTCATGCATTAGTGTTTATTTGCCTTGTGCATTTTTATTAATATTTATTTGCATCAGTGCTTACTCTGTTTTATTTTAAATCTGAATTAAAACATAATCATCAAGCAGTGAATGTTTTAAAAATTATTACAACCAGAGGCATCATTCAGAAACAGAGTTGTGTCTCAGGAATGAAAGGCTTCAATGTAGTAGATAATATTTTATTATTATCTGATTGTTAGTTGATGATTATTCATTTTAATTAATTAACTATTAATTTATTCATTCATATTCTGTACTATTTGTAACTTTCGATGCAGATATTTGTCATCATAGAGAAAGCAGCTGAGTTCACAAGCAATAGACTAGATAACAGTGTTGTGTAAACCTAGAATTTTCTGTAAAATTTTCCCACAGGGATATTTTGTTGAATGAAAGTGGTTATTTTTTATTTTTATCAATAAGACAGAATTACATCATGTACATACATCAGTTCATGCATGCCATTTGATTCTTGCCATAATTTTCTTTTGGAATGAAATTGTTATTTGCCTTTTGGCCATTTATGCTAATCGGATTTTTGTGCAGTAAATAAGTACTTGATTGGCTTGGTCGTTTATCTATTCATTCCAAAAAAAGGCATGGATCTCATTCTGTCTCAGAATGATTTTCCTGATCATAACCACAGTTTCACAATTTTAGAATCAGAATTACTCATCTGTTAAGATTAGATATTAGTCAGTATTACTGAATGGTTATCAGGAGAATGATCCATATGTAGCAGAGCTCAGTAGTGGGATATTCTAGTCTTGGTCCCAAAGATGTTTGTTCTGATACATTTTTGTAATATCAGCCAGAAAACAGACTCTCGGTGACCAAGACTAAGGCAAATATAACAAAAGACCAGTACATCTTTGACTTCACTTTTGTTTTAAACTTTGATCGAGAAATGTGGAGATTTTTGCAGTGTTCAGAAATTGAAACTACTCCAAGGTCACTGAATACTCTTCCCTACAGATTGTGATGAAATACACAGACTGAAGGCAAAACTGAAGACATACAGTCCAAGATCACAAGAGCAGAGGTTTATGCCAAAATTATTCAGAATTCCACACCTGAACATGCAAAATTTGTGGAATTGTTGGAAATCACATTAGTTTTGAGCCCCTCTACAGCAGAAATGTGAATGAGGGTTCAGTCTCAAGAACAGTATCACAAGTATAATGGACTGACCATTTAACTGTTTGGGGTGTGGGATGGGGACTGAGATTTTCTTTCCAACCAGGACATGTTTTATATTATCTCAAGATAATTTTGTTTCCAACTAATACTGTGGATAGAATTAGTTCTTTTTTTTCTACAACAGGGTCCTCAATAGATTTCAAAACTGAAGAGTCATTTGACCCTTGACACCAAAATCTCAAGAGTCAAAATGAAAAGCTCAAGACTCAAAACTTAAATCTCAAGAGTCATTTGTTTTTGAGTCATGATCTCATAGCTGAGATTGTTCGTTACTTGTGGAGCAATCTGATGCTTAAGATTTCTTACAACTTTAGGAGATTCATTCTCCTTCTCCTAAGAATTGTTACTAACTTTCTGTTTCTTTGGAGTCTGATGGTCAGAATGATCATCACTGGCAGGTTGTTTCTGAGACTGAGACAGAAAATCAAATATACTTCTTTGAGCCGTTGTGATTACAGTAATTAATACAAGCCAGTGTATGACAATTCATTGAAGAAGGAAGAGGTGTATATCTTGTAGTTCACTGCAAAGATTTTTTAAAAATAAAAATTCCAAGAGCATTTTTAGTTTCATTCACAAGATCACTGACTGGTTACCACTGATGACATTAATTGTGATTATTAACTTTCACACTTAACAGGCTGTCAATAGTTTTCAGGTCCAGATTTCCACTTCAATCATTTTATTTTGTGAAGAATAGAGAATGTCTTCTCTGTATCAACATTAGAATGTGACCCTGACAAAACAACCACACTCAGCCTGCAAGAAAGTTCAAACTTCAATTTTCCTGTGGCTGGGTTTTAAGGTTGCTGACTGCTCTCCAATACTCATCCAAGCTAAGTTCATCCTAAGAAGAAAGTTTCTCAGTTGGACATGAGATGCATTCCCGAGTTTCATATTTCTTAGCCAGTGGTTTTTTTAGCATTGAGAAAAAGCTTATGTTTCGGCATTTTTAAATGAATTAAACTAAAACATATATTAACAGCCCATAAATATTCCTCTAAAAACATCTTCTGCAATGCAAGAATGCAAGAACAATTAAACAATACAAGAAATCAAAATACCTACTCAAGAGTTCCAGCCGAAATAATTTTGTGGTCGTTCTCTACTTTTTATCTCACCTCTGCCAAAGGTCAGCTGGTTTTTATTAAAAGACTTGAAAGCCATCATGAACCACCTTTGATCCCTTTATTACTTATGACACCTCATAAAACATCCCACATTTGGCCTTAAACTCCCGATTATAACAGTAAGGTAATCAATTAACAGTTTGCTGTGTACACATGTTAGTCTTCATAATCTGATTACCTGTATAACATTTCTGGTCCCCAGCAGACTGGCTCCCACTGGTTTCTGTAATGTGGGGATATAAAGCACAAATATACTGATTCTTTTCCCTTAAAAAAATATAATAATAATAATAATAATAATAATCTTTTATTTTTCAAAATCGATAGATTTCAACTATAAACCGGTATGTGCAGTAGACGGCTTTAACTCAGTATTATTGTCCTACCGCTGTGGAATCACATGTATGTTGATGGTCAATCAAACAAACACTCATATTTGATTCAAAAGTTAATCCAATCAAGTCATAACTGATTCCCTCTTCCTCTATCATAAACGTCAAAGATAATCCCAAAACAATCTATCCTACATAAGGGTGAAATCAGTGACCTGTTAGCTCTGTCTAATTTATATTGATTTTGCATAGGGGCCAATAAGGTGTAAACAGGAGTCTAGCTAATGTCAATCACTGGCACATACACTCAATTTATTATGGACAGCATGCGCTCAGTTGGAAATTATGCCAGAGGCGAATGAAAGGTAATTAAGACTGCTCCGGCCCAAATCAACTTTGGTCATAAAAACGCACGGGTTGGAATTTCCATGCGTCAGAAATAGGTAAAATTCAAATTCCACACGTCAAAACCCGAGGGTACGCGTCTATTGAGAATCCTGTACAAATCAGAGCATGATTATTATTTTTAAGGAGAATATTGATAGAGCAATTGGACACTAGCTGATATCAGGAGAATATTGATAGAGCAGTTGGATACTAGTTGATATCAGGAGAATGTTGATAGAGCAGTTGGATACTAGTTGATATCAGGAGAATGTTGATAGAGCAGTTGGATACTAATTGATATCAGGAGAATATTGATAGAGCAGTTGGATACTAGTTGATATCAGGAGAATATTGATAGAGCAATTAGACACTAGATGATATCAGGAACTAGAGGGAAACATTGCTTTAAGTGTAGTGGAATCAAAATGTGAGTGCATCATTGTTGTTTAAAAACACTGTAAAGCATGAATTATTTGCATCATTGTCAGTTACAAATACCATAAAGCATGACTTATTTGCATTCTGAGTACTGTTTTATATAGGACCTGGTGAAGAAATTGCTTTTAAAGAAATCAAATAAATTCAAAATTTTGGTAGACAAGCTCACACAGTTTTTGTTTCTTAAGAACACTTTTTTGAGAAGCAAATGCACACAGAAAATGAGTCAGTTTAAAACATTTTTATATTTTTTTATTTAAAGTATAGCAGTTTCAACATTGTACCAAACTAATTGTAGAAAAATATGGTCCTGTCAAGCAATTGAATTTTGAGTCAGGGTGAGTGATTTTTTTAAAGCCACTTGCCCTGAGACTTTGTTTTAAAAATAAATTTCTTTGATTATTGAATTGTCCAACTAAAATGGCCTTTATTTCCAACATTACATTTTCAGTTTCTAACAGTTTTATGTGCATAAGTACTTCAGCATATATTACAATTTTGTAGAAACTTAAAGAAGGCAGAAAAGTCTAATTTGTATCTAAACAACTACAAAGCCTAAATTTTGTTTGATTGATACTTACTGAAGAAATTACTCCAAAAGTCCACACTATGCAAAACACTTACATGTACTTTGTATTGGCTATATGAGCATATATGACTCTGTATGAAATATTTCCATGATGTCACACAATGTTATTGTTGTTATTCTGTTATATTCTTTCAGTGCATAGAGAATTACCAAATCAATATACACATTATGTATTGCACTTGCTTCTTAGCTTTTACTTATTTCTTGTTAAATGTTTCCAGGTTCATTTTAGTTGTCTTATTTATTTTTTTCTACCTATCTCCATAAATGGGAACAATTTATAGGGCAGTTTCTTTTCTCATGACTTGAATATGTATAGGCAATAGGGTGAATTGACATGACATCTCTTCCCCTGCCAGAATAGGGTGAAGTTGGAGAAGTTAGCGAGGTCAGCATTTAAAATATTTAATACTTTCACTTATGAGAGCTGTTCTAAACTTTTGAGCTAAATAATATAAAAACAAAAAAAATAATCATTGAACTTTATGAAAATACAAAATTTGTTTTGGTTTGATTTAGCAAAATTGTTGTATGACTTTGAATGTACAAAGAACAGTAACCTTGAAAATTGGTTACTATCATAAATGGGTGACAGATACAGAAGTATGTATCATTCTTCCTACTTTTTTTTACAGGATGATATATAAAATAAACTTGTTTACCTTAACTAGCAATCAATCTATAAACCTTCAGAAAGTAATAATTTGGTTGTGATTGGGTTACAAAATACATAAAATTTCACTTCAAATGTGAATTTTTGACAGGAATCTTGTTGATTGATACATAACTGTAGAGATAAATATCCATTATATTAACTTAAATGTTGATCAAAAAGCATGAAAATAATATGTTTAAACTGTTTAAGAGAAGAAAGACACAATAGTTGATATTGTTCTCAGAATCCAATAATCCAAAAGCATTAGATAGCCAATGGGGCTGGGAGGGGGGGGGGGGATAAAGACAGGCACTTGAGAAAAGGTGAACTCAGCTTTGCTTTCACTGTGCATTTGGGCAAAGTGACAGGTGATGAAAAGACTATTTCACCCAAATCACCCCTTGCATGGACCCTGGGTAGGTTTTGTCATTATTGCCCAGCTCTGGGCACCACATGTACACGTATAGATCACATACACACATATAGATATAGATACACATATAGATATACATACACATATAGATATACATGCACATATAGATACAGATTCTGATTGCTGTCCTCTAGCTTCTCCATCTATTTTTCAAGTTGGCAACTATGAAATTCAAAGCATATGACTGCAAACAAAAACATTACATGCATATCTTATCTTGTTTTGTTCCTATTATGTAGCTTTATACATTATATCTTCTATTGAATATTAAAGATGTATAATGAATAATAAATCTGTAACCACTATATGTACATTTTCATTTCAAATTTTGTTTTCAGATTTATTATCAGCCTTATAAGTGTACAAAAGAAGTAGCAAGATGAGTGAGCAACTGAAATTCATAGTTCAGGAGCTGAACAAAGAGCCCTTCAGTAAGAACTTCAATATGATATCCTTTGATGGACTGGAGCCCATCCAGCTTCTACAGATTCTGAATGATGTCCTCTCAGAAATAGACCCAAAGGTATGATGTATATAACATTTAGGGTCTGTCTTAATTAGCAAATACATGTCAGTTGTCATAGAGAAAACATTTGCATGCCAAGATCAGGACTAAAACCCAGATCTCAAACCTATGACCTTGACAATTGCAAGCAGTTTTGTAGAGTGACAAGTAATTTCTTCTAGGCCCATGTTATCATTTATCACTCAAATGGAACATAGCAGCATTCTCCTTGGATTTTGAAAGTTGAAGTCCAGGACTCCTTCCTTGAAAAAAGTTTGATTCCCACCTCAAAAATAGAAGTCCCAGTAAAGAGACCATGTTTCTTCCTTGCAGTAATTCAGGTCATTATGCATGTATTGTTATTTCAACAGTAAAAATATCATCAGATTGCAAATGCTCATTCATTGTGAAAAATTTAGTTTTATTATAAAAGAATGAAAATCTTAGGCATTTGAGAACAGTGATAAATGTAATTGTATTGTGATGTTTAAACTGTAGCAATTCTCAAAGGCATGACATTGCCATTCTTTAATTTTGTGTACACTAGAAGGAATCAAGAAAGAAATTAAAGTTTCTTTTCAATATTAATTAATTTATTTATTTAGCTTAATTCCATTTCAGACAAATAAATTTGCCAAGACACTGGAAGAAGAAAAATGACCATATTCCATTAACCTTTTTCTTAAACAAACTTCTTCAATGCAGGTTTTAGGATAAAAATCCCAAAGTTTAGTGCCTTCCTCCATCATCCTCATCAATTGTGTTTCAGTTGTTTTAAACGTCCATGGCCCTTTGTCTTGATACAATTATGTGATGAGAAACCTCACTCACAAGCCATTGATGTTATAGGTGAAGCAAGCAACACTTCAGCTGATTCAGCAAAGTCTGCAAATGAGTCTGAGTACCTCCTTCACATTGCCAACCATACATCCTGCAGACTCATCCCTGCATTTTACCACCATCTTGAACTGGAAGAAGCTATCCTTCATTATTTCACTCTTAACAAAACCTGTCTCCCCAACATAAAGCGCTCCAAGTTCTGTGAGTGCATCTATTCCATGATTGTCTATTGATAAGTCTCTGGGAATATAGGCAGCATCTATTCCATGATTGTCTATTGACAAGTCTCTGGGAATACAGGCAGCATCTATTCCATGATTGTCTATTGACAAGTCTCTGGGAATATAGGCAGGATTGAGGACACTATTAAGCAGCTGCAAAATGTAGTTAAGAGTCCTTATGGAACCGCAACTCTTAAGTTTGAGATCAATGTATTAAGGTAGTCAGTGGCAGCTTCTGATACTGAATTCTAGCTTGGTGTTCATCCAGAATCTTCACACCATGATAATTTCCATTGTCTAACAGTTTGTATGTCTTTACAAGATCCTTTTCATTATTTGCCTTCGTGTTGTCCAGCTTGTTATGGTACTGTCTACCATAATATTTACAGCTTTATTATGGTACTGTCTACCATAATATTTACAGCTTTGTTATGGTACTGTCATCCAAATATTTACAGCTTTGTTATGGTATTGTCTACGATAATATTTACAGCTTTGTTATGGTACTGTCTACGATAATATTTACAGCTTTGTTATGTTAATGTCTGCCATAATATTTACAGCCTTGTTATGGTACTGTCTATGATAATATTTACAGCTTTGTTATGGTACTGTCTACCATAATATTTACAGCTTTGTTAGGATACTGTCTACCATAATATTTACAGCTTTGTTATGTTAATGTCTACCATATTATTTACAGTAGAAATGTCCACACTGTCCCTCTGGAATATCAGAGACAACTTCCCAACCGCATGCAACACATCCCTCATGAAAGCTGTGTGAGAGCAAAGTGTACCATATATACTCGCATATAAGCCATGTCCAAATGCTGGAGTGCCATTAAACCCTATAGATACATACAACCCTATGCATACATACATACATACATACATACATACATACATACATACATACATACATACATACATACATACATACATACATACATACATACATACATACATACATACATACATACATGCAACCCTATACATACAACCCTATACATACATACATACATACATACATACATACATACATACATACATGCATGCATGCATGCATGCATGCATGCATACATACATACATACATACATACATACATACATACATACATACATACATACATACATACATACATACATACATACATACATACATACATACATACATGCATGCATGTATGCATGCATGCATACATACATATATACCCACAGAGGCATATCCACAGCCTCAATTTTATAACAATGACTGGCCTCATGGATTATTTGTGTTACTCTAATGATGGAATGAATAGGCTGTGAAGAACGTGGATTATCATAATGTAATTTTTACTTTAAACACAAATAATTTATCTATTCGAAAGTTTATTTATTTATCTATTTATTTATTTACCGTTTATCAGGTATTTTTTATGAACTTAAATTTTTTAAATTTTTTCGAAAAAGGTATATCTTAAATGGGATTTATTTTCATAGTCTCATTTTACGACCACTAAATCATTAAAATTTCACCTTCACTTACAATAACCGCAATGTGTTATTTATTCCTTTTATTTTCACTTATTAGGCCCTTCAGATTTGACAGGGACTCAGTCAAAAGCACTTCTGCACTACATGATAGTGATGTTAATGTGAACCTTAAGTTGTATCCTCTTATGAAAATAACTTAAACATGGTTTATAAATCACTTGTATTTATTACTTTTAAACTGCATATAAGTGACATAGAGGTGAATGATTAGGATTTTATTTGCAAATTAGGCATTTTGCTTATAAGTCAAGTATACTTATAAGAGAAATGTGAGTCATGCACTTATTACACTTACAGGTCACTTAGAAGTGACATAATTTTACAATGATACTTCACAATGGCAATATGTAACATAACTACTACATTGCAGAATGTGTGTCAGACTAAATAAGTTTCTCATATTTATAATTGCAAGTTCAAAAATTTAAAAATGTGACAATCGTTCTCTCTTGATAAAGAATATATGCAAAGTTCATTAGTTTTTGTAAAGTTTTTGCTAATACAGTCCTACCCATTTATGTTGACATCCTTGGGCCAGAGGCAATATTGTTGACATAAGCAAATGTTGAGATAAGCGGGGCGGGGGGGCGAACAAACATTTCTCTTTGACCTGCACACAAGTGAAATTCATCAGTAAGGGCTGACCTGTCATCAGTGAGTAGGATTTACACTTGGAGAAAATAAACAATGGAAATGTTGAGTAAATGAAGACAAAACCAGTGTGAAATAGACTTGTATATTGACAACTTACATTTTTGTTACCTTTGTGTAATAAAATCCATAATGCATGAAGTACATGTATATGATAACTCCATAAGTTCAAGTACAGGTTACATGTTTAAAAAATTCATGTATCGGTCACATCCTGTTAGAAAATACGTGTATAGTAAAAAAAAAGTGGTTTCGTTTGATCTATATCCCATTGTCTACCAACACGTTTGACTAAACAATTCACTATGATATTCATTGTCGCCATTAGCACATGGCTGTATAGTTCATACTTACATGCTACATGTACATGTATTTAATTTGGCCTAGATTCTGCCTAAGGCAACAAATGTAACCATCTTTCTGAGGATACCTAGGGGATAAGGCTGTATTCAAAGGGAAATGAAAACCTGTCATCAAGTTGGTTTATACAGTATTTATTTATAGAAGTCATCGTGAAATTTTTTCACAAACATCTTTGTGAGATGCCCCGCCTTCAAGTCTTTAATGGCCAAATATTTTGTTTCAAGCAACTGTAAATTTAATTTGCGTTTTATGCTGCCATTGGTAGCCATCGTAAGCATAAAAGGAAACTTTCACAGCACAATAAACGTATTTCAATCACCGATAACTTTGGAAATTTGGTGATGACTTCCTTTGATGAAGGGTTAATTTCTTTTATTGAAGACTGTAGCTGGCTTGCTTTGATGAAGGGTGCATGCACTACAGTATTGAAGTCGCCATGAAAGGCCAACTTTGGAGGACCAAAAAATCCAACAGGACAACATTAGAGCCTGGTGGCAACATGAAATAATTGTAGAACAAAGTATGGGTCGGAACTGGCAGATTGTCAACGTAAATGATTATAAAACTAAAACAAACGATTTGTTCAAGCTGGGACCAAGGGATTTTGCTGAAATGTACAGTTATTTGTTATCTCTACGTCGACATAAGCATGACAAATTTGGTAGTAATAATAGACCATGGGACCAGGACTTTGCTTTTTTGTCGACATAGGTGATGTTGATATAAGTGGGTAGGACTGTATACATCTTCCTCACAGTTAGTCTTTGTTTACCAGAGAACCAACTAAATATCATAGTGATTAGTCACATGACCTTTATACCTGTTCATATTGCTTGAATGAGTGCATTCTTCTTTCAGCACAAAATTGACATCCGAGAGGAGAGTCCTGACCAGACAGCTGTCAGAGTATTCAGTCTCTTGAGAGTGTTGAAATACAAACCTCCAACTGAGTAAGTCTCATCAGTTTGAAAGTGGAGAGTGTAAAAGAAATGTACTGTCACACTGAGCAGGGTTTGATACACAGAGTAGTAAGCAGCAAATTTGCTACCTGTTTTAAGGTTTTGATACTTGGTGAAAAATCAGGTAGAGAATTTTTGCTACCAAGAATTCCGAAACAAAAGATCCCTTAATAAAACTTTTGCCTCTTGGTAAGCAATTTTGTTACTGGATCAGAAAGTTGGTAGGAAAAATTTGCTACCTACTATTCTATGCTTAATTCTAACCCTGCTGTGGCATTTAATTTACATTAAAATATGGCCTGACATGTAAACAGGGATCATCCTACTTTGACAGAAATTTATCTGTTTAAAAATGTAATGGTTCCCAGAAGCATATCTGTCTAGAACCAAATACATATAGCATGTTAGTGGTAAAGTGTTAATCAGAGATATCTGGAAAATAAACTCTTTGTTTGTGGTCAACTTATACAATAAGTTACATATCAATAGCACCATAAAAAGACAATGTCATGGGAGGCTGACAAATAGATGACAAACACCTTGTGTCAGGGACATTATATCTGACTTGAATTGAATATTACCTTGAGAATGAAATTGATTACGTTGAATATGAAGCTAATAATTTTAATTGCTCTTTCCCTTTCCCACCTTGTGCTAAGTAGAGAGAGAGAGTTTGTAGTCTGAAATAATGTTGCACTTACTTATTCACCTGCAGCATCTACGAAGATTAGAAGGCAATTATGCTGCAAGTTTATTTGATAATGAAACTAATTGCTAACTAAAACATAATAGATGAAAGGTTTATTTTAGTCATTTAATGTATATACAAGCATTCTGCAAATTATTTTTGGTTTTGATGCATATCTGTTCAAGCTTTGATTATGTGTTATCACTAAACTCAGGCTGTTCCATTTAAGCATACATGGTACTCAGGGAAGGCACTTTTTAAAAAAACATATGCCAGGGTACTCCGATTACTCAAAGACTTCATATGAAAATGATACAAACTTCTAATTTGCATGTATGGGTGACTACTCCACATTAAAGGCGCCTTTCATGGGTCTCAGGTATATTTTAATGTAACAGCCCTCAGATAAATACCGTCTATACTCGCGTATAAGCTAATACCAACTGCAAACTGCATAGACCCAGATCTGCCATCACATAATGCGCCAGCAGATGTGGGTCTATGCAGTTTGTAAGGACTAATCAGTAGAACAAACAACATAGACCCTTATCTGCTGGCGCATTATGCGACGGCAGATCAGGGTCTATGTTGTTTGCATTTGGACTCGGATTATACGTGAGTATATACAGTACTTGTAATGCTGCAGAACATTTTGTATTTATTCTCAGTTGTATTTGTTCAAGCTTTGATTATGGGTTATCACTAAACTTGACTCAATACTTGTAGTGCTACACAACATTTTGTATTTATTCTCAATCATTAACATGGGCATTTTTTTATTTCACATTTCAGTGATGTGTAAGTATGTTTTTTGTTTATATTTTTTCCAGACTTGTTTTTTTTTAGTGTTTTACTTAATATTTTTATGCATTCTGTGCACACTATTTGTTGCTTTTGCTTTTAGTTTTTAAGTACACCGCTAATAATGTTGATTTACACTTCAGAAAAATTCTAATGCGTTATTTTAATGTGATTCATATAATTTTGGGACATATATGCAGTGGTTGAAAATTCACTCAAATGCTGATTGAGAGCTGTCCAGGGTTTATCTTTTATGAAAATGATGTTTTCTCAAGAATATTGCAGACTTTGCTCATTGAAAATCCATACTTCCTACATACTTTCTACTTTTTCCATCAGTTTTGATCAAATTCATGCAAACACTTCATGCTCACTCTTTATTATAAAATGCTTACCAGAGGTAGAACAAACTGGTCTCAATTTGTAATTACTTGCAACTGGTGTTAGAAGGGTTACATAATAAGTTCATGAAAACAACCTTTCACATGATTTTATTTAGGTCCTTAACTTTAATATTGCTATAATTATGTCTGGTTGAGTAGAAGTTTTTTCTGGATGAGTAAAAATGGTTGATACTTGCCCGACTGGGTGAGTGGAGTTTTTTCAACCGCTGATTTGCCAGTTCATGTATTAATATTTTGACTTCTATTTCACCACATTTGACTCCTTAGACTATGGTTTAATTTTTTATGTGATATTTTTTAGTAATTAATAATTTCGAGTTCAAACTCTGCCATTTTCATTTACTCAGAAGTATTTGTCAAAGAAAAACGTCTGGGTCAGATTCATCTGATTAAAA
The DNA here is from genome assembly GCA_029931535.1 of Margaritifera margaritifera. Lineage (NCBI taxonomy): Eukaryota > Metazoa > Mollusca > Bivalvia > Unionida > Margaritiferidae > Margaritifera > Margaritifera margaritifera. The sequence goes on along the minus strand of JAQPZY010001605.1, from coordinate 1,411,533 downwards.
AACTTATCCATTTTGTTTTTTATTTATATTTTTTTCAGCTGTATGTTACAGTTAGAACACAGTTTACATTTCATTTCTTGTGATTTGCATCTATTCATCTGCTGCAGTGGTGAATTGGCCTTCCTTTCCTTTTAAAATATTTTCTTCTGGTGATGCTGTTTAGCTTTAATTTTGTAAGCACAACATACATTTTTTTAGACATGGTATAAACCAGTGCACCACTAGTATTACTTACACTTATCAATCTTTGTTTCAAATGTTGGGTAGGTACGAGTATTGTATAAATACTGCAGGGGTAGAGATTAGATTTTGAAATACACAGAGCCCTTGATGCAAATAAAATGACTGAAAATGCAGAAAAAATTATTTAATGCATGCAGAGTACACAAAACAGTTTATTTTAAAAATTTTATCCAATTTTGTCAGCATATTTCTCCTGCCATAAGCACAGTCAGTGTTTTATTATCCCACATTTGATAAATATAAACTGAGATCTAGATATTGTGTGCATATTGTCAGTGATAGTACACATTCATTATGAGAACAGTCATCAAATAGAACCATGTAATCTAGCCAACCCTGTGTTATTCTTCTGGACTCTAATATTTTGGAGAAATTACCTCTCCAGCCAGAATAGGGTGAAGTTGGCTTAAATAGGGAGAAGTGAGTGTAGAAAGTTAAAAAATGTATAATGTTTAAAGTAGTCACTTTAAACATCTGTTTTTTGTATATTTTCATGTCAGATGATTAAAATTGCTGTATAACATTAAACTGCAACCTCGAAAATAGGTTACAGTAAAAAATTTGGCAACTGTTTTCATAGTAAAAGTCATCTTTTCATGTATTTATTGTTTGAAATATTGGAAGAATAATAAATTGCATTTGTAATGGACCTGGATATGTCCACTGGGTCATAATTTGCTCTCAGCTGGGCTAAAAAAGTTAAATGTTTTACTTGGGGTTTTTTTAAGGATCATGTGTGTATTTTTGGTAGGAATTCCATAGATAGCTATGTAATTTCTGACATTTATTATCATCAGAATAGCACCCAAATAATAACATACAACTTTTTTTTCTAACTGTCCACCTTTTCTCTTTGAAGTGAAAATTAACACAGAAGTCAGTGTTTTAGAATGCATTGTATTGAAACAAAGGGGGATGTGGCATAAAATCAAGGCAAGGCAAAGTGAACTTCATTTTTTGAGCATGTTTAGGTAAAAATGAGGGAGTTTAAAGCAACTATTGTGCCTGAATCGAGAGAAGTACAACCAGAGACATTAGATTTCACAGGCATAGTTCACTGAACTACACTCAATAGCACCCTCCACCAGCCTGAGTGAAATATGATCAATACACTTTGTGAATACAGTAGGTTAGATTTATGGAGTAGATAATGTGTATGGGCATGCTTTTCAGTTGAAATTCACACAGAAAGGGAATGTTCCAGTGTGTTAATTATATTTCAGTGATATTTACTCCAACTGAAATACAAAAATCAGCTTCGTTTTGTGGAAATGCTTGAAACTTTTATTTGAAATGATCTGTGACTATATTTAAATAAAGTCAAACCTGTCAGGAGTGGCCACCAATGGAGAAAGGCCAACTGGTGACCTCGTTATGCAGGTTCACCTTTTAAACTTGGTTTTTGAACAAATACCATGCACTGAATACCATTATTATTATTATTATTATTATTATTATTATTATTATTATTATTATTACATGTATTACTATTAGCATACCTGTAACAGAACCAGGATTTCAAACCAGTAGATTTGCAAATTTTGATCAGTAGATTGGCTTCTAAAAAGGTAGATTTTTTATCAGCATAAATTTTACGTGTTTTAAGGGGATTGAAAACAAAACAAGTTCATTTTGTCACATAATATGTATTCTCTTCATATTATAATAAAACACAAATTTTGAACATGATTCAGATTCAGAATCTGATGGAAAATGTTACAATAATAGTTAGTTAATATGAGCCAGTATATTGTTAATTAAATGAAAAAGGAAGAGTTGTACATCTCACAGTTCACTGCAAAGATTTTTTATCAAATCCACAGGCATTTTTAGTTTCCTTCACAAGATCACTGTCACTAGTTTTTTGGTCCAGACTTCCCCTTGAATCACTCTGGATTTTCCGAAGAATGGAGAATGTCCTCTCTGTGTCAGCATTGGAATGTGGCAATGATAGGACAACTACACTCAGTCCAAAAATCTGTTGGCAAGTTTCACCACTGTAATTAATTTTAAACAAATTAGATTTAGACTTGAACTAAACAGTTAAAAAACACATGATTTTAATAATTTATCCCAACTTTAAAATTAAATATTAAGTAGTACATTTTTAACTCGCAGATATATTTTATATTGGACTTGAACATAATTGTTGTGCTTTTCTGCTGATTTTCTAGAAGTCTGAACTTCACATTAGTAATATCTGGTTCACTGGTGATGACCTTGGTTGAAACAAACTTTCCCAGAAGCTTTCTTAGCAGCCTGGTCATCTCTACATGTAAATGTGCAATCATTGATTCACCAGCCTAAAAAGACACAATGCAACATCAGGACCTTTGCTACTCACCTGCACACACTTAAATTCTGGTATCCAAGCATTGTTAAACTTGTTGTAGTATTTCTTAGCTGGTGGCTTCTTAGCTTTGGGAGAAAGCGGACGTTTCGGCATTTTGACATGAATTGAAAAAAAAATATACAAGCTGCCCTTAAATATTCATCTTAAACCATTGTGAACAATACAAGAACAATTAAAAAACATCAAATCAAAATACTTACTCAAGTGTTTCTGCCAAGATCATTTTTGGTCGGTCTCTCCGTTTTATCTTCCTTACACGACAGATCGGCCGAGTTTTAATCAAAAGACTCAGGGATTACCTTTGATCCTTTTATTACTTATAACACCTCAAACAACATCCTGCATTTGGCCTTAAACTCTCCAAATTACAACAATAAGGTAATCAATTAGCCGCTTCTTGTGTACACATTGCTAACAATTGTAATCTGACTACTAAACCATGCATCGTCGCACCGGTCATATCATAGGTCGAACATTTCCGGTTTCCAGTAGACTGGTTCTGGCTGGTTTATCTAATGTGTTGATAGAACGCGTAAAAAAACCAGTTTAAAAAAAAATAAAAACTTTCCTTGAAATTTTCAAAACCGGTAGATTGCGACTACTAAATGGTATGTGCGGTAGACTGTCTTTAAAATGGTATTTTTGGCCTACCACCGGTAGAATCACAGGTATGCTATTAGTATGTTATAACTAGCTTAAGTTCAATGCACTATTCAGCAAAATCATAAAATACATGTACGTGTTGTTCTCTCCCAAACTTAGGTTCCACATAAGATTACTGTATCCTGCTCACTTTAATCCATCCTATAAATTAAATCATCACTGACTGTAAAAAAAAAATAACTGATCTTAGTTTGTTCTGTGCACCAAACCAAAACAAATCACAAATTTCACTGCTAATTGACAGCTTACATATGACTCTGAAATAGAGGACTGACTCTTTTAGGAGTCAACATGTATAATTAGGCTTAGAAACAGCTATTCATACTTCAGACAATATATGGATTACCTTTTGCTCAACTCACAGAGATTAAAAGAGTTTTCTTATGTGAGAGGCTTGTGATGAATACGGAATGAAAAGAAGAATTATGTGGCTATTGTTAATAACATATGAACCAAAACAGTGCCTGCCTTTACAGACTAGTTTGTAAATATTAAATGACCCCTGACCTTAATGAAAAGGAATGTAATTTGTATCTCTCCTCAAAGATAAACTTGTTTCATCACACACAGCTTTAATTCACAGGCAAATAGATGAAGATATCAAATAATACCTGTCACAATGGCATAATAGGTGACTTCTATTTCTGTTGCAACAACACAACTGCATGTCCCTCTCATTTACATGACATGCTTTTATCTGAACAATGCCTTTATCATATTGCAACAGTTTAGTTTGCGTACACTGAGTGGTCTCTGTGAATATTGTCCAGTGACCCCTTAAAGCAGTGAGAAACCATTATTTGTTTAGGAAACACATGGCTGCTGTCTGCGGAAAGCAGGTGACCACATTATATGTATATATATATATATATGACTTTTATATAGGAAATTTGCCATAAAGAAATTAGAATGGCCATTGAGACCAGCTAACAGCTTTATAAAGGTGACAGTTCATACAGGTTTGACTGTATGATAAAATGTGCATGCCTGTAATTCATTTTTCAAAGTTTACACTTTTGATAGATGGTGTAATTTGAAAAAGTAATTTAGAAAGATAATTTACAGTTTAAATTGTTGCTTTACTGTTGTCTGTTAGTAGTTAATGAATCTCATTATAAAAAATAATTATTGCATACTTTTGCAAATTTTATCTTTGCTAACATTGAGCGATGTTCATATTTTATTGCAATTGTCCTTAAATGAGCTACATTTAGTCCCAACTTGTATTCATTGCTACTAATAGGTCATAGTGAGTGCTGTGTCTGCAATTTTCTTTAAGGTGAATGCATTTGTATTAGACATCTACTAGGATGTTATGTGAATGCCTGTTTTCTTCTTATAGTATTTGCCAGATATTGGTCACAATTATTTGTTTTATATACAGCAAAGATGTGCATGTTATTTATATCAGTTTTAGAAGTGCATTGTATACATTTAGAATATTGACTTATAAGAGAGTATATACAGTATGTACTGTAACACATTTCCTTTGATCTTATAGGAGTTCTTTCCGTTCTGGACTAGTGCAGGGAGAAAAGCCAGTTATATATACAATCCTAGAATGGCTGTTTCAGAAAATACCAGACCTGAAGAAGAGAGCATATCTAGCCAAATATCTTGTCAAAGTTGATATTCCATCAGAGATTATGGCTGAGGATCAGATACCTGAATTATACACACAGGTAATGGAAATAGTCATTTATCACAGGTAATGGAAATACAGTCATTTATCACAGGTAATGGAAATACAGTCATTTATCACAGGTAATGGAAATACAGTCATTTATCACAGGTAATGGAAATAGTATCATAGGTAATGGAAACACAGTCATTTATCACAGGTAATGGAAATACAGTCATTTATCACAGGTAATGGAAATACAGTCATTTATCACAGGTAATGGAAATAGTCATTTATCACAGGTAATGGAAATACGGTCATTTATCACAGGTAATGGAAATACAGTCATTTATCACAGGTAATGGAAATACAGTCATTTATCACAGGTTATGGAAAAAGTCATTTATCACAGGTAATGGAAATACAGTCATTTATCACAGGCAATGGAAATAGTCATTTATCACAGGTAATGGAAATAGTCATTTATCACAGGTAATGGAAATAGTCATTTATCACAGGTAATGGAAATACAGTCATGTATCACAGGTAATGGAAATACAGTCATTTATCACAGGCAATGGAAATAGTCATTTATCACAGGTAATGGAAATAGTCATTTATCACAGGTAATGGAAATAGTCATTTATCACAGGTAATGGAAATACAGTCATGTATCATAGGTAATGGAAATACAGTCATTTATCACAGGTAATGGAAATACAGTCATGTATGACAGGTAATGGAAATAGTCATTTATCATAGGTAATGGAAATACCATCATTTATCACAGGTAATGGAAATATTCATTTATCACATGTAATGGAAATATAGTAATTTATCACAGGTAATGGAAATAGTCATTTATCACAAGTAATAGAAATACGGTCATGTATCACAGGTAATGGAAATACAGTCATTTCTGACTAGAAACTCCCTACTTAGCCCATCAACAAATATCACCGATTCCCATGTGTTGTGTAAAATGAGGATCTCTTTGTACTGTTAGATTATAATTCAACAATTGTTGAAGGGGTCAAATAAGCTCATTCATGGTAGATATTTTGTAAACCACAATGCTCCTTCAGTTCATTACTAACATAAGAAATATAGGCATCCGTTTATTGCCAAAAGACGTGAGATTGCATTGGTGTAATTTTCTGGGACATTTAAGCAGCATTTTTGAAAAATTGAGAGGCAAAGATGAATTTTGAAATTGCATTCGAAAATTTGCACTGACCATGGCTTTTTGCAAACCACTTTGCAAAATGTATGTGCAAGATTTATGAATACTTTTATATACTCTCAGTACATTGAAAAATGCACTGCTACTAATTTTACCTCAATAATTTATTCATTTAGCACACAGTTTGATACTTTAAAATTGACAATCAAGGCTAACTGTAAAATTGTAAAAAAATGAGATCTCTTCACTGACTTCATCATTGCCACTATCTATCATAAAATTACAAAAATATATCATAATGAATGGGAAAAGTTATGCCTTTTCCTCTTTCCATTCCCCCACCTCAAGGGAGGGATCAATATTCATTTTGTTCACCTGCCCATCCATCCATTGCACTTTCTTAAGCTAGACAGCTGAAAAAGTATTGATCCAGACTAGACCAGATTGAATATTTAGCTACCTTGGGTAGGTCTCAAGACCTGATTAAGTTTTGGTGACTCTGACCTTATTAACTTTTTAAAAAAAACAATGTAAGCACGTTGAAACAAAAATCACTTGAAGTAGACAAAAAAAAAAGATTGGTAGATTTTTTTTGTATTGATATGTAAATGAGCTGAATAGATTTTCATGCCTGTTTTGAACTTTCTGAACTGTCACTTTTTGGACAAAATCCTTGTTAGCATAGTTTAAGCAGAAAACACTTCAGGGAGACAATGAAGGTCAGTAAACATATTTGTATCCATATGTATTACCTTCATTAGATTTTCAGGCCATTATAACAACTATTCCTATTTTTGTTACACATTTTTTAACTTTGGATTTTTTTGACAAAATCCTTGTTATCATAATTTAGCAGCAACCATACATAGACCAGTAAGAATTAAACCACTATGAAAAGCTGTATCCTACAGAATATCAAAATGTGTGCTTTGCAAGGTATCAGCACTGGAAGAATACCATGCCTTTGCAGTATTTTCTTGATGGACTTTAGCATGGTACATGGTGGGAAAGAAGACTGTAGGAAGTATGTTTCAACTTAAAGTCACTTTGATTCAGTAAGGTTTAATACTTAAAATAAATTGTTGGATAAAGAATACATTGTCGGATAAAGATTTAAGGATTAATATTTTTATGTTCAGCTTCTGTTAATTGGCACTATATAGTCATTATTTGGTGCTTAATAATCATTACCAAATTAATTAAGCATTGCATCATACTGTTTTACTCTTTGAATACAATACTGACATGTATAGAGACTATTCACTCTATACATTTATACAGTATGATGTCATTCAGTGCTGATATGTATAGAAACTATTCACTATACATTTATACAGTATGATGTCATTCAGTACTGATATGTATAGAGACTATTCACTTTATACATTTATACAGTATGATGTCATTCAGTGCCGATATGTATAGAGACTATTCACTCTATACATTTATACGGTATGATGTCATTCAGTGCTGATATGTATAGAGACTATTCACTCTATACATTTATACATTATGATGTCATTCAATACTGATATTTATCGAGACTATTCACTATACATTTATACAGTATGATGTCATTCAATACTGATATGTATAAAGACTATTCACTATACATTTATACAGTATGATGTCATTCAATACTGATATGTATTTGGAGACTATTTACTCTATACATTTATACAGGATGATGTCATTAAATACTGATATGTATAAAGACTATTCACTGTACATTTATACAGTATGTTGTCATTCAATATTGATATGTATATGGAGACTATTCACTCTATACATTTATACAGGATGATGTCATTCAGTACTGATATGTACAAAGACTATTCACTGTACATTTATACAGTATGATGTCATTCAGTACTGATATGTATGGTGAATATTCACTTTATACATTTATACAGTATGATGTCATTCAGTACTGATATGTACAAAGACTATTCACTATACATTTATACAGTATGTTGTCATTCAATAGTGATATGTATATGTAGAGTATTCACTCTATACATTTATATACTATGATGTCATTCAATACTGATATGTATGATGAATATTCACTTTATACATTTATACAGTATGATGTCATTCAGTACTGATATGTATGATGAATATTCACTTTATACATTTATACAGTATGATGTCATTCAGTACTGATATGTATGGTGAATATTCACTTTATACATTTATACAGTATGATGTCATTCAGTACTGATATGTATGGTGAATATTCACTTTATACATTTATACAGTATGATGTCATTCAGTACTGATATGTATGGTGAATATTCACTTTATACATTTATACAGTATGATGTCATTCAGTACTGATATGTATGGTGAATATTCACTTTATACATTTATACAGTATGATGTCATTCAAGGCCTTGGTAACTCATTATTACCACACTTGCTTTGCACCTTCAGTTTTCATTCTCAGTTTTGACACTTGCAGGGTTATGTGGTCACCTATTTGTGGCTTTCCTCATGTTCTCCTGAAACTGCTCTCCAGTGACATAGGTAAACAATGCCACTGTTGGCAAACATGTGACCCCAGGGTCAGCCACATTTTCAGTTGTCATTTCAATCCTGTTGCAATGAAGTTTGGCTCAAAATGATGAAAAGTGAACAATAAGAGTGCAAGAGTTGTTGACTCAGGGCTTGCATTTTCTGTATATTTTGTTACCTTATGCGAATCTGTTGAAAAATGAGGTAAAAACAAGTGCAGTTATTTTTGCCAGAAAGTTGCAGATAACTTACTGTGGCAGTGCTGTTTACGGAGAAGCAAGACTGCCATATGGGGATAACGTACTGTGGCAGTGCTGTTTACAGAGAAGCAAGACTGCCATATGGGGATAACGTACTGTGGCAGTGCTGTTTACAGAGAAGCAAGAGTGCCATATGGGGATAACGTACTGTGGCAGTGCTGTTTACAGAGAAGCAAGACTGCCATATGGGGATAACGTACTGTGGCAGTGCTGTTTAAAGAGAAGCAAGACTGCCATATGGGGATAACTTATTCTGGCAGTGCTGTTTACAGAGAAGCAAGACTGCCATATGGGGATAACGTACTGTGGTAGTGCTGTTTGCAGAGAAGCAAGAGTGCCATATGGGGATAACGTACTGTGGCAGTGCTGTTACAGAGAAGCAAGACTGCCATATGGGGATAATGTACTGTGGCAGTGCTGTTTGCAGAGAAGGTTTTAGGTTTTCCAGTTTCCTCCATGTCAGAGATACCAACAACTAAATAGTCATGAGTGCTGGAAGGTATGGCCCTCAATTTGATAACCTCCAGTGGTTACGGGAATACAAAATTAAACAATATTACAATCAGAAATGTGTAACTGTGCAGCTAAGAGGACAAAATTTATTTTCCATCTACTCACAGTTATGAGAACTTACACTGTCTGTGTAAAATAAATGAGTTAAATTCTTTTTTTCAGTATGAGGAGCTGATTGAGCAATTTAAGGAGCAACATAAACAGGCAGAGACTTTGAAATCGTCAGGGTACAACACCGCTGAGATCCGCAAGGACATCTCCAACATGGAGGATGAGAAGGAACAACTCATTAAGAGAATTGAGAGGCTGAAAAGAAAGGTTGGAACATATGTATTAATCTTTATCAACAGGTCGGAACATATGTAACTGTTATCAGCAGGTTGGAACATATGTAACCGTTATCAGCAGGTTGGAACATACGTATTAACCTTTATCAACAGGTTGGAACATATGTAACCATTATCAGCAGGTTGGAGCATATGTAACCTTTATCAGCAGGTTGAACATATGTAACCATTATCAGCAGGTTGGAACATATGTAACCATTATCAGCAGGTCAGAACATATGTAACCGTTATCAGCATGTTGGAACATATATAACCGTTATCAACTGGTTGTAACATACATACCTTTTAACTGCTTTTTCCTCTTTTTTCGCATTTTTATGTCAAAGATATTTCTAGCAAGCAATGTGATCAATAACTCTAAAGAATCTATGAGAACCTAATTCACTTACTAATTCACTTACTAATTCAAAAGGTTCCTTAAATTTGGTGCTCTTTCAAATTCAGCTTGTATATGTTTAGTAAATAGTCATTAAACAAAACATAATTTTATTCATTATTATAATTATTTATTAAATGTTAATTGCAAAATGTGGTGCTTGAAGTCTGCCGTTAAACATGGATGGTTCATTTAATCAAACATTTAAAAATGTAATCGTTTGTATTGCTAAGAAAACAAACTCTGAGTTTTCAGGTTGGGCAGATATGTGAAAAGGAGGCCTGATTTTCTTGTTATTCATATGTTTTGATGACTGAGAGTAGGAGGGGACAACATGCTCTAATTTTGCCCATTGATTGGCCTGTCCATCCATCTGTCCACATGAACTATTGTCTATCTGTTCATCAGGAGATTTGTCCATCTATTGACAAGGACGTTTGTTGGTCTCGGGACACCTTGCACAAACTAACAAGGCATCCTTCAATCTGCCAAGGAAATTGCTTATAACTGCTTTAAGACAGGAATAAGAAGAACAACTTAATATCACAATGAAGTTTTGAACTCTTGTTGACAACAGGATCTTGAATATTAGAACATATTGAGGCACATAAAAATGTTTTTCATAAATTGGAGTTGGGATAATAGAAATGTGTCAAAATAAATAAAAGAATACAGGCATGTACCATTTGTTCCCAGGAATAGGTAAGAATGGTTGTTCTGTATGTTCATATGAAGATTTATATAAAAAATAATAATTTAAAAAAGTTAATACAAATATGTCTGCTTTCACAAGACATTTTTTAAGATATGGCCCTGTCTTAGACCTAGAAATTTGTCTATTTCATTGATCATGCCACTGCAGGTCTGGAGTACATTTGTTTCTCTTTGTGTAGGTAGTGGACTTATTTAACACCTGTCTGACTTCTCTAAAGTAACTGGACAGATTGATTACAGTTCATATATATAAAAAAAAACAACAACTTCAAAACATTTTCAATAGTACAGAGCATATCAGCTACGAATCATTGGAAATTAATTCTTTAGTTTCAGAAAGGTATAATAGAATTGGCTTTTTTTTATCATTCCTATCATCATTAATGAAAATATCCAGACTGTTACATTTTCCATTCAACATGTTTTCAGAATTTGTAATAATTTTCAATATATATAGTACATAAAATTTCCAGACATCAAGTATGTTTCTTAAAGCTAAGACAAAAATAAAAAAATTAGTGTTGGAACATACCAGTACTCAAAAACAGGTGATTGAATAGATGACCATCAGATGGTGAAACTAATTTTAATTACCCGAATTATCGCATGGATTAACTGTCAATGGGCAGCAGTAAAAACAGCTAACATTTATTACCCAGTTCCGTAAACAAAACAGTCAACATCTCTGGCATGCTAGTTTCTTCTTATCTCAGTTTTATTCAATAGCAGATTTCCCTTTTTATAACCTCATTTTAGACATTACTGTATATACTTGTTATCTCAGTTTTATTCAATAGCAGATTTCCCTTTTTATAACCTCATTTTAGACATTACCATATGTACTTGTTATCTCAGTTTTATTCAATAGCAGATTTCCCTTTTTATAACCTCATTTTAGACATTACTGTATATACTTGTTATCTCAGTTTTATTCAATAGAAGATTTCCCTTTTTATAACCTCATTTTAGACATTACTGTATATACTTGTTATCTCAGTTTTATTCAATAGCAGATTTCCCTTTTTATAACCTCATTTTAGACATTACTGTATATACTTGTTATCTCAGTTTTATTCAATAGCAGATTTCCCTTTTTATAACCTCATTTTAGACATTACTGTATATACTTGTTACCTCAGTTTTATTCAATAGAAGATTTCTCTTTTTATAACCTCATTTTAGACATTACCATATGTACTTGTTATCTCAGCTTTATTCAATAGCAGATTTCCCTTTTTATAACCTCATTTTAGACATTACCATCTATACTTGCTTATAAGTCGCATCAAACTCCATACAACAAAGACCCTGATCTTCTGTCAAATCATGCGCAAGCAGATCAGGTTCTATGTTGTTTGTTCTACTGATTAATCATAACAAAGTGCATAGACCCAGATCTGTTGGCACATGATGTGACAGCAGATCTGGGTCTATGCAGTTTGCAGTTGGATTAATCTTATACATGAGTATATACGGTTGTTGGCTTGGTCTTCAGACCTGTAGGACCAGTAAAAAGAACTGTACTATGTGATTAAATTCTGAACCTAAGTGATTTGACTTATTTGCATATTTTGTGGAATTCTTGCCATATTTGGAGTTGTAGTGTTGTGATTGTTTCAAGCATTTTTTTTAAGGAAAAAATATAACTTATCTTTCAGACTTTCAGAGTGAGACAATTTGAATGGATATATATAATTTTGGTGATAGATTCTGTTGTCACAGCCAGTCATTATGTTGTGAAACAATCTTTATATTAGGCCTTGCTACAAAATCAGAACTTGCAAACATTATTATAATCTGGGTCATAGTCATGGTCATGGATCGAAATAAATTTTTAGCAATGATTGAGACTTGTTGGGCTTTAATCAGTTGATTTTTTTAATACTTTATGTCCATTAAAAAAGATTTAGCAACATGATATCTACTTTGGTCCTTGAACTTGCTCAGAGTTTATAGAAATTAATGTAGTTATACCATTTAGGGCTGGTCACTTGGGATATTTGGGTACATGCACATATATCGTGAACAACAGTGCATATATGCAAACAGACTGACACAGTTTTACAAGCAGAAAGAAAAACAAACATCAGAACTGTAACCAGAATTCTTTATTTGTAAAGAAAACACCAAAAACTTGAGGTAAATGTTCTTTATTGGCAAGCAAGGATATAATGCAACATAGTTGTCTGACCAAGCTCACTTCTGAGTAGTAGTTAACTTGCTGGGTGCATCAGTACACAATCCTAACAATAGAGATATTAATTTTCCAGACAAGATATTCAGGAAAAATGATAATTTTCATATGCACATAAATTATCTGCACATAGAGAAAAGTAATTATTTTTTAATGTGCAGATATTTACTTTAATGGTGGTTGACATTTTCTTGCTTGTTTAACACAGTATCACTCAAATTAATAAAATAGCTGCAAGAAAAAGCACATGTAAAAGCAGGCACATTGTACAAGTCTATTTCTGCCATCTTTGATTGTCTCCCTTGCAAGGGAAATAATGAGACATACCAATTAGGTATCACTTTCCAGTGGTGGCAATATCATTTACAATTATTTTGCAAAGATTTGACTTAAAACTTATGAAAGATATTTAAGACTACTACCAAGAATATGGCATGGTGAACCATAAAACACTTGATTTAATTAAATATGGGTGGTAGGTAATGAGTATTTTTCAGAGTGTTTCATGTTGATTGGTCTAGTTAATGTTGATATCAGTGAATATTTTTGAAAAAATTCCTTCAGATTTTCCCCCATTTTGAATTCTAGATTGATAGGTGAGACATGGTGCTCAGTGGACATACTTTCTAAATTCATAATCATGGACTCATCATGCTTATTCTATCAACAGGTGGAATCCCATCCTAACTCAACCACCATGATGAATGTGGCCAAAAGTTTGAGGTTAGAAAAAGACAAGGAGAAGAGATTGGCAGAGCAGAAGCAGGAACAGATCACACTGGTTAATAAATTTAAACTTTTTTGGATAAAAAATAATGTATAAAAAAAAAATCATAACTCCCTACTTGAGGTGCTTTTGCTGGTTCAGATGTTGGCATGAGGTAGTCACTGTTTGAGGACTCTGGAGAACCAGTATAAAACCACTAACTTAAGAACCTGCAGTATGGACCACAATAGTACAACAGAAGGCCTGTTGTCTGTTTTCCAACATTTGTTGTCTGTCTGTTAGCACAAGTTTGTTATCTTTACTCCTCCTAAACTACTTGGAGGATTGCCATGAAACTTTACAGACACATTCATCCCAAGGTCCAGTTGGTCCTGAATGAAAATGGTGCTGCTCAGACATCCAATATGGCCACCACAGCAGCCATCTGGAAAATCTTGTTATCGCTACTCCTACTGAGTGGTTGGTCATATCAACTTGGGGTTTTTACTAAACGACTTTTATGCTGTCTAGTTGATCCTAAATGAAAATGATGCTGATCTGACATTCAGTATGAAAATCTTGTTCTTGCAACTGTCATATTGACATGGGGTTTTGACTAAAAGATTTCTTATGATGTCTAGTTTGTCCTAAATGAAAAAAGGTTCCACTCAGACATCCAATACAGTCAGCCCAGCAGCTATTGTGAAAATCTTATCACTTCAACTCATGAGTGGATGGTCCTATGAACAAGGGGTTTCACTAAAAGACTTCTTATGATGTCTAGCTGGTCTGAAATGAAGATGGTGGCAATCTGACATCCAATCTGGCCATCATGGCAGCCATCATGAATTTGTTTTATTGCTACTCCTCCTGAACAGAAAGTCATAGCGACATGGGGTTTTGGCCAGAAGACTTCTTATGATGTCTAGTTTGTCCTAAATGAAAATGGTTCCACTCAGACATCCAATATAGCCACCCCAGCAGCCATCGTGAAAATCTTACCACCACACCTCTTGAGTGGATGGTCCTAAATGGAAATATTTCCACCCAGACATCCAATATGGCGACTACAGTGGACATCTTGAAAATCTTGTTATTGCTACTCCTCAATGGATGGTCATAGCAACAGGGGTTTTTCACAAAAAGACTTTTTATGACATTTAGTTGGGCCTGAATGAAAATGGTTCCGATCCGACATCCAGTATGGCCACCACAGTAGCCATCTTGTAAAGCTTGTTATTGCTTCTCCACCTGAACAGAAAGTCATATCAACATGGGGTTTTCAGTAAAAGCTTGTTATAATGTCTAGTTTATCCTAATGAAAATGGTGCCGATCTGATGTCCAATATGGCCACCATGGCAGCCATCTTAAGAAACTTATCACTACTCCTCCTGAACAGATACTCATATCGATATGGGGTTTTCACCAGATGACTTCTTATGATGTAAAGTTGGTCCTGAATGAAATTGGTTCCGCATGGACATCCAGTATGGCCACCACAGTGGCCATCTTGAAAATCTTGTTATCGCTACTCCTCCTGTGTGGATGGTCATATCAACATAGGGGTTTCACTAAAAGACTTCTTATGAGATTGTGTTGGTCCTAAACTAAATGGTGCCAATCTGACATCCAATATGGCTGCCATGGCATCCATCTTGAAAATCTTGTTATTGCTACTACTCCTGAATGGAAAGTCATATCTACATGGGGTTTTCACCAGATGACATCTTATCATGTCTGGGTGGTCCCAAATGACAATGGTGCTGCCCGGACATCCAATATGGCCATCACAGCAGCTATGATGTCTAGTTGGTCCTAAATGAAAATGGTGCCAATATAGCCACCACAGCAGCCATCTTAAAAATCTTGTTATCACTACTCCACCTGAACGGAAAGTCATATCAGCTTGGGGTTTTCACTCGAAAACTTCTTATGGTGTCTAGTTGGTCTTAAATAAAAATAGTGCCAATCTGATATCTAATATGGCCACCACCGTGGCCATCTTGAAAATCTTGTCACTACTTCTCCTAGATGGAAAGTGATATCAACATTGGGTTTTCACCAAAAGATTTCTTATGATGTCTGGTTGATATTAAATGAAAATGGTGTAGATCTGGCATCCAGTGTGGCCACCATGGCAGCCATCTTGAATATCTTGATTTTGCTACCCCTCCTAAATGGAAAGTTATATTAACATAGGATTTTCACCATAAGACTAATTATGATATCTAGTTGGTCCTGAATGAAAATGGTGCCTATCTGACTTCAAATATGGCTGCTACAATGAACATATTGAAATATTGTCACTAAATCTCCTGAATCATATCAACATGGGGTTTTCAGCAAAAGTCTTCTAATGGTGTCCAGTTTGTCCTAAATGAAAATGGTGCTGATCTTAAACCTAATATGGTTGCCACAGTGGCAAATTTGAAAATCTTATTGTTCAAAACACTCGGCAGAAAAAAAGAAGAAATGGTCTTCTCTTGAATTTCTGGAAATTCTTTTGGCCAATAGAGTGATAGTCCCTTCAAGGGACTCTTGTTAATTTGTTAATCTAAGGACCAACAAGACACTAAAATACTAAATCTATTCCTTGAAGCACAAGTACCAGTTATATACTATGTACATACACTAATTACAGCCCAGTACTAAAGCTCACACGCCATTGATTTTCAGACAAAACCACCAAATAGACATTGTGCCTATCAAGTCTCCTGGTAAGTTAAAGCTTTTGCCACATAAATATTCCTAAAATTGCAGAATGACCCAGGTCCAGCTTTATCAAAACCACAATACTTGTGTCCAATCTCTCAGACATTTTCTTGTGGGAGATCTATCTGGCATCAGTATTGTTTTAATCATTCAAGTAACCAACCTTGGTTGCTAGCATATTTTTGTTCTTTTGTGTTTTTTTTGTTGGGGGGGGGGGGTATTTATAGAGGTTATTCCACAAGATTAAATACCTATAAATGTGCAAACCTTGACAGAGGTAAATCCACGAATCAAGTTACCATGAAAATGTCTTCTTTTACAAAACCCTGAAAATTGATACCCATGAAAATAAGCACAGTATATAACAGAATAATAGATATATTGTAAGATATTACAAATATATGGATTTTAAGATATCAGGGATAAATTGCTGCATTAAATTACCGTTTCTGTGCTGTTTATCTCAGATACAGCATTCGGACCAGAGGATCAAGCGTTTACAACAGCAGCTACATGACACCAGACAAGCCAGCGTTGGAGCAACTCCAGCAGGTATTGTGCTATTGCAAAAGAATCTGATTTACTTTCAAGAGTTCAAAGTAGAAACACAGAGCACACAGGAAACTCACTGTGCAAGAAACTGTTGGGGCCCCCTGCAATTTGTTTGTTAAAAAAAAAATTGTGTTGTGAAAAACTGGAATAAATTATCAAGTTTTATTTGAAGAAAAAAAAAAAAAAAATATATATATATATATATATATACACTGAAATGGGTAATTTTACTGAATCTGCATTTCATTTGCATTCTATTAATGTTTGCATTTGATCTATCATCTTGTCAAGTGAGCTTATGGCATGGCTATGCATCCATAATGCATCTGTCAATAATTTCTTTTTTAAACTTCTTCTCAAAACCTGATTTGACCAAATTTGGCACAGATCATCCTGGCAGGAAGGGCTTTCAAATTTGTACAATATAATGCTGATTTGCCATCAAATATGGCAGCCATTACTAAAAATAGTAAAAAACTTGGAATGAAATGCTTCATAAATATGTTCAGCATTACTAAAATTAGAAAAACCTTTAAATGTCTGTCCAAAACCATTAAATAAAATTTGTCCAAGCTTGGTAGAAAGCATTCCGGCATGAAGACCTTTCAAATATATACAAATGATTCCAATCTGCAATCAAATATGACCATTGTTACTGAAAACAGAAAAATATGTAAACAATTTCTTCTCAAAAACTGCTCAACTGAACTTACCAAATTTGACAGAGCATCCTGGCATAGAGCATTTTCAGGTTTGTACGAGTGATGGTGATCTGCCATTAGATCTGGCCACCATTACTCAAAATAGTTAAAATCCTTTAAAGAACTCAAAATCTGCTTAACAGATTTTGATCAAATTTGACAGAAAGCAACCTTGACAGGATGGATCTTTGAAGTTTGTAAAGATGGTACTGATCCACCTTTAAATATGGCAACTGGTACTATAAATAGAAAACATTTAAATGACTTCTTCAAAACCATTGAATAGAATTTGACCAAACTTGACAGAAAGCATCCTTACATAAAGATCTTTCAAGTTTATACATATGACATAGCTCCATCTCCAAATATGGCCACCATTACTAAAAGTTAAAAAACCTTTAAACAAATTTTTCTCCAAAACAATTGAATAGAATTTGTCCAAACCTGACAGAAAACATGCTGGCATGAAGACCTTTTAGATTTGTACAAATGATCCACAAATCTGCCATCAGATATGGCCACCATTACTAAAAATAGAAAAACCTTTAAATGGCTTCTCCAAACCACTAAATAGAATTTTTTTAAACTTGATAGAAAGGATCCTGGTACGAAGGATTTTCAAATTTGTTCACAAGATGCTGATGTGACATAAAATATAACTGCTGTTACTAAAAATGAAAAAAAAACATTTAAGCGACTTCAGCAAAAGAGCCGAGCAGAAATTGATCATATCTGACATGAAGACCGTTCAAATTTATACAAAAGATACCAATCTGCCATCAAATATGGCTGCCATTACTAAACATATAAAAACCCTTGAAACATCTTCTCCAAAACCATTGAATAGAATTTGACCAATCTTGACAGATACCATCCTGGCATCAAGACCTTTCAAGTCTATACAAAATGCTGATTCACCATCAAATATGGCTGCCATTGTTAGAAATAGAGAAATCTTTCAATAACTTCTTCTTCAGAACTGCTGAATAGAATTTGACCAAACTTGATAGAAAACATCCTGGAATGAAGACCTTTCAAATGTATACAAATGATGCCATACAGCAAGAAGATATAGCCACCATGAAAAACATTTAAATGATTTCTTCTCAAAAACTGCTCAACTGAATTTGACCAAATTTGATGGAAAACATCCTGGTAAAGAGGGCTTTCAGGTTTGTACAAGTGATTCTGATCAGACTGTGCAACAGAATCTAACTAAACTTTACAGAAAAGATCTTGTCTTGAAGGTCTTTCAGATTTGTACAAATGATGCCTATACCACCATCAAATATGGCTGCTGTAAAAAAAATAATACTTAAAATGTCTTCTCAAAAACTGCTCAATAGAAAGTGACCAAATTTGACAGAAAGCATTCTTGCAATAAGGGCTCTGAAATTTATACTAATTATGCCGATTTGCCATCAAATACGGCCATCATTACTAAAAATGGAAAATCCTTTAAATGACTTCTCAAAAACCACTTAACAGAATTTGACCACATTTTATGGAAAGCATTCTGACATGAAGGGCTTTTAAGTTTATACCAATGATGCCAATCTGCCACCTATGGTGGTTGTTTTTTATGTCTGCGTTGACAAGAGCATTGAATGAGTATCTGCGTGTATTGAATATGTGCAAGGGGAGGAGAACATGGGTACAGAAAATGACAGTTGCAAAGAACATTGACATTATTTACGTTCATAAAATATCTATACTTTTCACTTAATGGTAATTGGGTTTTCAAGCTTATCAAAGAGTTACATTGATGTAAGTAAAGATATTTTTCAGAAAATTCATGTTGTTTTCTTTGAATCCATATGTCTGTGTTTAATAGGTTCATTATACATGTACTGCTGTTTGTGATCAGTGTCAACAGGCCCTAAATGATACAATTACCATACTTTTATTTCTGTATTGTTGTAGAGTGTGTCAACTGTTTTTTTTTTTTTTGCTGCCTATTGACAATGCTTTCATTTAGTCCATGAGATAACATGGGTAATCAGAGCGGTTTTATGGTCTGACGGTCATCTATTTGAACACTTGTTTTTGAGTATGGGTAAAGCATCCTTTAGTTTAAGTTCCAACTTGAATGTTTTATATTTTTTTGGCTTTAAAATATGTACTTTGTGTCCAGAATTTGTTTGTGTTATTGAAAATTATTACAAATTTTGAAAATATGGTGTCTGAAAAATTGAGGGACTGGATATTTTGGTTAATTATCATGGAACTCCAACATTTTTGCAAGCCATCATTCTTAATTTGGCCCGAATGGATTTCATTCTTGAGAGGTTTCACTGTACTGTCAAATCTGTGTTAATTGATTTCATTCTTGAGAGGTTTCACTGTACTGTCAAATCTGTGTTAATTGATTTCATTCTTGAGAGGATTCACTGTACTGTCAAATCTGGGTTAATTGATTTCATTCTTGAGAGGTTTCACTGTACTGTCAAATCTGTGTTAAGGATGATCACTTGTGAAATGTTGGAGTGTTTAACTTTTTTAAAAATTGAATCTTTTTACATTGCTATGGTTCTGGGCAATCCAAAATCTCTAAAAAAAAGTTTATAGTTTGTGTGCATTGTAGTTCTCTTAGTTAAATATCTGTATCTAAATAATCACCATGACATCAAAAAGTATGGGAAAACATACACTGTCACTAATTGCCCATTAAATAATAGCTGAATGAATATTTAAAAATTCATCAAATTTGCTGAGGTTGAAGATCATGGATTCCTCTTATCAAATACACAAACAAAAGGGTATGTTAAGAATTGATTTTTTAAAAAATATGATGCAGTTATTTAGATCATATTGATTTTCTGCAACAAAAAGCCAGTATGGCCATAAATCGTTTTTTTTTTTTTTTATCATTTTCTTCCACAGGGCTGTTATTGCAACTATTAAAATTGTATTCAGATTTTTATTTTCTATTATTTAATAATAGACAGAAGTCAAAACCATATCATTTTACATCCAGTCTCTCCCAGAGTTCATATCACTACAATACACCTATGTAAAAAGTGACATCATATTGTTATAATGTAATAATTACATCATATTGATTACATCATAATGTAATAATCACATCATGTTGAGGACATCATAATGTAATCACATCATATTGAGGACATTATATTGTAATACTCGCATCATTTTCATGACAATGTAATAATCACATATTGATGACATAATGTAATAATCACATCATATTGAGGACATTGTAATAATCACATAATTTTCATGACATCATAATGTAATAATCACATTATATTGATGACATAATGTAATAATCACATCATTTTCATGACATCATAATGTAATAATCACATATTGATGACATCATATAATAATCACATCATTTTCATGACAATATAATGTAATCACATTATATTGATGACATAATGTAATAATCACATCATATTGAGGACATTATAATGTAATAATCACATCATATTGATGACATAATATACTAATCACATTATATTGATGACATCATAATGTAATAATCACATCATTTTGAGCTGTGCAGTAAGTTTTGATGTGTCAAAAGTGGACAATCCAAAGGAGCCACGTCTGTGAAGGGAGAAAAGTGGTCTTACAAGACACGTGGTTATTTAATAGATGTGAATTTGTTTAATACTTTGGTTATTGGGACTGTGAAAAAAACTGCCTATTTAAGTCAAGTGATTGCTTAATAGAGATTACCTTTATTTAGGCATGAGTAGGGTAGATCACTGAGTGATGTTTTTCAGCATTCCAGTCATAGTACATTTTATGATGTGTTTCTATGTCAGGTCTGCTCCAGAGACTAGAGGAGGAAACACGGGCAAACAGCTACATCGTGAAAGAGCGACTGCCCAAAGACATTGCTGCTCGCAAGAAGACCATTCAGGACCTTCAGAGGGTAGTTACAGAGCCTGCTATGGGTATGTCAGACCTGGACCAACTGCACAGCCAGGTAACCTTTTTCCTTTTCTTTAAATATTAAACACTAAACTTTTTCAAACACATCCCACCCTGCAAATGAAGTTTAGGGGGTTGGGGTATATT
The DNA here is from genome assembly GCA_029931535.1 of Margaritifera margaritifera. Lineage (NCBI taxonomy): Eukaryota > Metazoa > Mollusca > Bivalvia > Unionida > Margaritiferidae > Margaritifera > Margaritifera margaritifera. The sequence goes on along the minus strand of JAQPZY010001605.1, from coordinate 1,389,827 downwards.
GGGGTCAGTCTGCCCATTTGTCTTTCCATCCATCCATCCATCAATGCATCCCACTTTTGTTTGTGGTTCTTATCAACTGATTTGTTAGACATATCTTCATGAAACTTCACTGTTTGAAATTCATTCTTTTGCCTAGGTGCACTGGTAAACCTGTGGCATACAAATTGGATGCACAACTTAGATTTCAGATACACTATACATTGTTGCAGGGTTTCAAATAATGAATGAGATTTGTTATTTTGCATATTTAACCTTAATTAAAACTTACAAAGCTACTCTTTCTTGCTTGAAATTTTTTTACTCTGTTCTCTTTTACTGGCTTGTTGCTTTCACAAACTTAGTGTTATGATGTGGACATGTAATTGTAATTGCTGCCAATTTTGGAAACATCACTTCCTCCATAAAATTTGTCAGAATATTGTGTGTACTCTGTCACACTTTTGTGTGCCATTCATATCAACTGAACTGTTTGCAATATTTTCATAAAATGTGGTATGCAGTGTGTATCATGACTAAGCATATTTTCTGAGTAATTTCCTCTCTTTTTACCCATTTGCATCATGTCAACATGGTGTGTCACATAGAAAATGTAGTGTAATACAGTTGTGTTTTCTCAAATGGAAATTCTCTTGCTATAGTATTCCTTAAGTCATTGCTTCCAGACATATCGATTGTATAACAAGTTCTCACAACTTATGCTAAGCATTCTTCATGGGCCTGATCATGTGTAGAACACCTATATCTGACTTCATGGGCCTGATCATGTGTAAGACACCTATATCTGACTTCATGGGCCTGATCGTGTGTAGGACACGCATACCTGACTTCATTGGCCTGATTGTGTGTAGGACACACATACCTGACTTCATGGGCCTGATCGTGTGTAGGACACACATACCTGACTTCATGGGCCTGATCGTGTGTAGGACACACATACCTGACTTCATGGACCTGATCGTGTGTAGGACACACATACCTGACTTCATGGGCCTGATTGTGTGTAGGACACACATACCTGACTTCATGGGCCTGATCGTGTGTAGGACACGCATACCTGACTTCATTGGCCTGATTGTGTGTAGGACACACATACCTGACTTCATGTGCCTGATCATGTGTAGGATACACATACCTGACTTCATGGGCCTGATCATATGTAGGACACACATACCTGACTTCATGGACCTGATTGTGTGTAGGACACACATACCTGACTTCATGGATCTGATCATGTGTAGAACACACATACCTGACTTCATGTGCCCGATCGTGTGTAGGATATACATACCCAACTCTGGCATACCTCCTGAAGGGTGAACCTCAACCAGAGTGCATACCCTGAAAATGTCCACTGATAGTGAAACACATTTTTCTCAAGTATATCACCTTTCATCCTGTGAGACAGAAGTATTTGATAAAAACTCAGTTAAAGAAACTTTATGCTGATGTACCACAAGAGAAAAGGTTGGACATTTGGAGGGAATGTGGTTTATACAAAAATGTTGATCCAATATTTTAAGTATTTTAACTTTTTTTACCATAATCTTTTATTTTATATACCTTTGACAGAATTTTAACATCATTACCTTTTATACTTTTTCTTCTAGTACTACATGTTTTCATTTTTTTGTATCAGACCTGCGACAAAAGATACTCACTGACTGTAAGGGAAGAGAATTATTTAAACTTTGTACGAATATCGTTAATTATTGCATTATATTAAAAAACTCTAGAAATGGCAGTAGAAAATGTAAAAGATATGGCCAAGATTAATGTGCAGAGAAGAGTAATGTAATTTTTGCAAAAGGTGGTTTAAAACACATGTAGATTTTTACTAATGCTGGAACTGTATCTGTTTATGTAGATCCGGGAACTGACCACAGAAATCAATCAACTTGTGGAGAAGAGAATGAGAAGCGGGGAACCAATGGATGACAAACTGTCTATCTTCAGGCAACAAGTTAGAACTCATTCTTGCATAGCTTCACAACCTAGTTTGTAGGCATAAAACTTTCTGGATATATCTCAAATATGGAATTTACAGGTCTGGTGCAGCATGCATGTGACCAAAGGAAATGATTGTAAGAGTTAATTCCCCTTCCCAGAATGACGTTGATGTGCTAAAGGGTTTGATATTTATGTTAGTCCAGTCACCCATAGCTAGTAAAAATGTTGGCGGACTAGTGGAATTTTGTTTGTAGCTATAAAAGAATATTTAAAAAAAACAACAAAAACAAAAACAAAAACAAAAAAATCATAAGAAAGTAATGGATCCAATCAGATCCATCCAGTCATGACTAGAAACTGTAAAAATACCAAACTTCATAATGAAATTCTGACTAGTATTGCTGGATATAACCAGTTATGTTAGTTGTCATCAAGACATTTTACTTTGCGCATGTATTCTACCTTTTCTTAAATTTTGTATGAGAAACACTCTGTGTGTGTGTATATATATATATATGTATATATATATATATATATATATATATATATATATATATATATATATATATATATATATATATATATATATATAAAGAGAGAGGATATCTGCATTCTTTTAGTAGATATAAGGAAATATTTTATGAGTGAAGTGAAGACGTGACTGTACAAAATGTTTCCACTTCACAAGTGAAATATTTCCTTATATCTACTTAAAAATACATAGATTTTCATTTTATTATATATTTTTAAAGGAAAAACCACTGATTTGCATGGGTTTTTCCACTGTGTGCCAATGCATTTAATGGCAGTATTATTAAATGAATAAAAAGAAGTTCTGAAATTTTACAATAATTTAGGACATTGACTTTTTACAGATTTTCCTCATACATATAATGCTTCAAATTCTGTATTTTGTCATCTTAATGACTGTTTTCATACAAAGAATGAAATGACTTTTTTATTTTTTAAACACATTTCTTGCGCGAATTGATACAGTGAACATAGTTGGAGTTGGTAGCTTCAGCACAGAGTGGTTGAATCTGACAGTCTTCAGAGTGTAACAGCCTTAACTAAAGATTTTAATGATTGTGAGTTGACTATTTACGATTTTGCTCATTTATTTTGTTTATTTCTGCATTCAGACATAAATTCTCTGGGCTTGACAAGCTTGCAGTTTAATTCAGTAACAGATGGTGCACCGAATTTTGATAGTCACTTAATGTTGGTTTTCAATCAAGACTCATCTATCCCTGATTTCTCCATCATTTTTAAACATGATTCTGTGTGTGATGAGAGTTATAATCACTATTTAAAATTTTTTTGGTATTATATTTAATACAGAGTTTTGCCCTAAAAACTTCTACCATTTATTGTAGAGTACAAAAGATATGAGTGACACTGAATATAGAATTCAAACAGGTAATGTAAGTTCAGTTAGTGACAATTTACATGATTCATGTGGAAAACTGGTATAAATAAGATAATACTTGAAACCTTGTTGTTTGTCTTTAGGCAGTTTTTGATGGCACCTCCTCATTGCTTGCTTAAATGTACAGTGTTGGCATATTGTAAGATCTGTTAATCCTGATGTAGAAAGAGAGAGGGAGGGAGGGAGAAAGAGAAGAAAAAGAAAAATGAAAAAGGTCTAAATAAATAAATGTAACATATATAAGGACAGGTTTTTTTTCCTAAATGGGAAAAAAGTAGATCCAGAAATGATATTGCAACAGTGGCAATACCACTTTTATTGCCACTGTGGCTATTCAAATTATTTCACACTGATACATTTTAGTTTTTCAGTGTGTGTGTGTGCATATATACAGTTTCCCATCATTTTGAGCTACTCAAGTTCTAAGTCAGGAGAAACCAACAACTTAATAAAAAACAAAAATAAACCCATAACACATCACACAAAAGCCAATAGAAAACCTGAACTATTTACATGTTTGAATGACAGGGTATATCTAAAAAAAAAAAAAGAGTTAAATAATGATAAAATCAGATGAAAAATCAAAATGTGCAAACTACATGTCTATCTTGTGTTGGGTTCAGGATAGCTAAACAAATAATCAAAGGTGAGACAATCTGCGTATGAAAGCAAATTTATGGATGATATGCAGCTTTGTGTACTTACATTATGTCCATCTCTGATATCTAGCACCAGAATCATTATTGTGATTTGTGACTTGTCTGAACTGCAGAGCTTTTATAACTGGAATTAAATGATTGAAGGAGGAAAACTTTCTCATAATTCTACATATTAGGTTCTGACCCCATTCCCCTAAAAAAAAATCACATGGGTGATAAAAGATAATCATCTCCCAAAAATATAACTTTAGGATTGCTCATTATTAATTTATTTATTTATTTTATTTATAGGCAGGAATCATTGCGAATAAGAAGGAGACTGTGGCAGAGGCTTTGCGTGAAGTAAGAGACGAGTATGCCCATCTCATGCATGAGGTGGAAGAAAAACGAGATTTGGCCAAGGCTCCTAATGGTGAAGAGGTGCTCAAAGGAGATGAGGTAAGAATGATCGAAAATTGTTTTATTTTTTACAAGAGATCATTGTCCCAGACTACTATTAACACCCAAGTGTTTCAATATAATTTAACGTGTGGCATACAATATGTTGGACAAACTGATCAGCAAGTATCTAAACATGTGAACATAGATTGGATATAAATAATTTTTCATCTCATGTTGCCACATATTTTACTGACACCTTCCATAACTTACAAGATTTTTCATTCATGCCAGTTGATGAAATGGAACATCAGTTAAAGGAAACATATTGGATTCACTGTTTGGATACTGTCAGTCCAAAAAGGTTTACATTCTAAGATTAGAAATAAACTTCATAAATTGATAAAATCATAGTATTTAATCAATTCTACATATTTAAAGAAAATAAAATCTGTTTGCTATTTCTTTATCTATGTTATAGTTTTCAAGAGAGACATGTATATCTTTATGATCCATTTTTATGTATCTTTTATGTAACATTTTTTACGTGTAATTTTTTCCATGCTATTTATGCATCTAAGACATTGTATAAAATTTTAGCTAGAATGTCTTTGTACAGTTCATGCCATGATGTCGTTTTGTTTGTAACTTTGATCTTCTAGAAACCATAGTGGTTTGACATCGTAAACAATTATTTAAATTTAGTCTGAAGAAACCAGTAAGTGAAAACGGTCATGGATTTTACATGTTTGGTGTTGTTTACTTAAAATAATTAAATAATATAATTTATAGATTATTCTTCAAACTTAGTTCATAGAATATCCCTATATTTTGTAGAGTAAAACCTGTTGTAGTGGTCATCTGGGCACAAAACCTACCTATATGCAAAGACAAGTTAGAATGTAGCCTATATATTTGTAATGTAACCCCCAAATATACTTAATTGTTTTGACCTGTTTGTAAAGAAAACTCTTTATAATCTTTATTGGTTTCCTTTGAGGATCTTTGATTCAAATTTAGTCATTGGGATGGACAGGTGAGAGAAAGTTATTTGTATACCTAGCAAATTTAATCATTGAGATGGAGAGGCGAGAGAAAGTTATTTGTATATCTAGCAAATTTAATCATTGAGATGGACAGGTGAGAGAAAGTTATTTGTATATCTAGCAGGTGAACTGCTAAATTGTCAGACAACTTTACTTTGACTTTTCATTAATTTTGGGGAAGAGCTTGGTTGTGATATGTGTCAGCTATTTAGCTGAAAATAATTGTACAGGACATACAACACAAATACTGTTTGCAGATAAAGAACTTTGGGCTGTTTTATTTAAACATACAATGTACCCAGGGAAGGCACTTTAAAAAAAATATATCCCAGGGTACTCTGATTTCTGAAAGAGTTCATATGAAAATGATACAGAATTCTAAATTGCATCTCTGGGTATCTACTCCGCATTAAAAGTGCCTTTCCTGTGTCCCAAGTATATTTTGCTGGAACAGCCCTTATTGTAAATCTTAATATTTTTCTAAACTTTTCCCACAGTTGATAAATTCAGAATATTTGTGCCCTAAATTCCATGAAAAAAAGCAGTTTTCAGAGCAGAACAGTAACTTTTAAAGGACTATTGATTCAGTAGTTACTGGCCTAAAGTCCAGACATTTCAGAAAATTAATTTTGACCTCTCTTTCCTGTGCTTTAAAATGAAAATTTTAAATTGAATTATTTTTTTTGGGGGGGGGGGGTTGTCGCCAAAATGGAAGACAAATTTCTATAATGTTGTTTTTATCAACAGTTTTTACAAGACACAAAATTTTCATTTGAATATTTCTAGTTCAAGAGATATGTGAACAAGCTGCGCAGTAAAAGCTCCATCTACAAAAAAAAGCGTCAGGAGCTGGCTGAATTGAGGGCAGAGAATGGTGTGCTCAATCGGACAGAGGAAATTCTCAGACAGCGGGATGAACATATCAATCAGCAACTGGTCAGTGGTCCTTATCTACATTTTCAGGGATTTTTCTGATGTCACGTAAGGTGGAAAATTGGTCCCAGTAATAATTCTGGTTTTCATATATGATAAATAATGCATGGCTCCAGTTAAAATAAGATCTCAGCATCAAAACTGTTGTCAAGATGAATTCACACAAGCTTTGTGTATTTATAATCAAAAATCACCACTTAAATAGAATATACAAGCTATTTCATTAGGTCTTGATTGTTGCCCCCATTATCTTCACTTACAAGGGGCTTTGATTTCTAAAATACAAAGCTCATGGGTACAGAATCATCACGTCATTGTGAAAAAAAGGCACTGACTGGATTTTTAAAATACAAAACTCATGGGTACAGAATCATCGCATCATTGTGAAAAACAGGCACTGACTGGATTTTTAAAATACAAAACTCATGGTTACAGAATCATCACATCATTGTGAAAAAAAGGCACTGACTGGATTTTTAAAATACAAAACTCATGGGTACAGAAGCGTCGCATCATTGTGAAAAAAAGGCACTGACTGGATTTTTAAAATACAAAACTCATGGGTACAGAATCATCGCATCATTGTGAAAAACAGGCACTGACTGGATTTTTAAAATACAAAACTCATGGTTACAGAATCATCACATCATTGTGAAAAAAAGGCACTGACTGGATTTTTAAAATACAAAACTCATGGGTACAGAAGCGTCGCATCATTGTGAAAAAAAGGCACTGACTGGATTTCTAAAATACAAAACTCATGGGTACAGAATCATCACATCATTGTGAAAAAAGGCACTGACTGACTTATAATAAATAGAGACTGTTTAATTATGATTTGCTTAAAAATTTGCAAAGTGGAAAACAGGAAGTACTGTAAATATATGTCAAGGCATCTTCTAGATTTAACTGTCAGTGAAACATGCTGGTATGTATTATCTTAATATGATCGGAAAGATCTATAACTGATGATTAGATGTACAAAGATCCATACCTGATGATTACATGTACAAAGATCCATACCTGATGATTACATGTACAAAGATCCATACCTGATGATTACATGTACAAAGATCCATACCTGATGATTACATGTACAAAGATCTATACCTGATGATTACATGTACAAAGATCCATACCTGATGATTACATGTACAAAGATTCATACCTGATGATTAGATGTACAAAGAGGCAAAAGTTATTGTAGTAATTTCAGTTTAATGTACATTCTATTGAAAATAGCTAGTATCTTTCCTTATACACTGGTATTGGAAAGAAAAATCTTTAAAATAAATATACGTAAAAATGTCAGGCAATAAATAAGTGATGTATAGAACAGATTTTCAGTAAAGATCTGCTTTATTTTTGCCATTTTTACAATATTTGTATGTATACTTTAATTCTCAAACACATTAATCTTTAGATTTTAGAATTTATTTTCACAGAAAAATTAACATTTTCAGTTATGAAACAAACTATTGTGTACAAAAATTTGTAGCACAAAAAAATGACTTTTATGAATTAGCTTTGTATAAAAAATTAGAGGGTATTAAAAATTATATGAATTACGGCGTACAAAATTAGAGGATATGAAAAACATGAATTATGGCATACAAAATTAGAAGATATGAAAACACATGAATTATGGCATACAAAATTAGAAGATATGAAAACACATGAATTACGGCATACAAAATTGTAGGATATGAAAAATTACATGAATTACGGCATACAAAATTAGAAGATATGAAAAATTACATGAATTACGGCATAAAAAATTAGAAGATATGAAAAATCACATGAATTACGGCATAAAAAATTAGAAGATATGAAAAATTACATGAATTACGGCATAAAAAATTAGAAGATATGAAAAATCACATGAATTACGGCATAAAAAATTAGAAGATATGAAAAATTACATGAATTACGGCATAAAAAATTAGAAGATATGAAAACACATGAATTACGGCATACAAAATTATAGGATATGAAAAATTACATAAATTACAGCATAAAAAATTAGAAGATATGAAAAATCACATGAATTACGGCATACAAAATTAGAAGATATGAAAAATTACATGAATTACGACATAAAAAATTAGAAGATATGAAAAATTACATGAATTACGACATAAAAAATTAAAGGATATGAAAAAGTAGATGAATTATGGCATAAAAAATTAGAGGGTATGAAAAATTACATGAATTATGGAATTCAGATTTTTTCTGACAATGTAAATTCTGGAATTGTCTTTCTGGATTTTAAGTCTCCTGATGTAAATAAACTGAGTAACACACTCAAGTGGCACCATAATTCCATGAGTTCTAAAGTGACACCATAATTCCATAAGTTCTAAAGTGGACCATAATTTCTGGAGTTCTAAAGTGGCACCATAATTTCAGGAGTTCTAAAGTGGCACCATAATTCCATGAGTTCTAAAGTGGACCATAATTCCTTAAGTTCTAAAGTTTGGTTTGTGTCTGTTTGCATTCTTTCTTGAGATATATGCGTGAACCTTATTTATTGTTAATTTTTTCATATGCCTGTTCCTAACTTTCTACATTAAGCCACACATGTGCCATTTACATGCCTGTTCCTAACTTTCTACATTGAGCCACACATGTGCCATTTACATGCCTGTTCCTAATTTTCAACATTGAGCCACACATGTGCCATTTACATGCCGGTTCCTAATTTTCAACATTGAGTCACACGTGTGCCATTTACATGCCTGTTGCTAATTTTCACCATTGAGCCACACATGTGCCATTTACATGCCTGTTCCTAACTTTCAACATTAAGCCACACATGTGCCATTTACATGCAACTAAATTAGAAGAATTCTAGGTGTAACTTTAATAATCAAGAGCAAATATAATAAATTATTTTGATTTATTCTGACCATTTTGAAACAAAAGACTTGAATCAATTCAGTGTGTTGGAAAGTCAGAGAATCTGAAAACTTCATTCAGAAATCATTCTCACACAATGCAGAGTTGATCTTTATTGTTGCTAGTGTTCATTAAATTGTTGAAACTTAAATAACTCTTCTGTTTGTGATTAAACTTCTAAGTCTACATCGAGTTGAAGTAGGTCTTGCACTGAAGTAAAGCTTGGTACATTACAGTCCCTATATACCAATATAGCATTTTTCAAAGTCTTGCAGAATGTTAAATTTTGAACAATTTACCTCTGAAATGTATATTCTCAATTGATTCCATCTTTTCCCAAGTTTTGTCAGCACAGGCCATAATTATAAATCTTTTCAGAAGAACCAAAACAGTTCTACATTTATATCAACTAACATCATAAAATAAAATTTGTTGTAAACAATTACACTCTCATTCACTTTTGTTTTTTAGCTCTGGTCATACACCAGAAGAGCTTATGGGATGGTTTTGCATCTGTCATCCATTAGCACAAGTTTATTATGACTACTCCTCCTAACTACTTGGAGGATCGCCATCAAACTTTACACACACATTCATCTCATGGTCTAGTTGGTCCATGAAAATGGTGTAACTTGAACATCCAAAATCTTGTCATCTTGAAAATCTTGTTATCGATACTCCTCCTGAATGGATAGTCATATCAACATTTGGTTTTCACTAAAATACTTCTAATTATGTCTACTTTGTCCTAAATCAAAATGGTGCCAATCTGATGTCCAATATGTCCACTACAGCAGCTAATTTGAAAATTTTGTTATCTTGAATTTCTGGAAATTCTTTTTGCACAGTAGAAGATGTTTAAAATACTTGAATATTTCAGTCTTGGGTTAACTAAATCTTTACCACAGTCTTTGTTAGAAGAGTGCCAATGCTTTTATTCTTTTAAAGCAATTGAGAAGTCTTGCAATCTTTGCATATAAGGTGATCCAATGTGAGGCTTTCTTACCATGTGAATGCTTTAGGACTACTATTTTATTATTGCCTTCTCCATAGGGAACTATTCGCCCATGGTATTGTCTGGTGGATATAGTGCCTATGCTGAAGGCAAGGTGCTATACCCCACAAGACAACACAGTAGGAGAACAGTTCCCATGGGAAAAGACAAATTAAAGATTCAGTACTTCACATAACATAATGTGATCTTGGTCTGTGGCAATAGTGCCCAAATATGTACTGGTTTAAAGAAATCCCTTTAATTAGCGAATTTTGGAACTTCAGAATTTATAATATAAGGTACTAACACTTGTTGTCCACCCTGTGATGTAAGTTACAGCAGATGTAGCATAGCTGTACTGTCTGATGTGGTCTGTACATTTTAGGTTATCCGTCTAGCATAAAATTTTGTAGGGCTCAATCCAGTTTCTCATAACTCTATGTGATATCAGTAAATGTAGTAAAATACTGTAAAAATTTTAATACTATTAAAAGTAAACCACTGAACTTTTCTGGGAGAAATTTTATTTTTCCTGCATAAATTCGAAAAGTCATTATTTATCAAAAGAAGAATTTTTAACAACTCCAACCTTTGTTCCAAAACTCAGAATTTTATTTTGTCAGATGAAAAACTAGTGAATTGTATTAAATAATAAATTGTATAGGATAGATGTCATAAATTGAATGTAGCTTTGCCCAAAAAGACATCTGATGAAAGCAATATTTATTGCATAATATGTGTAGTTGGTATGGTTGGTAATGAAGTTGATATTTCCATGCCAGGGCGAGATTTGGTTGTGAGCAGTCATTGATAAGTGCACTGCAGGATACTGAGATGCATCAGATATTGAACATTCATGATATTAAATTAACCACAATTTTAAAAAAAATTAAAAATGAAATCTCTGGAATGAAAGAACAAATAGCAAAAGATAAGTATTAAAAATCAGGGGCTAGAGGCGTGCATATGTGCAGTCTCAATATCATGAAAATAGATTATCAAGAATTCGAGATTTTATTATAAGCCTAAAGTCAAATAAAAATACAAGCTATAGAATTATTGAATTCATGTGAAAAAGGGAGAGAGAGTGTCTGTGTGATGTGCTTACAACTTCTGAAGACATGTAAATCTGTACATATTAGCTCGACTGGTCATGGACAGAAGAGATTATGGGATGGCCTGTTGTCTGTCATCTGTGGTGTCTGACGTCCACCCCATACCTGCCATAACACAATGTGTCACGTGAAAAACATGGTCATGTTTTGAACAATGCGATTTTCAGTCATCTTAGCAACAAAAAACAAAAGTGAAAGAGAGAGACCTTTCTTCACACCACGATAAATCCCCTTAATTTGTATAGACGGTAAACAGTCTTGCCTAATGCACATGGAAAACTATCACCATGAGGCACTTTTTGTATAGCTGATAGTCATAGAGGTTATTAAACCTAAGTCTGTTTGAGATAAACAACCAACACCCCTGTACAGATTACGTATCTGACTGACAGTAGCTAGGGTGATGTGTTATGAATCCTTTGTGGGAGAACCCATTAGGCTAATTTGCATAGGTAAAGTATGCGAAGTGGAACAATCCAATTCATTTAAAGTTAAGTAAGAGATGCATGTTGAAGAAACAAAAGTTATTTCTCTTAGTTGCCTTGAATTATAATGTTGAAGCCATCTTTTTTAAAGATTACCGTGTAGTTCTTGATTAGCGGCATCATTTCTTTGAAGTCAGATTTTATGGTAGTTGCGATAGTGTGAAAGTGTGATTTATTTTTTAAGGCAAAATTTCAGAATGCAGCAGGGAAGGATGAGCCATTGGTGAAATGAGTGAAGCCCAGCAAAACTAAATGTTAGAACTTTTGGCCGATATAGTTTGACTTTATGAAACACAGCAGCAAGGGAAAGCATTTTATTCCTTGCACATACTGCAAATATCATATAAAGATTAACAATTCTGGAGTGCACACAGTAACACCCGATGCATCAGGACATTGCAATAATGCAGAGCTCAGTCCCAAAAGTAGCTAACATGTTTAAACATTCTAACTATTGTGGCCATTGCATGTTTGAAACTCCCTCACAGCAATGCAGATGCAGAAAGATCATTTTTCTATGCTGAGAATAATTCAATACAATCTTTGCGCAAGTTTGAACAACAGTACCATCCAGTCTCTGGTTAGTGCAAAGATGAACTCTAATGACACTTGCATTTCCTTCAACCCCCCCACTGAACTATTGAGAGCAGTCAAGGCTGCATCTAGTTTAGACTGTATTCCACTGTCCAACGGATTTTAAAGACAGAAACTTTTTGTTGTTCTTATTTAATGTCTTTGTGGTCGTGATTATGTGAGTATGTCTACATACATGTGTTTGTGTAGTGATGATATTTGACAAATGCTAAGGGACGGACTATTTAATTGTGGAAGGAAAGAAAAAAATTCCAGACCCCAAATAGCTTGAAAAAAAATATTCTTGCTCTGATTTGTAGAGAAATAGAACGAATTAAATCTATTATATTAGTTGAAACCAATAAATTATCTTGAGGTAAAATAAAATACAGTATCATGGTTCAAAAGAAAATCCCCCAAAAATGAAACAGTCAGTCCATAGGTCTACCAACTATTTTCAGTTTGAAAGTATATTACCGGTATATGCTTCAAAGAAAACAGATATTTTCTCTTCTTTTCTTCAAATTGAATTTTGAGTCATTTTCTATAGGCTTATATGTGTAGATAATTTATTCTCAATTGTACGATACCGCTTTTTGGGGTCATGAGCACTGACCTCCTTAAAGACCTAAAAACACACTTTTTGAGTCTTACCCCCCCCCCCCCCCCCCCAAACACTGTCTGGGAGGTTGGCAGGTATGCCATCCATCCATCCATGAGCACAAGGTTGTTATCGCTACTCTTCCTAAACTACTTGGAAGATTTCAAAGAAACTGTACACATACATTCATCCCAAGTCTAGTTGGTCCTAAATGAAAATAGTGCTGCTCAGACATCTAATATGGCCACCACAGCAGCCATCTTGAAAATCTTGTTGTTGCTACTCCTCCTGAATGGAAAGTCATATCAACATGGGGTTTTCACCAGAAGATTTCTTATGATCTCTGGTTGGTCCTAAATAAAAATGGTGCCACCCAGATATCCAAAATGGCCACCACAGCAAATTGTCATTAATAGATGGTCATATTAACATGGGGTTTTCACTGAAAGACTTTTATGATATCTAGTTGGTCCTAGATGAAAATGGAGCTGATCTGACATCCAAAATGGCCACCACAGCAGTGGTCTTTAATAGATTGTCATATAAACATAGGGTTTTCACTGATATCTAGTTGGTCCTAAAGGAAAACAGAGCCAATTTCTTATGGTGACTAGTTCTTCCCACATGAAAATGGTGCCACCTGGACATCTTACCACTGTTCCACCTGAATGGATGGTCATATCAACATCGGATTTTCACGGATAGATTTTTATGATTTGTAGTTGGTCCTAATGAAAATGGTGCCAATCTGACATCATCCAATATGGCCACCAAGCAGCCATCTTAAAAATCTTATTATTGCTACTCCAGAAGAATGGAATGCCATATCAGCATGGGGTTTTCACTGGAGGACATCATATGGTGTCTAATTGGTCTTAAATAAACATTGTGGTAATCTGATATCCAATATGACCGCCACAGTGGCCATCTTTAAAATCTTATTGCTACTCCTCCTAGATGGAAAGTTATTTCAGCATTGGCTTTTCACCAGAGACTAATTATGATGTCTAGTTGGTCCTAAATGAAAACGGTGCTGATCTGACATCCAGTATGGCCACCATGGCAACCATCATGAAAATGTTGTTATTGCTACTCCTCCTAAATCAAAAGTCATATCAAAATGGGGTTTTCACCTAAAGACAAATTACGATATCTAGTTGATCCTGAATGAAAATGGTGTTGATATGACCTCAAATATGGCTGCCAAAATGAACATATTATCACTAATTCTCCTGAATTGATGGTCATATCAATATGTTGTTTTACCAAAAGTCTTCTAATGGTGTCTTGTTTGTTCTGAATGAAAATGGTGCCAATCTTACATCCAGTATGGCTTCCACAGTGGCTAATTTGAAAATTGTATCGCTCAATAATATCAGAGATGGTTTTAACTCTTGGCAGTGAAAAAGAAGAAATGGTGTTAATTTGAACTCCTGGAAATTATTTTCAGACAGTCTCTTCAAGGGACTCCTGTATATTCACAATCATTTATTTTTTTGTTGCCAAACAGTACTGGTAACTGGATGACGAAGTTTTGTATGCAGTTGCTATTTAAAAAAACAAAGATATATGTATGATCATTCTCTCAGTAAAAAGTAGTTCTCTTCACAAGCATGTCTGTTTGAAGCAGAAATATTGATGAATTAGTTTTCTGGATGGTGAGAAAAGTAGTTGTGTTATTGCAGCAGAAATGGAAGTTGCCTTTTGTGCCAGAGTGACAGGTATAGTTTGATATCTTCATATATTTGCCTGTGAATTAAAGCTATCTCTAAAGAAAAGAAAGTTCCTCTTTGAGAAGATATACAAGTTACATTCCTTTTCATTAGGTTCAGGAGGCATTGAATATTTAAAACTGGTCTGTAAAGGCAGGCAAGGTTTCAATTCATAGGTCATAAAAAAATTTCCTTATGCTGCTTCTTTTGATTCCCTTTAAATCACAGGCCTCTTACATAAGCTGACTTTCTTTTGATCTTGGCAAGGTGAGCAACTGGCTAATCCAGACATTGTTTTTGAAGTGTGAACAGCTGTTTTCAAGCCTAATTTACACTAGCTTGCTGACAAAAGAGACAGTCCTCTGTTTTACAGTCATATGTAAACTGTCCATCAGTAGTGAAATTAGTATTTTGTCATGATGCACAAAACAAACTAAGATCAGTGATTATTTTAAGTCAGTGATGATTTAGTTTATAGGAGGGATTAAAGTGAGCTATACAGTAATCTTGTGTGGGACATATATTTGGGAGAGAACATCTTTTACATGTATTTATGATTTTGTTGAATAGTGTACATAAAACAATCTTGATAATAATAATAATAATAATAATAATAATAATAATAATAATAATAATAATAATAATAATCTGTGGATTCATATTTGTTCAAAAAACAATTTTGAAGGGTGAAAGGTGAACCTGTGTACAGAGGTAACCTTTGTACAAAGGACAGTCTTACATTTTCCCATGAGTGGCCACTATTGACAGGTTTGACTAATACTATACCAGATTTTGGGAGAACAGAAATAAGAGGACATAATCTTATGCACATCATCTGATAGTTAGTATGTAGTGGAAACAATGTTTGTTACACACACTTCAGAGGCATCACAAGTGTTTCAACAAGAGTGAGCTGTCAATCATTGGGCTGACACTTTAAGTACCATATATACTCGTGTATAAGCTGATAACAACTGCAAACTTCAAAAACCCAGATCTGCCATTGCATAATGCGCCAACAGATCAGGGTCTATGTTGTTTGCATTTGGACCTGGCTTATACTTGAGTACATACAGTATTTGGCTTAAAACTGTTACTTCAGTGGTAGCTACAATATACAAAATAAAGAGCTGTCCCCATCACGGTATTTTTAATCAAGTAATTTACTACACAAAAAATTGGCAGAGGGATAACTTAAAGAAATCTATTATAATGACTGCAAGTCTTGGGACAGGAAAAATTGATTTTTATTTTTTGTTTCAGAAGACTTATATACATATAAAAAATATCACCTTTTAAGTGTTAGAAGTCCATTGTCACAAGAAGTTCTTGATATAATCAGCAAGATCACCACGTTACACCAGCAGTGACCAGATCTTGTTCAGTTTTCCAAGTCATTAAGATGTTATACACAACTGTGATTGATTTTATATTGTTATTTTTTGTGCATATTTTCATTTTTCTCCAACATAAATATTTAAATAGGCCCCAAAAGGTAATTCAAAATGGGCCTCACAGTTGCACGACTCACTGGACTTAAAATAGTGCTTGTTGTGTTTAGCATCACCCAGAATATATTGTTGTGTATTCTGAAGAAAAAAAATATTATGAGCAGATTTTAACTTAATTTATTTTTTAGCATTACCTCATTCTTCCAGATTGTATCTTAGCTATATTTCCATTGCTACTTTTAAATTTTTTTTAATTGATATTAGTGATCCTACAATGTGGTGTAATCAGTATCAAAAGTAATGAATGTTCAATCAATATTTATAAATATATTAAGCGCATAACCATCATGTATTCACATATATCTCATACATTGATTAAAGAACTAATACATGCTAAAATGCTGAATAAACATCCAACTACCTTGTTATCGATCCAGTTTGATTTTGATTTTTGACTTCACACAAATTATTTCAACATGTGATTTATTAAACTTTTAATTTGAAAAGCTGGTTGATTCAGTGCATTGTTTTGGTTATAATTGTTGGATTTGTCAGGCAGTAATCAGGCTTTTCTTTATGACAGCAACCAAAGCCAATTCAATGTTTACACCCTGAAAATAGTTCGAGGGAGAGGAGGGGATTTTGTCAGGTGGCAGTACCCCTTTGTTCTATGACATTAATCCAGCCAAGCAGTTTTAATTTTGATGGGAATGGTACAATTCATTATTGTGGTACTCAAATTGGCAACCAAAAGAAAGCCATATTACATTGACCAATCATAGGCAGTTGAGTGAGGCACGCACATTTGATAAGTCAAATAGAAATGATTTTACCACAGTTTTTCTGTGCTTAGATGTTTTTTTTAGAATTTGGATGATCATGAAGTGGTTATGTCCTAAATATAAAAAATATTAACATCAAATTTATTCCAAAAGGACAATTCTAAAAATTCCAACACCCAAATAAAAAAGAATTAGATTTTAGTGTTCAAATTTTAGCAGGTATTACCATAGTTCTCCAATTAATAGTTCTACTGTGCCAATCAGCCTTACATTATGTATTGTATAATGTGCTGGCTTATAAGTTGTATCCAGTTGCAAACTGCATAGACCCAGATTTGCCATTGCATAATGCACTGGCAGATCTGTGTATGTACAGTTTGTTAGGATTAATCAGTAGAACAAACAACATAGACCATGATCTGCTGGCACATTATGCAACAGGAGATCTGAGTCTGTATTGTTTGCAGTTGGACCTGACTTACAACCAAGTATATATAGTACCTCCTTGCCTTATGATCAAAAGCCATTGATGCTATTACCACTGTAGGTTTAGTGTGAATGATAATGAAACATGACATTATAAAATTTGAATATTTTGCAGTTACGTTATTTAGAGTACAGGAAGTAAGTTATGAATTTTTTATATTTAAATCATTTTGATTTATGAAAAAAAAAAATTCTTATGTAAATGAGTATAGGCAGAAATTTTAATAAATTGTGTAACTTTATTAATATAGCATATCAAGTAACTTTAGGAACACAGAAGTTCCCATATGATCTATTGGTCCAAACTGGAAGATCTAGTTCAGGAGACAAAAAATTTTCACAGGTGAAACAATAAAGTTTTCTTTTTTGCGTATGTTTACAGTCTGTGGTAGAGCAGAAACATGGTGTGGCAGGATACCGTCAGACTCAAGATAACATTGAGAAAGTCTCTGCAATGAAGGGTGAACTGGATGAAACCAAGGGTAGGACACTGGAGGACATTTCTGAGATGGTGAAAATGTTGAATCAAAAAATAGCAACACGGAAAAGTGCTCTGGCTCCAATCATCAAGGAACTGAGGCCCCTGAGAGAGAAATCCCAGGTAATGAGTTAATAGACCTTTGAACTGTTCTCCTCATACTCACCAGCATATTAACTGTAGTGATTATGTACCGCATATACTCACATATAATCCGGGTCCAAATGCAAACAACATAGACGCTGATCAGCCATCACATAATGTGGCATCAGCTCAGGGTCTATGTTGTTTGTTCTACTGATTAGTCCTTACAAACTGCATAGACCCAGATCTGCTGGCGCAATATGCGATGGCAGATCTGGGTCTATGCAGTTTGTAGTTGGTATAAGTTTATACACGAGTACATATGGCATGTATTAAAATTGTCCAAAATTTGGCTAAAAATGTCCATTTTATAACAGTATGAATTTACATATACAGTATAATCTGGTGAAAACTGTTATGTTGTTTGAATCCTCTCTGAAAAAACTTTGTCAAAGATTATGTGTGTAGTTATTTACTCATTGATTTCTCAGGTAGCTTGTTATCTGACTGGTCTATGGCTATCTTGGATCCCAGCTAATAAGTGGCTGATAGATAGTTGTGGATAGGTCTGTAATGTCAAAATAAATTGTTATCATGGTTTTCTTCACAAAAGAATTTGGGATACAGAATTGATGCTTCCATTTTAAGATTCTATCCATTATTCCTCCTTTCTGTTTCCAATTTTATTTTTGCCTTTTTTATTCTAGGGCTGCTTGAGGTACATTGATGCCTGAATAATAATAATAACTGTAGTGGTCTAGGTATATGAGGTCACTTAGCTAGTCTGGACCTTTTACATTATTTGTATGTGCTCCTAACTGTGAGAAAGACGAACTGGGTTTAATTCCTGACCATGACAGTTAGTCATTGTATCAGCTTTTCATTACATTTGGGGGCTCATCTGACTTGGTAGCTGGTGGCCCAATTGAGAATGGGTTTTGTCTGCTTGAGAAGTGAATCTGGGTGTCATTTGAGGATGAATGTCTAAGTAAGGGGCGAGGAGTGCAGTGGTCAGGGTATATAAGTCCACTTACTAACTGGTCTGGTCATTTTAGTCTAGTGGTATGTGTGCCTAACTGCGAGAGATGAACCAGCTTAGATTCCCGACTGCGACTGTTAGACATTGTATCCCCTCCATTACACTACATTCCTTGTATTTATTGTTACTATATGCACCTCATGTTCCTTGCAAATAACATGTGAAACACATACCAGTACACATATTAGTAGATACTACTGACATTAGCACACTTGTTGGCGGGGGGGGGGGGGGGGGGGCATAGCCTTTTATTCTTGATCAAGATATACTTTATGACTAATATTCCCCTAATATTTCATAGTGCTGGTCACATTGATTCAATCAAGCATCAGTGGTAATCAGTGAAATGACCAATTAGTCAGTTATGATTTCAGTGTTTAATTTTGGTCAAAATTTTGTTCTGCACCATTCCCACTGTTTCAGACTTCAAACTATTTGGAGACCTCCCTGTGTGTGGCAAGCTACCACATGGATAGGTTAAACAGTTGTTAATCAAACATCTATCAGTTATCAGAATCTGAGGATTGATCATACTTTTTTTTATATTCCAAACACTGAGGATCAGTCATGCTTTTTCTTTCCTATTCCAAATACTGAGGATTGATCATGCTTTTTTTTTCCTATTCCAAACACTGAGGATTGATCATACTTTTTTTTCCTATTCCAAACACTGAGGATTGATCATGCCTTTTTTTCCTATTCCAAACACTGAGGATTGATCATGCCTTTTTTTTCCCTATTCATAACACTGAGGATTGATCATGCCTTTTTTTTCCTATTCCAAACACAAAAATTTAACATAGGTTCTTAACATCATGAAGGTTGTAATGTTCCAGGGTGTATTTGAGTATTAAAGAGAGATAATGAAATTAAATGGATGATTCCAACATGCATTTTCTAACAGCCTGTACAGGCATTTCAAAGTCATATCTAATGTTTTGTATTGCAGTCCCTGTCAGGTGAATATAATGAGAAGAAACAGGCCTATGACACAGCAGCAGCAGGCCTTGAAAGTAACATGTCCAAATTAGAACAGGTAAGATCTGGGCTGTATTCAATATTGAAAACTTATATAGCAGATTTGTAGAGTTCAATTACTAGCTGTAAAAGACCAGCAGCTCTTGGCATTTGAGATAAAGCTAGCACCATGAGCAAATCATGGTCTAAGTAACGGAAAAAGCGTAAGATGATTTCATAGAGGTTAGTTTTGATGAATATCAGATATATTGATCTATGATTTCTTTCACCATAAATATCCTGACATGGTTCCCAACTTGTTTATCAACTTTGAACTTAATCAGACAGTGGCTTTTCACAGCTATTTTATTTGATGAAGGTAACAGTTTGAAAATTGGAAAAGTTCTATATAGCCATCTCAGTCTGTGCTAGCATGTGCTATGCTGAAAATTGGAAAAGTTCTATATAGCCATCTCAGTCTGTGCTAGCATGTGCTATGCTGAAAATTGGAAAAGTTCTATATAGCCATCTCAGTCTGTGCTAGCATGTGCTATGCTGAAAATTGGAAAAGTTCTATATAGCCATCTCAGTCTGTGCTAGCATGTGCTATGCTGAAAATTGGAAAAGTTCTATATAGCCATCTCAGTCTGTGCTAGCATGTGCTATGCTGAAAATTGGAAAAGTTCTATATAGCCATCTCAGTCTGTGCTAGCATGTGCTATGCTGAAAATTGCTAAGCCAAACTAACTGTACAATAGAACCCTGAGTGCCCTTTGCCCTGATGGGGCATATTATTATTCTTATGGAATATTATGCTGTAATATTTTATTGAAATTGAATGCCATGAGAAACTATGTGAGAAGCAGTGGAGTCATAACAAAGTAAAATGATTGGTTTGGTTTGGTGTTTTATGGCACTTTCAAGTAGGTTATTTAGTGTCGAGCAACATCCACAGCAACACACGTAGGTTATTTAGTGCCAAGCAACATCCGCAGCAACACAAGTAGGTCATTTAGTACTGAGCAACATCGACAGCAACACAAGTAGGTTATTTAGTACTGAGCAACATCAACAGCAACACAAGTAGGTTATTTAGTACTGAGCAACATAGACAGCAACACAAATATATTATTTAGTACTGAGCAACATCCACAGCAACACAAGCAGGTTATTTAGTGCTGAGCAACTTCCACAGCAACACAAGTAGGTTATTTAGTAGTGTGCAACATCCACAGCAACACAAGTAGGTTATTTAGTAGTGAGCAACATCCAAAGCAACACAAGTAGGTTATTTAGTGTTGAGCAACATCCACAGCAACACAAGCAGGTTATTTAGTGCTGAGCAACATCCACAGCAACACAAGTAGGTTATTTAGTACTGAGCAACATCCACAGCAACACAAGCAGGTTATTTAGTGCTGAGCAACATCCACAGCAACACAAGTAGGTTATTTAGTACTGAGCAACATCCACAGCAACACAAGTAGGTTATTTAGTACCAAGGCAATTGGAGTAAAGTGCCTTGCCCAAGGACACACCACAGTAGCAGGCACAGTTGATCTGGTGGTAAAATTTGAACTTGCACCATCTTGGTCCCAAGTCTGGAATGCTATCCACAAAGCCACAATGGCTTATAAATTAAAATAAAAAAGAATAGAGAATATCCAGGCAAATTTGTAATAATATATTTTAAGGAATGTTGTTTCATTTTGCAGTGCAATACAGGTTTTAAATTTTCAAGTGTGGTCAAATTAGACTTAGTTCCCAGTTTTACCAGGACATGCCTACATGCTTTATTGGATTCAAAAACTTGTGGTTAATTCAGTTTTACCAGGACATCCCTACAGGCTGTATTGGATTAAAAAAATTGTGGTTAATTCAGTTTTACCAGGACATGCCTACAGGCTGTATTGGATTCAAAAACTTGTGGTTAATTCAGTTTTACCAGGACATACCTACAGGCTGTATTGGATTCAAAAAATTGTGGATTAATTCACGTTTTGTTTTTGCATGAGCAGTTTAAACAAACTGCACATTTGAGTAAAATACAAAGAAAACAACTTAGGATTTTAGTCACACTTACAAAACATAGAAGTGCCAACTGTTTTAGTACTCTATATAGATGCTTTGATATGTTAAGGGAAAGAAAAGACAAAATTTAAACAGGGGAGAAATAGCCCTGGATGTAATCTTTGATTCGATTTTAATCCAGCTTAATTTTAATTTTTATCAGGAGGTGCGTATTTACCATGAAGAGTGTACCCAGGAGGAGTCCAGGTATCACTATCTGAACTGCATGATGGCAATGATGGAGATTCAACAACAGAGGGTCACAGAGGAGATGAAGGCATACACTTCACATGATATGTCTGCACGCAGGAAAACATTTAGGTAGCACATCCATTATTTTTGTTCAACCTGGAAATAAGGGAGCATTGTAAGACAAAGTGTGCCAGTCAGGAAATTTCTAATGGAACCTGTGATGAGATTAGGGGCACTTTTGTCCAGTTACAACACTTTCTTGATTGAAGAAGCATAATTTTGACTCAGCCAAGTTATGTATCATTTTGTTTGCTATACCCCCATGATGTCTCTGTCACATCTTGTCATGCCCATCACAAGTTTTGTTTTCGCTCAATAACTTTTGAAAGACTTCATAGATTGAAATCAAATTTGATACAAGACTTTATATTAAAAAGACCTTGGTCAGATTAGATTTTCACCATGTTCAGGCATAATTTGATGGAGTTATGGCCCCTCTTTGACTAAGACCTTTATGCTTGAATTATATCATTTTGATGGGGGGCGGTATCTGTATCTTATGGACACATTTCTGGTTTGTGAAGAAACATAAAACACTTCACTTAATGTAACAGAGGACAGAAATAATATACAAATGTGCAGTTTTCAAGAATTACACAGGTAATGAAGTTATTTCAGATCAGTAAAACAAGAGCATTGACAGGGATGAGAATTTTCCACCAGTTGGTGGATTTTCACATTTTTCATGGCTGTCGGAGCCATTTTTGAGATTGGTGTAAATTTGGGGACAAAATTGGTGTGTGTGTAAGGTTGGCACTGCAACAACAGTACACTGGATTATCAGTTTGATCAGTTACAGTTTCTTTACAATGCATGTTTGGGATATAGTTGGCAGAACAAATGCTAGTCTAAATTGTTCTCTCAGCGAAAACCAATTAGAACAAAAAACTAGCATGTCAGGCTTGCTGTAGTGTTGTACTTAATGCAGCTATCATTGGATGTAGGATTGGAATTTTTCAGGTTGCTTCCTATTTGAACCAATCATTGTTGATTAGCCTTTTCCACTTTATGGCATAACTTGAAAAGACAGTGGACATTTAGCTGTGAAGGAACTAGCTTGGAAATATTTATCATGAATTTGGCAGTATGTCTTACACTTTTGTTTAGGGCTGTTCCATTTAAACATACATGGTACCCAGGGAAAGACCTTTTTTAAAAATATATGCCAAGGTACTCTGATTACTCAAAGCGTTCATATAAAAATGATAAAAAATTATAAATGGTATCAATGGGTGACTGTACCAAATTGAAAGTGCCTTCCCTGTGTCCCAAGCATGTTTTACTGGAACAGCCCTAAAGGAAGTGACATATGTGAACATTAGAATAACCAATAAATTCTCCTTCTTGTGACTGGAAGGAAGTATAAAGGTACCAAAAAGAAAGGTGAGCAGAGACATTGAACTTGAATAATTCCACCTTAAAAAATTCTTCAGAATGTCACTTTGTCATGCTTTTTAGAAAAAGACAACATTGCTTGATAAACTTCAAACATGACACCAGCATGAGACTAACGTAGAATCACCTAGTTTTGAGTTACACATTATGGTGTTTTAAATACAAGAATCATGTACAGATTCAACAAAAATCATGACAAATATCAACTCATTTATTTTTCAGTTTATTGTCAATGTAGGATGCTATATTTGAGTGACTAGATGATGACAAATACAAGAAAAAAATGACATACCTATATGACTTTATTCAGCTTAAAATTTCCATGGTTGATAATTATTCAAAAAGGAAGCAATGTAAATCAGGCCTTGGATTTGCAATTGTAGTGTTAATCTTCATGTTATAATAGTAGCCTGTACTCTCAGTATGCCAACAGAAGTACATATAATTATAAAAGACAAGTTCAGCTTAAGTTTTCTCATTAATTTGGCATATAATTATGCCCCAAATTGCAAGTACAAAGAATATAGGAGATGCTTCTAGTATCAAATCAATCTGCATAAAATCAGTTTGGGCCTTTGAGCGCCCCTGGTTCACCCACCAGGTCAATACCCTAGATCCACCAAAGGGACCAAGCTGCTGCCTTGACCCCTGGCCCTCTTTCAGGTTGTTTTCATCATTGACCATTCTCAGCCCTGCATCTAGGAGCAGGAGAGCAGATTTGAAGGGCAGAGGGGATGTAGCTAATAGCAGAGAAAAGATTCATGTACATAGGGGATAAGAAAAAACCACCTCTCTCTCTATCTAGCTAAAACATTTTTAAAAATGGAATATACCATAAAATGTTATGAATCATGAGGAATAGTTATTTTGCCTACAATGACCTATCTTGTGCAATCCATTTCTCAACTAAACCCATTCGTATGTCAGAACAATACACGCACTGTATTAGGAAAAATTAGTGATTATCCTTTTCACCTCCAATATTTTGCCAAGAATTATGACCCAGTTTAAAAAAGTTAAGGCAAGCAGCAACACAGCTTTTCAATGTGCTAGGTCACTTGGTTATGTTTGCTAATTAGGACCTCATAATAGAACAGGCTTTGGAGGTCAACCACCTTATTACATAGAACATAAACTTAATGTACTCAAGGTAGCATGTGGTGTATAAAAAAGATTTGAGGTCCTTAATGCCGATTTTTTATTCATTCTTTGTTCATATTCGTTATAATCCTGTTGCACTATAAATCAAAGATACTGAATTGTTGTCATATTTGGGCAGTTGGTACATAAATACATGTAGTAATAAAATGACTTTATCTAATCTTACTCTCATCTTTTTTATAAGGGAAATCTATCAGAAAAAGATCCAAGAGCAAGAAAATTTAGGGAAGAGTTTACGTGAGCAGCAGAAAATGACTCGTGAAAATCATGATCCCTCACTTCAGCAGATGAAGATGTGGCGTGATGTTGAGCGCCTCCTGGAGATGAAGAGATTGTGTTTTGAGAAGCGTGGTGGAGTTATGGGGGCAGGAGGTGTTTCAGGTTATGGAGAAAAACAGCCAGCAGTTCTCGAAGATGACAGACTGGTTCTGTAATTTTAGCCTTTGTCAGAAATAGACTGGTTTGAAGTTTGACATGAATGTTAGACAGATCCATTGATTCTTATTAGTGCAAATGGTCATAGACCAAAAGAGCTTATGTGATGGCCAGTGGCTTACATCCATTACCACAAGTTTGTTACTGCTACTCCTCCTAAACTAATATGAAAACTTTACATACAAATTCATCTAAAAGGTCTAGTTGGTCCTAAATGAAATTGATGCCCCTCAGACATCCAATATAACTGCCATGGCAGCCATCTTAAAAATCTTATTGCTATTCCTCCTAAAAGGATGGTCATATTGGCATTGGGTTTTCACTAAAAGACTTCTTATGATGTCTAGTTGGTCCTAAATGAAAAAGGTCCTTGTCAGATATCCAATATGGCTGCCAGTGGCCATTTTGAAAATCTACTTCTCCAGAATGGATTGTCATATATCGACATTGGGTTTTCATGAAAAGATTTCTTAAGCTGTCTAGTTGGTCCTGAATGAAAATGGCACTGGTGTGACAGCCAATCTCAAAAATCTTGTTATTGCTTTTCCTCCAAAATGGATGGTCATATCAACATGGGGTTTTCACTATGAAGGTTTCTTATAATATCTAGTTGGTCCTAAGTGAAAATGGTGCCAGTATGGCATCTAATATGGCCATTATGGTGGTCATCTTGAAAATCTTGTTATTGCTACTCCTCTTGAATGGAAGGTTATATCAATGCGAGGTTTTCACTAAAAGACTTTGTGTGATGTCCATTTGGACCTAAATGAAAAATCATGGTAGCCATCTTGAAAATATTGTTGTCACTACTCTCCTGAACAGATGTTCATATCTGCAGAGGGTTTTCACTAAAAGAATTCTTATGATAAAATTTTTTTACAGCTGCTTCTCCTGAATGGATCCTCATAGTGACATGGGGTTTTCACTGAAAGACATTCTCCAATATCGAGTTGGTCCTAAATAAAAATGCTGCTGATCAGACCTCCAGCATGACGGCCATGGTGGCCATCATGAAAAACTTGTTGTCACCAGTCCTCTTGAAGGGATCATCATATGGACATGTGGTAATTGTCAGCACTCGGACATTGATTTTAAAGTCAGCAGTCTTGTCTTATGGTTTTTGCTCTTTTGGCTTGTATGCTGATAACATGGATTTTAATTTTTTTTAAAACCAGTTTGTGGATATATCTGCAGAATACCTCGAATGATACCACTTAAATAACTTTGTCATATTTTGTTTCAAAACATATTGCTTGTTGATTTATCAAATCTTAGGATGTGGTTATGTTTTGACATTGTCTGAAACAAATTCAGTGATCTTCTATCCATGATGTCAGTTTCAGTGTCAAAGGACATGGTAAAGAATTTGTACTGCACTTACAGATATCTTGTGAAAATGTGAACTTGGACATAAGAAAATAATTTTGTTACCCAATTTGGTATGTTTGAGTTTTACAGTAACAGCACAGATTGTATTAATACTCAGCAGTTAAAAAGAAGAAATGGTCTTATCTTGGATTCCTGAGAATTCTTTTGGCCAGTAGAGTGTCAGTCCCTTCTAGGGGCACTTGTTTCTTAACAGATACAAATGGTCATTGAATTATTTGCATGAAACAAATGCTTCGAAAGAATTAAATCAGTCCTTGATATTTGACTGGTTATTTATTGTTATAATTTTTTTTTTATGAGACTTATTGTGTATCTTGAACTTGAGTAATGAAGGACTTAATTAAAAGCCTTATAATTGATGTTTAACTGTCCTTGGATCTGCAGAATTTCTAGAGAATTAGAGGCAGGTGCTTCAAATTGGCTGCTGAATGATAGTGCACATAGTTACGAAACATTCAGTTTAAAAGCAAACTGTTTGTATCAGCAGAACATTCCATCCATCTTATATTCTATTTATCTGTAAAAAATATGTTTTAATGTCAATAAATAAATAGTTGCTTTAATGTTTTGTTCTATTTTCTAATATTTTGTCTCAAAAATGTTCTATACAATACATAAATGGTTTCTTAAATTTTAAACCTGCATTCCCTCCCCCCCCCCCAAACCTCCACCCCCACTTCCCATCCCCCAGTAAATTGAGGTAGTGGTCTTACATAATTTTATGTGTCTCCTAATAAGTATAATGTAAAATATCTTGGTAAAATTAACACCAGACAAGAAAATAAGGGGACTATAGGAAGACTCCTTATTCATCATGTAGAAAGGTTAGCATGTAAATAAACTAATTTGATTTCCAACATGTCATTCTTCTTGCATGTGTGTATCACAATGTAAAACAAACTTAGAAAATGGTCTGCATGGAACATACAGCTGTAGACAGCCTATCCATATTTAATCCAAGGGTTGTCAAAGCAGAATGTAGAACTCGTGTTTTGACTGCTGTCCCAGTGTTACTGTTAGAGAACTCGCATGATTATCTCACCATATTACAAACCTGTCCTACATAAATTTGTGGAATGGACCCAGTAAACAACCAGAACAATCGTATGAACATAGTGTATGTTTAAAAGCTGAGACCCACACATGAAAGTGGGACTTGTTTTTTAAAACTGCCTCATCACTTAATGTAACCTGTAGCACTATTTTTAGTACACAGCACCAGGATTTCCGAAGAAATAGACAAATCATACTGGACAATTTGGGTCGATTTCAGTGACAGCACCGGGATTTCTAAAAAAATAGACAAATCATACTGGACATTTCGAATTGATTTCATTGACAACACTTGGATTTCCCGAGAAATAGACAAATCATACCGGACAATTTGGATCGATTTCAGTGACAGCACTTGGATTTCCCAAGAAATGGATAAATCATAGTGAACAATTTTGGTCAATTTTAGTGATAGGACTGATTTTAATATTTAGAACTACAAAGAACAGATTCTTGTATCAGTTAAAATAAAATTTGAGAGGGAATACAGCTTTAATTTAATCCTGAAATAATAAATAAAATAAATCAGTTCCAGTGAAGTATTCAAAGTGCTTATCATAAAGATCTTCCACTGTGTTCTGTACAAAGTGCTCAAGATAAAGATCTTCCACAGTGGCAGGCCTTTATGATGTACACTTTGTACAGAAAACAGTGGCAGACCTTTATGATGTACACTTTGTACAGAAAACAGTGGCAGACCTTTATGATGTACACTTTGTACAGAAAACAGTGGCAGACTTTTATGATGAGAACTTTATACAGAAAACAGTGGCAGACCTTTATGATGAGCACTTTATACAGAAAACAGTGGCAGAGCTTTATGATGAGCACTTTATACAGAAAACAGTGGCAGACGTTTATCTTGAGCACTTTATACAAAAAACTGTCAGACCTTTATGATTATCACTTTGTACAGAAAGCAGTGGCAGACCTTTATGATGAGCACTTTATACAGAAAACAGTGGCAGACCTTTATGATGAGCACTTTATACAGAAAACTGGCAGACGTTTATGATGAGCACTTTATACAGAAAACAGTGGCAGACGTTTATGATGAGCACTTTATACAGAAAACAGTGGCAGATGTTTATCTTGAGCACTTTATACAGAAAACAGTGGCAGAGCTTTATGATTAGCACTTTATACAGAAAACAGTGGCAGATGTTTATCTTGAGCACTTTATACAGAAAACAGTGTCAGACCTTTATGATGAGCACTTTATACAGAAAACAGTGGCAGACCTTTATGATGAGCACTTTATACAGAAAACAGTGGCAGACCTTTATGATGAGCACTTTATACAGAAAACAGTGTCAGACCTTTATCTTCAGCACTTTATACAGAAAACAGTGGCAGACCGTTATGATGAGCACTTTATACAGAAAACAGTGTCAGACCTTTATGATTAGCACTTTATACAGAAAACAGTGTCAGACCTTTATGATTAGCACTTTATACAGAAAACAGTGGCAGACCTTTATCTTGAGCACTTTATACAGAAAACAGTGTCAGACCTTTATGATGAGCACTTTATACAGAAAACAGTGTCAGACCTTTATGATTAGCACTTTATACAGAAAACAGTGGCAGACCTTTATCTTGAGCACTTTATACAGAAAACAGTGTCAGACCTTTATGATGAGCACTTTATACAGAAAACAGTGGCAGACCTTTATGATGAGCACTTTATACAGAAAACAGTGGCAGACCTTTATGATTAGCACTTTATACAGAAAACAGTGGCAGACCTTTATCTTGAGCACTTTATACAGAAAACAGTGTCAGACCTTTATCTTCAGCACTTTATACAGAAAACAGTGGCAGACCTTTATGATGAGCACTTTATACAGAAAACAGTGTCAGACCTTTATGATTAGCACTTTATACAGAAAACAGTGGCAGACCTTTATCTTGAGCACTTTATACAGAAAACAGTGTCAGGCCTTTATCTTGAGCACTTTATACAGAAAACAGTGTCAGAGCTTTATCTTCAGCACTTTATACAGAAAACAGTGTCAGAGCTTTATCTTCAGCACTTTATACAGAAAACAGTGTCAGACCTTTATCTTGAGCACTTTATACAGAAAACAGTGGCAGACCTTTATCTTGAGCACTTTATACAGAAAACAGTGTCAGACCTTTATCTTGAGCACTTTATACAGAAAACAGTGGCAGACCTTTATCTTCAGCACTTTATACAGAAAACAGTGGCAGGCCTTTATCTTGAGCACTTTATACAGAAAACAGTGTCAGACCTTTATCTTGAGCACTTTATACAGAAAACAGTGGCAGACCTTTATCTTCAGCACTTTATACAGAAAACAGTGTCAGACCTTTATGATTAGCACTTTATACAGAAAACAGTGTCAGACCTTTATCTTGAGCACTTTATACAGAAAACAGTGGCAGACCTTTATCTTGAGCACTTTATACAGAAAACAGTGGCAGACCTTTATCTTCAGCACTTTATACAGAAAACAGTGTCAGACCTTTATGATTAGCACTTTATACAGAAAACAGTGTCAGACCTTTATCTTGAGCACTTTATACAGAAAACAGTGGCAGGCCTTTATCTTCAGCACTTTATACAGAAAACAGTGTCAGACCTTTATCTTGAGCACTTTATACAGAAAACAGTGGCAGGCCTTTATCTTCAGCACTTTATACAGAAAACAGTGGCAGACCTTTATCTTGAGCACTTTATACAGAAAACAGTGTCAGACCTTTATGATTAGCACTTTATACAGAAAACAGTGTCAGACCTTTATCTTGAGCACTTTATACAGAAAACAGTGTCAGACCTTTATCTTCAGCACTTTATACAGAAAACAGTGTCAGACCTTTATCTTGAGCACTTTATACAGAAAACAGTGGCAGGCCTTTATCTTCAGCACTTTATACAGAAAACAGTGGCAGACCTTTATCTTCAGCACTTTATACAGAAAACAGTGTCAGACCTTTATCTTGAGCACTTTATACAGAAAACAGTGGCAGGCCTTTATCTTGAGCACTTTATACAGAAAACAGTGGCAGACCTTTATCTTGAGCACTTTATACAGAAAACAGTGGCAGACCTTTATCTTCAGCACTTTATACAGAAAACAGTGTCAGACCTTTATCTTGAGCACTTTATACAGAAAACAGTGGCAGGCCTTTATCTTCAGCACTTTATACAGAAAACAGTGGCAGGCCTTTATCTTCAGCACTTTATACAGAAAACAGTGTCAGACCTTTATCTTGAGCACTTTATACAGAAAACAGTGGCAGGCCTTTATCTTCAGCACTTTATACAGAAAACAGTGGCAGACCTTTATCTTCAGCACTTTATACAGAAAACTGCTAAGCATTTTGTAAATCAGAAATCTTCCAAAAATGGAAGCTTCTCAAGGACATGTGTGAGAAAATACATACATTGGCAATACACAACAAGTTTGTAGCAACTACTGTGACTGTAGAAGCACTTTTACCACTTAGTGACACCTTGATCATCCATTTTTGTCGGTTTGTTCTTAATGAGGAATCTCATTTGTTACCTAAAATGAATATAACAAAAGAGTAAAAGCAGTCACATGTCATATGTCATTTTGAAAAATTAGTTGAAGTCTTCCAGATATAAGATAAGAATTCTTTATTTCAGACTGCATGGTCCATAAAATATAAAATATAAAAGTATTTTAAACATAAAAGTTCATAGGGTGTCTTATGTACAAATATACAGACACATCTACAACTACAGAATGTGTCTGTCATTGTTAAGAACAAAATTATGTAAGACATTTAAAGAGTAATTTGTTCCATCTATCTATAATCTGAGAATTAATAGTTCCACAAAGATTTCAAGATAGAATTCTTACTATTGGATATTCTTGTCATCATTGAAAACACACACTTTCTCATTTGTTCTTCAGAACTGAATACATTATAGTTTACAAACATGGTAGGGGCACTGTTCCATCTTGGAAGGCATACTAGTAAATGAATACTATTGTTACAACCAATAACTAATTTTCTTTTCATACATTCACTAAATATTTTCCAAGGGATGTACGCAATACTCCATGTAGCAATAAGATTTGAATAATCTAATTTTTATATTTAAAAAAACAGTTTCTTAATTATGTAAAAGCATGATTGTTCAAGTAGACAAAAATCTGTAATGTCTCATCAGATCTTCATCATCTGACAGATTGGATTTTAAAATATGACCCAAATAAGTATAGCTGTTGTTACATGCAAGAGCATGTCCATTAAGAAGTACAGAAAGATGAGATTGTAATTTGAAAGAAGTTGACTGAAAAACCATGCATACCGATTTTTGTGTGCTATATATGACATCATTCTTAAAGGCGTAATGTTCACATATCTTTGATAATTTCCTTAAACCTATGATAGAAGATAGAAGGAATTGTCAATGACATGTCATCAGCAAAACTAAAATTTTTAAGATACAAAGCATTTGGTTTCAAATGTAGCACCATGTGACATTGATCCAACTTAGTCTTTGTATAGATTAAATAACTAAGGCAAAAGAACACCTCCCAGGGTTCATACAAAGTGTGGAAAGTCTGGAAAAAGTATGGGAAAAAAAGAGTGCTTTTTCCAGACCTGGAAAAAGTATGGAAAATAAAGATTTTGCCCAAAAGGTCTGGAAAAGGTATGGAATTTTGGGTTGCTGTGTTTTATTTTGCTGAAGACGCTCATTGCCTGGGATGCCATTTGGTCAAGGGACAGTCCTACTGGTTCATTGTAGTTGGTGAGAAGCGTGACCTATCACCCACTTGTGATTAGTGTATACTATTTTATATTATGCGGATACCACATGCTCATTTATAGTGACACAGACTTCTAATGCATGTGCCAGAGGGGTCTGGAAAAAATTGCAAACCAGTCTGGAAAAAGTCTGGAAAAGGTCTGGAATTTGTTTCACTAAGAGCTGTATGAACCCTGACCCCTCTGCCTCACTCCACTTGTTACATGGAAGGAATTGGATACTGCATTTCCCCAATGCACTTAGTACAACTGTTTACCATACCAGTTAACTACAGTATGAACTATGTAGATGGAGTATGAACTATGTAGATGGAGAATGAACTATCTTGATGGGCATCTGATCATCTAGCAACTTTTTGAACTTTTGTCCAGTGATTGACCCTATAAAATGCCTTACTAGCATCTAAAAAAACATGCAAACACAGGGCTACCAAGTTCTAAATAATATTTGACAGTTTCTTCAATAGTCTGTAGTAACTACATGTATTCTCATGAATAAATCTGCAGAGTAACGGCATTACACAGCTTTAAAAATGGATGGAAGCATTGATGGATGGATGTGTATCTATCTATCTATATACTCTCTATCTTTCTTGGTGGACTCGAGCTTAGAAGAACTTGCAGGGGATTTATAGTTGATGTAGCCTGTAATTGATCATATTTTGTTGTCTCTATATGTTTGCGCATACATATGGACATGTGTGTGAACTCCCCCTACACTGTTTAAGCTAAACAAGTGAAACTTGGATCAGTGTTGGTTTAATGAGCATAGATTGTGCAAACACTTTGGGAATTTTGATCTCATCCCAGAGTGGGGCTTGGGGGGTGGAGTGGGCGTGGGTGGTAAGGGTGATTTTACATAAATTTAAAAAAATCCAGAGTTATTTGTCATGCATGTCTGGGAATTAGGATGGGTTATCAATGATCCAAATTATTACTCGTATTACAGAAACAATTAGATATTCGGGATATAATTTGAGGTTACACCACTTTACATTAAAAAACAGATGGCGCTATAGCTCCTCCCTTTGAAGGTCAATACCAAATAGTTTACAACATCATCAGCCAAGTTGAAGCCAACTGGGCGAAACATCAAACATTTTCAAGCTTTAATTCCATTAGAAATAGTCATGTAAACTTTTGTAGTTTCAACGCTTTCTTGTGTTTATTGTTTGTCTCTGTTTTGTGTTTGCCTTTGACAAAGACTTCGTGAGAGTTTAAAGTGCTTAGGCTAGTTAAAAACTAGTTTTGCACTGTTCATTGTCAGTTTGTTGTATTTATTTATATATGTTTAGCATGAATCAAATTTTTAGACATGCCACTAATACTGGCCATGGGGTCTATCCTTCCCCCTCCCACAAGGGACTTAATCACTGGGTCATAACTTTGAAACTATTGAGATTGCTGCCATAGAACCATGTACATATATTCACATATTTCTTCTGCAGGGAAAGACAATGACATATTCTCAATTGACATTTGCCCATTCCTTACTTGCATGGAAATACTCAAGAGGCTAAAACTTCATGTTGGCGGTAAAAACAGGGAAGCATGGACATGTGTGTTTTACAAACAGAAGTTTTGTTTAAATTGCCATGCAGCTCTATTACATTTTTTTCATTCTATAACATGTTACTGGTGTGTAAGTTTTCACAAATTTGTTGTGGAATTAAAAAATATAAAAATAAAATAAAATTCACTTGGATTGCAAAAGTTTTAGACTGAACAAGTGCAGAAATAGATGCTATCTTGAATCTGTACAGAAATATATACTGTCTTGAATCTGTACAGAAATGCATTTTAAAAGTAGTAATAGATTGACTGGCCTCAGATCAAGACTTGAAAACCATACTTGTGATGAAGTTGATGCCATGAGGGTGATAACTTTAACTTTGTCGTGTGTTGTTATTGCATGCATTTTATTTACATATATTAAAGTCAATTCTCTTACAAAGTCAGCAACATTATTCATTTACAAGAAACCTAATATTTGAAGCTGGAATTTCTGGTAAAACATGGTGCAAAGAAACAAGATCAAATGCTCAGCATGATCATTGAGTCGTTTTATACATTATAAAACCAGTCTGTTGCATGAGTCGTTTTATACATTATAAAACCAGTCTGTTGCATGAGTCATTTTATACATTATAAAACCGGTCTGTTGCATGAGTCGTTTTATACATTATAAAACCAGTCTGTTGCAGCCCTTTACTATAGACGTCTTCAAATACTAGCAGAATTATTTTGAACAATATTATCAGTGTTTGCATTATTCATACATTAATTTATGCATTATGTAGCTGGCATTGTGCTGATGTGCACCTAAATCATACACATACATACTTTCTGCAATTTAAGATGACCACATGTCCTACCTTTTTTTTTTACAGCAGATATAGTTTTTCGGAAGAAAATAAAGAATCAAAATGTATGTGCAGAGCTGTTAAAAGAAGTATAATTTTAATGAGATTATGTAGCTTACACACTAACTTCAAAAGCTTGTCAGATGGTACCAATCTACACGAAACTAAATATGGGCTTCTTTTAGGAAGGCCTCGGGAGTAAAAAGATTTCCGAGTCGAACAACTCTTATCATAGTGTAGCTGCCATTTGATTGACTAAGTCTGCCTGCAAGATAGTCGCAAAAATCATTATTTAATCATAAACATTCTTTTTTCTTCAATTTACTTTCTGTAAAATTCTCCAATTGAAATGACTGGGTTATGTGTTAGATCTGCACGCTCCAAATGAAGTTTCAATATTTATCCTATTGCAGATCTTTCCTGTAAATTGTTTTGTGAAAGCCGTATGTACAAGTCATCTGTCTTGTTTGTAAACTTGCGTCTTCATTCGATTCTATCTCATTTAGTGTCCAAAACTTTAAACAAGTTGAATTAAACATTAAGTATAACGACTTTTCTTTGAATTTAATCATATCGAAGAAGTGTTTGTGAAAAATCTCTCTGATCTCTCTCTCTCAAATTGCAACGTGGATTAAAATACTGAGATTTTGATAAATTGGGGAAGCAAAGTGCAAATTACACAAAATGACTGCATTGTGCTTAGCCTCATTTTGTGACTTAACTCCAATACCGCCTTAGCATTTCAGTCGTACTTTTATACTGAATTTTTTTTACCACCACCCCCGACAGACGTCCCCCCCCCCAAAAAAAAAAAAAAAAAAAAAAAAAAAACCAACACATATTCGTTTACATAAAGACATAAATATTAATGACTCGTACAAATATTCTTCTGAACTTTAGTATGTGCTGGACCGAAACTTTTGTCCGTCCGCCATTTTTCTATATAGTCATGGACCGTAGTTACTTGATATATACTTGTTAGTCCCATACAGTCATATTTAAAGACAATTTACATTGGTACTAGGACTTATTACGGCTACTTATTTTCTATGGTATTATCTAAAAAATGAAATCCAAATTAAAAGTACTTGTACTTTATCAAAGTTGAGATGTTTCGTGTACGAACAAGCGGTATCAAAATCGACACTTCATACAAAATGGGCGACAGTGAAATTTAAAATCCGGTAATTTTTCTGTATGAGATTTTATCTTTAAATAGCCTTGAAATGAAACAAAAGTAGCCTGTGAAGTAAACTTTAAATCTCACAACTTAAGAATGTATTCTGTTGATGTAATGAGATGTGGAATCTTTGCAAATTTACATTTCTGAGGTATTTGTTTGTAATGATGTTATCCCAGTCGTCTCAGCCTAATCCCAATGTTTCTTCTTGTCAAGGTAAGTTTCAACAAATAACTCAACTCCCACATAATAAATTACAGCAAAGTTTTAACGAACTCAGAAAACGCTAACCTTTGTATGACGTTTCTTGAGTAGGCAAATTTGTTTTCAAAACGCACCGATAAATAATTTTTCTTACATGCAGATTATTTCTTCACCTTCCTTCATTCTTTTGTTATTTTTTTTTTTTCTTCCTGAAAATATACCATAAACGTAATTTTATGTGCGTGCTATTTTTTCGTGTGCAGAATTTGTAAGGCAAATCTATCCGCGATATTAATTAGCCGCGACATCTTTTGCTTGAAAAAGTACAGGAAGTAACAGATCTGCGAAATATATTAGCTGTGAAATAGCAGGACGTTGGAAAACCGAGAAAATAATTAACTGCGAGGAAAAGTAAGTTTAAAATATAGGACAGGATTTTCCTTGAACTCATCACTACAGTCTAATTTGGGTCAGTCCTTTGAACAAGACAAAAAAGTATAGATTTTACATCTGATTCATATTTGATGAGCGGTTTGTACACACTTGTAGCCATGTACAAATTTACTTTTGTTTGTACACACTTGTAGCCATGTACAAATTTACTTTTGTTTGTACACACTTGTAGCCATGTACAAATTTACTTTTGTTTGTACACACTTGTAGCCATGTACAAATTTACTTTTGTTTGTACACACTTGTAGCCACGTACAAATTTACTTTTGTTTGTACACACTTGTAGCCATGTACAAATTTACTTTTGTTTGTACACACTTGTAGCCATGTACAAATTTACTTTTGTTTGTACACACTTGTAGCCATGTACAAATTTACTTTTGTTCGAAATTAAATGCTTCCGTGTGAACGTTCATATGTTCAGTCTGTCCATCAGAAACCGTCACTTGACGTCTGTAGCCAGTCCGCATCCACTCTCTCTTTGTCTCTGTCTGTCTCTCTGTCTCTCGTCCAATTCTTCAAAATGGTCAAAATTCTCCTATCCAATGACTGACTTGCTAAGAAAGCCTGCATCGTGCGCGTTTCCTTGTTTTCCACAACCCACTCTGTTTCGGATTGATCCCGAGTTTTATGTGATAGACATCCTGCCATGTCAATGAGAGGTAGGTTGGTCAGTGTAACGTCTGAGCAGTGGGTTGGAAAGTGTATGGTACCCGCCTGAGCCGTAGGTTGGTCAGTGTATGCTCCTCGACTGACCGGTTTATTGGTCAGTGTATGGTCCTTACCTGATCGGTGGGTTAGTCGGTGTATGTTCCTCGCCTGAGCAGTAGACTGGTCAGTGTATGCTCCTCGCCCGAGCGGTGGGTTGGTCAGTGTATGCTCCTCGACTGATTGGTGGGTTGGGCAGTGTATGGTCCTCGCCAGAGTCGTAGGTTCATCAGTGTATGCTCCTCGCAAGAGTGGTAGGTTATTCAGTGTATATAATTTAGAAAGTGCGAACTATGTTAGTACGTGCATGTCTGTCAGTAATAATACGGTAGTTGACTTACGTGCGCCGTGCGTTTAAGTTAAATGTAAATATCCATGTCGAAGAAGTTTACACCGGACTGTCGTTCTCCGCCACGCTGGTTGTTTAGTTGCCTATGAGCAAGTCGGTAAAACTTGTAACACTGTTAATCTCTCTCTCTCTCTCTCTCTCTCTCTCTCTCTCTCTCTCTCTCTCTCTCTCTCTCTCTCTTTCTCTCTCAGGCACAACATACCTACTACGTACCGAAAGCTATATAAGTTATTACTTTCAGTGATAGCAATGTCTTGCCCTATACTTACATCATGATGTGACACTGACAGATTAAACCTTTAGTAAATAAAATCTCCCCCGCATTCTAAACGATAGCACCAAAAATAAAGCAATTTCATCTAGATGCCACATCATGTCGTTAAAACATATAAACAACGAGAATGTATAAATTGGATAACAAATTTTATATGTACTTAGTCTACATATAGGTCTGTGGCAAACGCAAACAAAAAGTCTATTTATATATCCAATGTTTCGCTGCAAAAAAATGTGACCGTTACTATTTTTTTTTTTTTTTTAAATAGAAATGTGTTTTGTGTTGTGTGAGGCTATGTGTGAAAGAGAAGTTGGTTTATTGTTTTATAAGCGCATTTTCAACACGATATTGGCTACATCATCCCGAGAAAATGGGAGTTAAGTGCATTTCCCAAGGACACACCGAGGCAGCCGACCCGGGCTGGCCTGGGTAGGTATTGAACCCACGACCCTTGGATTACAAGTCCGGCATTCAACTAACGAATCTACCGCGAATCCCGTGTGTGTGTGTGTGTGTGTGAGAGAGAGAGAGAGAGAGAGAGAGAGAGAGTTAATTAATTAATTAGTTAGCAGACGCATACTTTGTAATAGAAGAACTTGATAGACATTGACTCATTAATGCATCATCAAAAAACATCACAGCACAGTCACACTGTGGCTTTACATTTTTTAAAAAAATATTGGTTAACCTCCATCCATCCATGAATCCAAACAAAGTTTCAATCTTTTAAAGCTATAAAATTTCAATCGTCAGTTTGCAATTTACTTGATTACATACAAATTTATTTACGTATCAGTTGTCCTCATTTTCAAGCCGTTAAATATAGTTGAGAAATAAGACGCCATTTTAGTTGGTACACCTATACTTAACAATAACCTGCTATTACAACCAATGAAAATATCACACCCTTTGTGACTGTTGTGCATCTTAATCATTGTATTTACCACAGAGAATGGCGCCTAGCGATTACATTTTTCATGAGTCACATTTTCACTTTCTGTTTAATTTTCAGACAAAGTCATTAGTACGAGAAAAGGACAATATTGTGATCAATTTTTTTTATATATAATACACACCGCTTACAAAACTGTCAATCGGGCTAAATTTAATATTCACTGATATATAGATATACAGATTGATATATAGATAGATCACGCAGAAGAAGGAACATTTTCGTTTTCACAACTTACAAGTTTATGTTCAAAATTTGAAGTATATAAAACGCACTGTAAATTTATGATGCTTTAATATAAACACCACTTTTATGCTGATAGGCAGACAGAGAGATAGACAGACAGTTAGACGGGTAGGTAGAACCTTAAAAAGTAACATTTTTCTTTATTAATAGCAAGTTGGATTAAATTTTAGGTAAATAAAACATTAATGTACGCCAAGTTACGGTAGTTTTGGATCGAAAACCATATTTTATACTGATACATAGGTAGATAGATAAATAGTTGGTTCTTGTTATGTTTTAACATCACTTTAACACACTATTCCTTATATCATGTCGAGGAAATGACAGCTAATTGCCTTTCCCAAGAACACACTATGCAGACGATCCGGACTGTCCTGGGCGGATATTGAACCCGCGACTCTTGGATTATGAGTCCGACGCTCTAACGGCTGAGCTATTGCGGCTACCAGATAGATAGATATGTCCTACAAACGTAGATACACTTTTCTTTTACATTTTACAAAGAAAACAACAAACAAAAACACGCTATATGCCATATTGTGGTAGTTTGAACATGAACATCACGTTTTATGCTGACACTGCGAACCCTATACAGTGACACTTATTACGTGCGTATTTTTGTAAGCTACTGCAACATTAATCAGTAAGGTGTCAAATCGTGCTGAGATGCACAAGTGTTTAGCTTATGTCAACCCCTGCGAACCAGACATCACTCTGTGCATCTTTCATAGATAGAACTGACACATTCTTCGTTCTCGACTCCCACACCCTAGTAAAAGAAGTGGAAATTCTACTTATCCCAGTTTCGTGATGTTTTAACAATCTACTTGGGTTGAAAAGTTGTGGGGTTTTACTGAAATCCAAATGCACCACCGTGAATAGCCCAAATGGTACAGTGCTTGAAACAAACAAATTAAACTTAAATGTTTTCACCCCTGGCTCTATTGCCGGTGTCTTTTGTATTTGAAGTAGTTTTATCAAGTATTCC
Source organism: Margaritifera margaritifera (assembly GCA_029931535.1). Classification (NCBI taxonomy): domain Eukaryota; kingdom Metazoa; phylum Mollusca; class Bivalvia; order Unionida; family Margaritiferidae; genus Margaritifera; species Margaritifera margaritifera. The sequence goes on along the minus strand of JAQPZY010001605.1, from coordinate 1,349,535 downwards.
TGAATCCTTCACCTGAAAGATCATTCTAAACTGTGCCCTTTGAGAGCAATAAGATCAAAGTTATAAAATTGTTGTGCAATGGCAGTGAAATGGGCGAAAAGACACTTAATTTTAAGAAAGACTACATAATCAGTTGAATACTGCAAGGATTTCTGGACAACAGTTTCTCGCTCAATAATGCATTCTGGACATAAATGGTATATTTGCAATTACTCCTGGAAACCTGGCACATAATTTAAGACGATAATACTTTTCAATCCAAAATATATTGAAATTTTGCATTTGTATACTCGTATAGTACAGAATAAGCATGTATACTCTGTTATTTAGCTTACACACATATTAAAAATGAATATTTCACAGATTACATGATATTTTCTACCAAGACGATTAAACAGTGGCAGAATCTATTTAGGTTATTAAAAAAATATTTAGCCTGCATTTCCATTTTAAACGTTTCAACACATATACAATGCTTTTCCGTAACCATAGAACGTTTGTTATCAGACGATATCGTAGTCATCGTTTTCCCATCTTTTCTTTCATGATCTCTTTTAGTGCTAAAGAAACCGAAAATCTGGAATTACACATGTCATTTTGATGAGCAACGGTAGAATCTTTGTTCTAAAAAACAAAAATAGTCTTGGAATAAACGTTGTTGAATTAATCTTCGGAAAAGAGTGATGGTTGTTAGGTACACTTTACATGACCGCATCCTTCTCCAAAGCTACCTGTGCAAATTCAAACAATTTCTTACATCATATATGAAAAATGAATTTTATGAATTGCCATAATTTTAAAAACAATAAAAAATAATCCAAAATAGTTTTTATTTTCTTCTCTTGATATTTAATCAACATGTACGATACAATATGTTCAGTAAGAAACAGAAGTGTTGCTCGAGATTGAAGACGAGCACGCAGTATCTAATAGTAGTTGACGAAACTCTGGAATGCGAAAAGCCGAAGAACAATACGGACAGCATACGACCAGTCCTTTTTACGACTCTAAGACATGGGAAGTCAATGAGGAAGTGGAAAGGGATATAAGTGAGATATCCTTCAGGAAGAGAAGATTAGTTTAGTAATTAAGAGTGTTGGACTACCTAAAAATTATAAATATAAAAATCTTATTTTTCCTTGTCGACGCAATAAATAAATAAATGAATAAATAAATTCATCAATAAATTCTAATTTCAGTACTCTCCATTACTAAACTACTCTAATATATATATATATATATATATATATATATATATATATATATATATATATATATATATATATATGGATCACTAGCATCTTTTATTTTTAAAAAATACCCTCGAGTCCCCCACCACATAACAATTTCTTTGATTATTCATTGAATCGAGCTCAAAGTAATTTGAACAGATTTGTACAACATGAAAGCTATCAAAAGATTATCATAAAGCAATAATTTTTAACAAGAGATAATGTGTATATGTTTACAAGTTTGGATGGGATACAAGTATGTTGAGAGCTAGTTGTGTCACAAAATAACATTCAAGATAATAACAATGTTGCTTTGTCGATTTCTAATATCAAGAAAAGTATCCTGCACTGTTTTAAAAAAGATGCAGATTTATACATTATATATAATAACGGTAAGACTAAAATATGCAGCAATAATTGTGAAAGTCAGATAATCAAAACAGTCCAGTATGATGAAGAAATAAATTATATATTTGATATGGATACATATACACATTTACAGTACAATTTGAAGATCTAACAAGTTTTACAACTTCATTCTTAATCAGTTGGACAAAAACAGAGACATAATAATGGAGAATAAAGCTCGATTTAAAACAGTACATGGTCATTCGGTATATGATGTAGCGGTATTAAATTCAACTATAGGAATGGCAAAATTTTACATATTTTAAATCACTCGTGAGTTTGAAAGGATTGAACCAGCGTTGTAAATTTATCAAGCGTAAAGTATCATCTGGATGTTTTTATACTATTTTAAATGACTGACGTCGGAGACATTGCAGAGCAAGACAAAGAACGGTATTTAAGACATCTTTACTATTATTCTGAAAGTCCGGTTGCAAATATCAGTCAGTTGTGGGAATAAATTAAACGAAGCATAAAAAAGTAAAGATGTCCCGACACCTCGATGATCAGTGGCAAGCAGACGTTGTTGACATGTATGAATATGAAAAATACAACGATAGATACACATACATTTTGAGCGTGATATATATTTTCTAGAGGAAGTGAAAACATAAAATGGAGATAATATATATTATGTTTTCAGAGAAATATTCGAAGAGGGAAATATTGAAAAGATACAGTTTGATGAGGAAAAAGAAGTTAGGAACAAAAAAGTTAAGGAGATGTTGGAAAAGAAAAACCTCGAATACTTTTCAACTTACTCAGACAGAAAGTTTCTGAGTGCAAAGGTTTAACATACGTCTGAAGATGTGAATGTGTAAGTATTTCATTTGAAATGAGAAAGAAAAAAAAACAACAAAAAAAAAAAAAAGCAACAAACAAATGGTTGACGTTTAACCAAAGCTAATTGATGGAGACAATAGTATTCATCACTCATCAATTGATACGGCTCCTGTTAAAGCGACCAAAGAAGAAAACAGAACAAAGTACACATCAGTCTTTTTAATTATTTGACAACTTATATGTTTGGAACGCTTAACTAAAATAGACAAAAACAGACTTTTGAATATAAAACAATATTTCCAAAGGGTTACCTTCCTAACCGTACTGATTAAATGTTAAAATCAGTCACGTAATGCTAGTGATTGAGTAATTAATAAGCTAGAAAAGTTAAAGGGAGCGGATATAGAGCCATGCTTTATGAAGAAGAGTTATGTCTGTAAGATAAACAAGATGACATATACCAACTTGAAAAAATCTTGATGTCCAAAAGAATGGACTTGTGAAATGGAAAGGATACGATGAATCGTTAAACTGTTGGTAACCAACAAAAAACATTATTCCAAGAAAATAAATGATGTACCGAAAAAGATCTTGATGACCAAAAGAATGTATTTGTGAAATGGAAAGGATATGATGAATCGTTAAACAGTTGGTAACCAGCAAAAAACATTATTCCAATAAAATAAATGATGTACCAAAACTACACCTCTGCAATGGAGACGACTGAAGATGACTGCATAAATAGCGGTAATAAGGAGAACGAATACTTTGAGTTGTTGAAAGATAGCGAGTCTCTACAATGTGACAGATGTGGAAACAATTGCGTATTAGAAAAGGAATAAGTTAAATCATGCACAGCATGTGAATTTGTATTGATCACGAAACCTGAGGGAAAAAGTGAATCCAAATACCTTACAGTTAAACAACAAAATTTTACACACGAATAACATCACAATGGGACTAAAACATAGACACTATTCTAGATTGATACTAAATGACAACACTGAAGAGATGAACAGATGTGACGTTGAAAATCTGAAGTTGATTTTCACTACGTTAAAGAAAATACTGAAAAGCAAATACATTGTAAAAGAGTACATACTGGTGTACGAGATTTTTAACACCATAATAAAAATAACCTTGACGTTGATTCGTCATGACATTTAAACTTCTTTCACATTTCATTCAAATAAGGTACAGCAGTGATTCAAAGAAAATCTCAATCAACTATGCATTTTTCCTGGAATTTCTTTTTTATATAATGTATATTATTAAAGTATCTATAAAACGTTTAATCACATTGAATTACCATGAAAATAACCCAAAAAAATTGATATGGGAAGAATTTGTATACCATCTGTATGAAGCAAATCCAACACACCTTTCACACTGTGTAGATGTACAGATTTTGAAAATTAAGATTTCACATAATACAATTTAACACGTGGTAGTAATTTATATTAAACTACTGAAATAAATGGTAAATTCAACATTGGACATTGGTTACAAAAGTCCAGTCATGCAGAGTTCATGTGTGCGAAGCACAGTCAGTACCTGCAAACAATGTTACAAATGCAGCAGAGAAAAACTCATAGAAGAAATGGAGAAACGAAATACAAAATACAAGATGTAAATTTTATGTAAAAGAAATGAGATGACTACAATCGAGGAAATGAACATACAAGAGAGAAAAATCAACAGAGAATTATATGTGTATGTGGAAAACAGTAAATATAGACTCTGCTTATTTACATAAGAATAGCCAATTCATAGTAATCTTTTGGTTTGCAAAAGCTAACACTTTATTGCAGATAAATGGACTTAACTAAGTTTACTGATAGACGCATACAATATACTGCTTTTGTAGACCATAAAGAAATCGCGACAACATTAGAAAACTCTAGTCCAAAAGTTAAAGACACTACTTCTAATGTGTTCTCAATTTGGGACACCTCACATGCTGAGATGGACATCAGAATAAAATACAAATAGCATGTACAGCACCTTACCCTTGACCTGCAACAAATACATTAAAATGGTTAACTCACTTGAACAAAGTTAACATTGCAAATGCATTTAGCGAAATAAAAATGTACTATACTGAAACTTAATTTTTCATATACAGGACGTTAAATTTTTTTTTGAGAGATACACTTTAAATTTTGACAATAATGACTCGCAGAATAGACACAGACCGCAAGTGTGACATGGGATTTTGGCAGAATGAAGTACACTGGCAGTGTGGATGGCAACAGCTGTTGTTTGTGATATCCTACTGGTATTTAATAAACAAACATGTGTCTGGATTAGTCAAATTACTTTACAAATGTCAAGCTTATTTTCCAGATACGAAAACTGCTGTCGGAATGTAACTTAACTCTACCCGATGACGATGCATTCAAATCAAATAACAATAGCATATATGTGAAACAATTTAGCTTAATCTCTAACAAGTTTACAATTCTACCACAGTATGACTATAGATATCTAAAACCGGGGTGGGGTGGTGGTGGGGGTGGTGGTGGTGGTGGTGGGGCAACAAATACTTGATTGATAATGGGCCGTAAGGACATAAAACTGTCCACCAAGGTTTTGGGGAGCCTGCATCTGTTGTTGTGTTAGCTACATTACAACTGGAGCAGGTACTGGACATTGTCAGCTGATGAAATGGATTTTACGGCGGACAAAGATGAACCTACTGGCTGGAGTTACTCGTCTCTGCAAGAGTGTAATGGATTAACAGATGAGGGAATAGCTATATTGAATCAAAGTATAATGCCTTATGCGATTTCTATTTTAAGTGCACATATGCAAAACAGTACATATATCACACAGTCTGTTCTGACGGTATTATACACTGTAAAACGCTAATTTAGCAACTTACTTTAGGAGAGCAAGATTACTACACAGATGAAAACATCATTGTAAAATTACAGCAATGCATAACAGAATATAAAAAGTAAAATTATACTCTGCTGTTGGTTTTCACGGTATCATTTTGCTACCGGGTGACATGTGATGAACATGTGTTGTATCATTGGATACAACAGTAATTCACAGAAATCTAGTGACTCGTATAAATTTGGATTAATCCAAAATCAATATCGAGGTAAGAAAGAGTGGTATTCCAAAATGTTATAAACAGTCTGTGACAGATCAACGCGAAATCGTTTAGGACACAAAATAATACAAAGTGGGTAAAACTGATGTATAGAGGATGTAGAGAGGAAGAATTATGATGATGGTGTTGTTCCTCAAGACCACCTTGTTTTTAAGATATTTATTTCTGCAGTCAGGTCTGTCAATGTTATTGTGTCTTCGGTCTACTTGCATAGCACGATCCGATTCTTACACGCTCAAAGAACACATATAATTTTTACAAACGCCAAACAACAATATTGACCACAATATACTTTTGGAAATAGGTTAAGAACCTCTAAGTTTGTTTACACCTTTGACTATATATGCAAATAACAAACTCACTAAAGTCAAAACAAGTAAAATAACATATTCAGCATGGAAAGAAAGAATTTGTCCAGCACGCCTAAGCAACAAACTTATTACACCACCAATAATTCCAGAAGAAAATGAAGATACTAAGACATGGACATAAAATATAGACTATAAATCAACTGCGTTTGAACAGAGTGGTAATGACAGAGCTAGCAAAATCTCAGAACTGCAAAAAACAGATTGATACTAACAAAAAGGAAGGAATTGTTCAGATAAAGTACCTTATCTATTGCTATTCACGACCTATAAAAACAGTAATAGAAAGAGCAGGTGATGATATACTAATCAGAGTACACACTGCAACTAATATAACTAACATTCTTATTTTTTATATAACTAATCGAACAGTGGATAAACAGTGAGATAGAAACATTGTAAAGTGACATGGAGAAAATGTAAAAAAAAAAATAAAAAACGATGACACTTTATAATATCAAATGGTTCAGTTACAGAGAGATTTGAATGTGAATAAATGCACAGAATGCACTATGGAAACAGCTTACGACTTATCTTTCACAGATCTGAGTAATAAGATGAAAATGGTTAGAGATGTTGCATTCGCTCAATTTTACAACAAGTTGTTCGCTGAGATTGAACAATCGTAAACAGAGGCAAAAGATTATGCTGATAGTGAACTGGTAATAAATATCGGTGTGGTGCAGTGTAGTAGCGACGAATTGGACAAATGAACGAGCCGAATAAGAAAAGATTTCAATGATTTGGAGAAAATATTTACAACAGATAAGGATGCATTAAATACTGAAGTAGATAGAAAGAATCTCGCATTAGGATATAGAATCGACACAGCACCGAAATCAACAAAACCATAGAAACATTCTAAACTGAACTGAACACTGAAATACACATAAAGAGTATTGCACTGATTGTTAGAATGGATGAATTTAAAAAAGGATATCGGTAAAAACATAAACGGAGTTTGATGATAAACCTAACAAATCCCAGGTTGTATATTGCTTTAATTGATCGGAGTCAAGAGTATACAGATTGTTCTATATTAATTGAAATTAAATTAAAACTAAAATTTAATTTAATTTTAAATAAATTTAAAGGGGAAATAAAACTTCATAGAACAATGCAGTTAGGAACTGGTCGTACTCAAGATGTCGGGTACGTTTTTAGGAGACAGTTTTAAAGCTGACATTACACTGCAGACATTAGTTAACATTATGGATTTAACTACGATGCATCAGCCTATACTGAATACAAGTTACACATAATAGATGCATTGCAACAATATGCCATGCAAATACAAATAAAGGATTATATACAATTTCTTTCAACTCTTATGTTCAGATTGGTAATGAAATTCCATCATATTTAGACTTTTATATAGGATTAGAGGTGACCAATCAACGTATTACTTTTTCAATGAGTCTACAAAAAGAATATCGTATTTCACTTCGTTTTAAAGAATCAAAAATGTACTGTTTGAAAGAAAATGACATTTAATTATGGGAAACCAAACATCAGTATTAATTTTGTTTACTCATAAATACAACAAAATACTTCTGTGCACAGCATCAGTTATGATTGGAGGTGCAGTAGATTACGGTGTAGCTATCTGATTAAGTTATTTCATTTAGAAGTACAAAGTAATCAGGAATGACATTAGAATAGTGAAGTACCAAAAAAAAAATTAAAAAAAATAAAGCATCATTCAAAGAAAGCAGATCAAAGTCACCTGATTAGTAGCTTGAAAGATTGAGAGAACAAGACCTGGTGACTCATAAACATTATAATATTCACCAACCGATGATAAATTGAAAAATGAGAATACATATTCATTGTACTTGAGGTGGATGTTAAAGTTTTTGCATCAAGTAAGAACATAAATCGTTATTTTCATCACAACAAATAGCGAAACATTTCTACGAAATCAGCAATGTACATTAAACACAAGCGGGAATAGATTCCGCAAGGAGTTAAACACCTCAATTCAGCACATCACTGTATCACAAATATCTCAAGCAGATTGAAACCCGAACACACTTTACAAATAGCAACACAAAAGCTAACTCCAAGTATATTTCTTCGTGTTGTTTGATATTAGGTGAAAGATAAATAATTTAGGAAGAATTCTTGTGAAACACATCACATTATCATTCAGACGTGATGAATTCAAATGACTACAACATTTCAAGTTAAATGACTACATCGTTTTTCCCGAGATAGAAACATGTGTATTTAGCTGTTTCGGTTAGAACAAACCTGACTGAGCAAGGTATAATGAATGATAAATTGAAAACGTTACGATCAGGAACTGTGATGCACACAATACTGGTTCTGAAGCTGTACAGTTTATGGTGCATGGAAAGAAGCTTAGAATACCGCTCTCAGATACTGATAGAATATCATCCTCTGTATCTTCCAGATTTAACATAACACTTGGAAAAGCTTCTGACGTAATAAAAAGCGGAAACCAAGACTACCAACTGGAAAACATTTGCCTTCAGCACGATACAATCGCCTCCAAATCAGTTGCTCAATTGGTAAATGATAAGTAGAGAAATAGAGTTGCTTTTTTCTATGACTACATTACTAAGGAGAAAATTAACGACATAACAGCCAAAATAACAGTAGCAAATCTCACACTTAAATCTCCGAGGAAAGTTATTCTGAAAGGTTACGCAACGCAGCAATAGAAAATATATCGATAACTATAGAAGGTTTGCGAAACGTATTTTATTTTCAGGGTTTTCAATTGATATGGCAGTTTACAGAAGCCACCAAGTATTTATTTGATGAACAATAAAAGCACACATAAATTATTAACGTAAGTTTCAAATATTTTTACTCTGACAGTCAATGTACCTGGCTTGATTTAAGAATTACAGAAAATAACAGATTGCATGGTAGCGGTCTTAAATTAGCCATTGTATAACAAGACAATCAATAGAACAGAAAATGTAGATGTTCACCATATATATATATATATATATATATATATATATATATATATATATATATATATATATATATATATATATATATATACATATATATATATATATATATACATATATATATATATATATACATATATATATATATATATATATATATATATATATATATATATATATATATATATATATATATATATATATATATATATATATATATATATATATATATATATATATATTACTTCAGAAGTTCAGATTAGCATTAAAAAAATTTATGGTCAGATTAGCATTTAAAAATAATATAATGTTTTATATTCAATAAATGTATTTTAAAGAACCCTATAATATGATGATATATGAAGTGACTAATTGTGGTAAAGCTTTGTTTGCACTAAAACTTAGAGAGAACGAATACAACGACTTTTTTTATTATATTATTATCATCTGTCCAACCTTTATTTGCAACAAAATTTACAGTAGAAAGTGGTTTCTCTAAGATGAAAAAGTGATTGTGATAGATCTCGAAACTGAAGCGAGTAAGTGGTTAGAGTTACTGGTTGATACGTGTCAAGAAACCAATACTTTGTTTCTACTTGATGACTGTGGAAATCTTAACGCCGAATAAATGAAAACAACTAACCTAACCAAACCAGCGCTCAATCATAGACATTTTTGAAATATCTGTATGGATGATTGTACAAAAGTACAACTCTGTAATTAAAGATGTTAGAAAAATACACATTTTTTTTTGGTTGTCTTTTACAGCAGGACAGAAAGCAATGGAAAAAGTGTTTGAAGAGAATCGTGATATTCCTGACGAAATAAAAGGAGAAACTGTAAATACTTTGAAACAGAGCAAAAGAAACAAACTTTTATTGCGTTTAGAGCTTCCCTTTGGCTATAGGGTGCTCATGTATCCTTAAGGTAATGCGTTTATGTTGTCAACCAAAAAGAGCGTTTCGTCCTGCATAGAAAATGCTGCCTTGTTCATTTCGTATGTTGTATGAACTTAGAAAATTCATCTCCTGATAATTTTCCTTCTGTTTAAATATGTAATCTTTGTACATCTCAAACCGTAAATTCTATATAATCACAAATATTTAGATTTCTTTGCAGATTCTCTATTTATTTGCGCTTGTCTTGAATGAATCCTTAAAACTCTCTAATTAGTGTTCTTTTTAGTTCATCTTTTTTGATCAAACACGTTGTCCTTTGGATACTCACTAGTTTCATAAAATGTGATGTCTCCGTATAAGTTTCCTGTCTCAACATGAATATATATATATATATATATATATATATATATATATATATATATATATATATATATATACATAGATAGATAGATTCTGTATCAGTCATGAGTAGCCTCATTATATCACTATTTTTATTTTTTAACTTGTTATAGTAAAATTTGTACATTAGACATTGTGATAACTCTACCATTGGTCGGTTTGGTCAGTTTGATGACTTTGTTTTTCAGACTGACTAGCATCGAATGCTCATCAATTGTTGTATTATTTTTAATCACCAATCAACTTATTTTGAAAGAGAGTTGAATCATTGTCGTCTGGTAAAACAAATTTCCGGCGCTATGAACTCGTCGCTAATATATATGTTTTTCTATTGGTTATTGGGTATGATTTGTACCTTTTCATCTTAAATGAAAAGTAGGATATATTTTTCGGATATTAGTATTTCAAATTAGAGTTGTTATGAGCAGCGCCTCTGCACTTCCCTGTTTAGTGACAATCATGGTCATCAACTGTATCTGTAATGTTTTTTGGTATTTGTTTTTCATTATGCAAGTATGACATGTATTTATTGAGTTAAAATGTTTTCAGTCATCCTCTGTGAACACTATAAGTTTGCATTGTTTAGTCTTAATTATTCGTATACTCGTTTTGCGATCCTAACAAATCTGTTCTAAAACACCGAGTCTAATCAGTACCTCTATAAATGACTGATCTGCAACATTTATGAGTTGACTTGAAGTACAAACAAATCCCTGGTGAAATATGTGTAGATGTTTGCATTGTCAGGATATATCTGATTGTTGCATAACATTATCACAATTTTGTGGTAACACCAATTTTGAAAGAAAAAAAAAACAACTTTTGTTCCAACGTATGGTACCGTTGTAATCATTAGGACCAACGAATTGAACTTTGGTAGAATCGCTTGAAGCAAATAAGATCAATATGACAGATCTAACCGGTTTTATATATGTTCTCTCCATAGAGCTGTCTTTCCATTCCAATATTTCAAACACATTTACGGATATGTTAAATTCATTTTTAATTTTCCATCTATTTTCACCGGACATCTATTAGACCAAAGAATGTATATCTACAAATTACATTCTGATAGTCTATCTACATGATTTCTTGGTGTATTTAACACAGATTCTGCAACATAAATGTAGCACCTACTGTCATTACTTTGTATGTATTTTCGGACAAGCTTTTTTATTCTTAACTCATTCAGGCAAATCTGTAATATATTTCCTCCGAGGTGTTGATACGTATCTATGTGCATTGTCAAATTGTTAATCCTATTAAACATTCACCTGATGTTTTTGCTTATTTCCTGTCCAAATTTGGTATGTAAAATGTAAAATAAACGTTCAATGAATCATCCATTTTACCCCTGACTGTGAGTGGAGCGAGGTAAATACCTACATATGTGTCTAATATGATTTGGTGTTTGAAGAGCAAACTTTGCTTGTTACATAACCGGGAACCTTGCATAAATGATTGTACCTTGTAAAATACAGCTCAGCATGTACAGGTAGTATCACTAACATTATTGCAAGTGTCTGTAGCAGTATTCATATGTGCCAAGTATGCAAATTCGCAGTTTATCATTTACCATTGCAGACGACGTAAAGTCGACAATTCATTATCACCTCCGCGTGGGGTACATTAAGCCGTCCCAACGAAGATGGAGTCAAGATTTCACATAAGGTCGCGTCATCGCTCATTCATCAGCATTGTTTCTCCTGTACAGATGTCACACGTACATGGTTTAACTATGTATTGCTGGGCCTCAATCGCGGAGATGTTTTCTTATTATCGTTTATCAACCTGCCCAAAAATGTTCGTCGGTCGTTATGTAATTTGATGTATATTAGTTGACTAGAGCGTGCAGCCGTCACATTCTGTTACCAAAAGTATAACTCAATGAAATTGATATGCATGCTGGAAACATTTGATTCCAAGTCTATGAAGAGTTCTCAAGATTTAAAGTACTACAAGGCATATTTACAACAATAAATTAATTTGTTTTCAGCCTGTAATTGAAATCAACGTCAGTGTCTATTGATTCGCTTACCATCATTCTTTGAATATCTGGAAGGCAAAATCTTTCTGCACCAAATTCTACGCCATTGAAAAGTTCTCTAGAACTAAAGTGGTATTAGGCTTGCTTGTTGAATATTATAGAGGAAAAGTATTTAGACACCTACAAAGAAGTTTGCGTCTGCGCAGGTAGCTCACCTATCATCATTCTTTAAGTTTTTGGCATGTCTGCCAATAGAAAATTTTAACTGACTGACGCGAAGCGGACGTCAATGTAAATGAAATTCTACTGGCCAAAATAAAGACAGCAGACGTATTGACTGACTATGAAATTGTAGTCGCCTAAATGCGACAGAACAGACGTATTGACTGACTATGAAATTGTCGTAGCTTAAATACGACAGAACAGACGTATTGAATGACTATGAAAAATTGTAGTAGCCTAAATACGACAGAACAGACGTATTGACTGACTATGAAATTGTCGTAGCCTAAATACGACAGAACAAACGTATTGACTGACTATGAAATTGTAGTAGCCTAAATAACGACAGAACAGACGTATAGACTGACTATGAAATTGTAGTAGCCTAAATAACGACAGAACAGACGTATTAACTGACTATGAAATTGTCGTAGCCTAAATACGACAGAACAGACGTATTGTCTGACTATGAAATTGTAGTAGCCTAAATACGACAGAACAGACGTATTGACTGACTATGAAATTGTAGTAGCCTAAATACGACAGAACAGACGTATTGACTGACTATGAAATTGTAGTAGCCTAAATACGACAGAACAGACGTATTGACTGACTATGAAATTGTAGTAGCCTAAATACGACAGAACAGACGTATTGTCTGACTATGAAATTCTAGTATCCTAAATAACGACAGAACAGACGTATTGACTGACTATGAAATTCTAGTATCCTAAATAACGACAGAACAGACGTATTGACTGACTATGAAATTGTAGTAGCCTAAATAACGACAGAACAGACGTATTGACTGACTATGAAATTGTCGTAGCCTAAATAACGACAGAACAGACGTATTGACTGACTATGAAATTGTCGTAGCCTAAATAACGACAGAACAGACGTATTGACTGACTATGAAATTGTCGTAGCCTTAATAACGACAGAACAGACGTATTGACTGACTATGAAATTGTAGTAGCCTAAATACGACAGAACAGACGTATTGACTGACTATGAAATTGTAGTAGCCTAAATACGACAGAACAGACGTATTGACTGACTATGAAATTGTAGTAGCCTAAATACGACAGAACAGACGTATTGACTGACTATGAAATTGTAGTAGCCTAAATACGACAGAACAGACGTATTGACTGACTATGAAATTGTAGTAGCCTAAATACGACAGAACAGACGTATTGACTGACTATGAAATTGTAGTAGCCTAAATACGACAGAACAGACGTATTGACTGACTATGAAATTGTAGTAGCCTAAATACGACAGAACAGACGTATTGACTGACTATGAAATTGTAGTAGCCTAAATACGACAGAACAGACGTATTGACTGACTATGAAATTGTAGTAGCCTAAATAACGACAGAACAGACGTATTGACTGACTATGCAATTGTAGTATCCTAAATACGACAGAACAGACGTATTGACTGACTATGAAATTGTAGTAGCCTAAATACGACAGAACAGACGTATTGACTGACTATGAAATTGTAGTAGCCTAAATACGACAGAACAGACGTATTGACTGACTATGAAATTGTAGTAGCCTAAATACAACAGAACAGACGTATTGACTGACCATGAAATTGTAGTATCCTAAATAACGACAGAACAGACGTATTGACTGACCATGAAAAATTGTAGTAGCCTAAATACGACAGAACAGACGTATTGACTGACTATGAAAAATTGTAGTATCCTAAATACGACAGAACAGACGTATTGACTGACTATGAAAAATGTGTTTTTACTTCTTTAATAATTTAACAATAGTTTGCTTATACAACTGAAACAAATGAAATACCTTTCAAAAAGCACAGATTCATCTGTCATTGTGTGTTTCGTGGGTCAGTGGGTGTCAAATAAATGTCAAGAGTCATAACTTATTTATGTAACGAATGTTCACGTAAATTCAGTGACCGAGTTATAGAATTCATATTGGCTGATGTAAACCTTGCTTTCAGGGTATTAATTTTTATACTTTTAAGAATAGTTTTCATTAAATCTTGAGCGTATCGACATTTTAACAGACAGATCAAAGTTTCAATGTCAAATCGCATCCAACAAACCCGATTCCTGCGATCATACACCGATATATATATATATATGTGTGTGTGTGTGTGTGTGTGTGTGTGTGTGTGTGTGTGTGTGTGTGTGTGTGTGTGGCAGTGGGCTAAATGTGATAACGTTTTGACCGTTTGAAGTAATATAATCTTTAATTTACAGACTGATTGTATAGTGGACAAAGTATGACAAAGATAATTCCTGACAATAACAGTTGTGAAATGATATTGATTTCGTATCCATGTTGTCACTGTAATTTCAATTTTCCATACAGGAATGGGGCTTTAATCCCAGTTTCGATCCAGGAAATATTTTCCTCATTAATGTTGACATGTTGTTGAGAAGTTCTTGGATCAGTTGGTTGAGTAATCGAAGAACATGGGACTAGTGAATACAAATCCGCTGCCAAACTGCATGTCGTAAAAGGCGACTAATGGAGTCAACATTCTTGCCCTTGGGTGCGTCCTGTGATGATTTTCCGGCTGAGAAAGTCTTGGACGCTTTTAAAAGAATGTAATTTATATCAAACATTTGATATTTTTTTTAAGGATTTCGCCCCTTTCTGTATTTATCTTTATTTTGTATGCCTTTTGAGGGATACCTAAACTTACTCTGCACTATATAGTTAGGATTGTGTTGCTGTGCCGTTCAAACATTCATACATACATACATACATACATACATACATACATACATACATACATACATACATACATACATACATACATACATACATACATACATACATACATACATACATACATACATACATACATACATACATACATACATACATACATACATACATACATACATACATACATACATACATATATACATACATACATACATACATACTGTTCCAAAAGAAATACTAAATCTGAAACTAGGCTTGTAAAATATTATTCTCAACCAAATCAAGAAATAATTAGATGAATCTGGTATTGTATGCAAGAGAAGGTTATGAAACATGAATATGAATAACTCAGAAGGACATGAATTATGATTGAGACTGAGTATTTTTCTGTCTGCATAGTCAAGGAATTAACTTCTTTGCTGGGCGTGGCATATGTAAATCAATGATCGTATAACAAACATTCCATAGGACCATCGCCCAATCTGATCACCAGCTAGGTGTCAATATTTACCCAATTGCTCTCTTTTCAGGTATAGATCAGTGGGACGAGAGCTTATCCATCCGAGTGGGGTCATCTTGAAAAATACCATCTACATACTAATTATGAATGACGACATTGGTAAATGAACAGGAACATTACCAGACTGCTTGATTCTCCTAAAGAAATTGGTTGCACTCATTTCGGGTCATTAAAACATATATCTTTCTTTTGTTATCAGTGTACCTACTATGAGGTTTGAGTTCAGAGTGAATGGTTCAATTACGCAATAAGAACGCAGTGGCGGCGCGATGGTTCAAGGTGCCCGGGGGCAATGTTCTTTAGTGGCGCCCCTACTTTGCCACAGAGAACAGTTTTATGTCAGTTGTCACCTTCAATCACCCCCCCCCCCCCCACACACACACACACACCATATAAGCCCCAGTTACAGCTGCAATAAATAAATAAATAAAGAAATAAAAAAATAAAGAAATAAATGGCGCATCTCTTTGCCTGGCACCAGGGGGCAATTGTCCCACCCAATCACCCTTCGCGCCGCCACTGTCAGGAAGCGTCTACCCTGACTGGAGTTTCCCTCGTTTGGTTAGATGAATGTAAATTTGTCCACTTTTCCTGATTTGCAGTTGTCCTTACTTCTCGAGGAAATTTATACAATGTGACGGAAAATATTTGGGACTGTAATTAATTCCGTGTTAGCGAGTGTACGATAATTTCGAGTTTCTGCTGAGACAACTTTTCCTGTAATTCCAGCTTTTCATTATTGACTGGCCTCGGTTTCATTTAGGGTAACTTTGTGAAATTTGTCCCTGAAATTTATAGTTTTTATTAATTTGCTTATAATGCTGATAATACTCGGCCAACATTGGGGTTTCCCTCTGATGTAGAAAAAAAAAAGAAAAAAAGTGAGAAGTAACTCGAAAGGTTTACATTTCTACACTTTAGAATCCATTTATTTTTGAAGAAATAGTTGTTGAATGCCTCAGAGTCCAGACATATCTTGTTGAATGCCTCAGAGTTCAAGAAATTCGAGAAGTTTCATCAGAGGTAAAACAAGACTCTTTTCAGAACAATTCAAGATACAATGACAGACTTGTAATTCAAGATACGATGACAGACCTGTAATTCAAGATACGATGACAGAACTGTAATTCAAGATATGATGACATACCTGTAATTCAAGATACGATGACAGACATGTAATTCAAGATATGACGACAGACCTGTAATAAAAGATACGATGACAGACCTGTAATAATAGATAAGATGACATACCTGTACTTGTTTAATATTCAGTGAAGAATTTATTACAACAAATCAACACGACAGATATTATGAAATGAGGAACAAACTTTGTTTAATGAAAATGGGGCCTGTTCACTGACTGAGTTTGAAGAACTTACGTAAATACGGACAAGCCTGGGTAAGAGGGCTACCACCCCACCCCCCGCACACACACACCCATCCCCATCCTGAGAGTCCCCCCACCAATAACCTTCAGAGCGCATGCCTCGACTCATTCCGACGCGTTATGACCACATTTGTATGTTCGTGGACGACTTTAGTGACTACAAGGATTTACGACTTTCTATCGGATACTATATCAAGGACTATAAGAACTTACGAGTTTCTATCGGACACTATCTCAGCCTTTGTAGTAGGTTATCTCAATATTCTCACGGTGTTGATAGAATATTTACAGTTCCATGGGTTATTTGAGATATTTTCAAATATCCACATTCGCAGATCCAGGATTTTTAAAAAAAAATGTGGGTTGAATTTTGAGAAGAAGTTGTTTACGTTGCTTTTGTCACTGAAAAGTGTCCAATTTTATTTAGAAAGCCCCCGCCTCCTCAAAATCCACCTGTGACACAAATCATTCATGCCTGTATAGTTATGCACAACTTTTTGACGTAGAGCACACCCCAAGACCACTCATACCTTAGGAATGATAAAATGAAGAATTCCGTCTCACAGCATCAAACCAGCAGATTAACAAGTCACACATAATCTGTAGCCATGATTGATTGTTTAGCAAGGTGAGGGATTAATACACAAGTTTGAGTACAATAAAATGCACCCCAGCATACTGCTGCAAACTGCTGTGCATCGCACAGTATTGTGCTTTGTTTGCATCGTGTCAAAATTTTTAATCTTACTTTTTTTTTTTTTACCTCATTCCTATCCAATTTAGTGCGTGGGAAGTAAGTTGAACATTAATTAGCGTATGACATCTCGTCAGCGGTTCTCCAATTGCTAAAACAAGCACGTATTAGTCATTCATCTATCTATTAACCATTTTACTACCTTCCAAACATATACAGTTTATATAGGTTTTCCCTTTGTGCATCTGGCATACTTAACACTTCGTTAGAGATGGCTGCCCATAGTGCGTACCTAACTTTAAGCGGATGCTATATAATGGATCATGGTTTTGACACTATTTTGACGTCTGAACTCGCCGCAGATGATCACCCGTGTCTTCGACAAGAAAAATATTTGCTGAACCGCTCTATTGTTATCAAGCGATTTTATAGGGTCAAATGAAACATTCAGGATGATTTTTATTTGAACAAAATACGTGGCCCTCGTAAGGGTCAATATTTCATTCTTAAAGGGACTACAATGCGGATTATACCTGTGCACTATTATGCTCTCGTTGTGGGCACTATTTTTCATCTCGTAGGAATATTTATGGTCGCTGCTGGGCGACGAGAGAACCGTTGCATGCGGCACTACTATGTGGAAACAATCAGACATCCAAAACGAGACTGTGAAACGCAAGTAAGTCAAGTTTTCAAGACGTATCATTCTTTCAAAATAATCTATATTCTTTTTGAGTAAATGATATTTGTGTAACAATATTCAGCGGTATTCTGCCAGTGTCACAAAACATTATTGCCCCTGGGGCTAAAGCCTAAATTACCTTAATTTTATAGAAGCGGGACAAGACCGGTCTTTCAACAGACTGATCACACCTTCAATATACATATATATATATATATATATATATATATATATATATATATATATATATATATATATATGTATATATATATGTATATATATATATATATATATATATTAAGATGAAATTT
The DNA here is from genome assembly GCA_029931535.1 of Margaritifera margaritifera. Classification (NCBI taxonomy): domain Eukaryota; kingdom Metazoa; phylum Mollusca; class Bivalvia; order Unionida; family Margaritiferidae; genus Margaritifera; species Margaritifera margaritifera. The sequence continues at coordinate 1,330,851 of JAQPZY010001605.1, read as the reverse complement.
TCAATTATCGATTGCTTTGAAACATTCCCTATCTTGAATGCTAAGCGTATTAAACTGATATCAAACGTGTAATACAATATATATATATATATATATATATATATATATATATATATATATATATATATATATATATGGTACATCAACACATGAAAATAATATCGTGCCGACGCAAGTGTCTTGTCCAAGGACACATCACGGGTTCTGATCCTGTGGCAGGATTCAAACTCGCACACTTGTGGTAGCGAGCCTGACATGCTAACCACTAAATCAGGGCGATTCTCACAAGCTGTCAAATAACAACAAATGGAAGTAACATAAAATAATTACTTCATAAATACGCAAGTCACAATTTAGAAGCTAAATAACGGGTAATATTAGTTGGTATTTATTATTAAGGGATTTTAAAGTATGATGTTTATGGATATTGTATCACTACATTTTAAAGTATGATGTTTATGGATATTGTATCACTACATTTTAAAGAATGATGTTTATGGATATTGTATCACTACATTTTAAAGTATGATGTTTATGGATATTGTATCACTACATTTTAAAGTATGATGTTTATGGATATTGTATCACTACATTTTAAAGTATGGTGTTTATAGATATTGTATCACAGCATATTTAAAACTCTTTTTGGTGTAGTTTAAATAACAGAGGCAAAACCAGGCAAGCAATTCACTGGTCAACCTTGCTCTTTTCAAAATAAGTTTTAGGTACCCATGATCAGCGCTGTCAAATATATAGGACGTCATGTTATTTCACTTAAAATAAAGTAAGAAATATACGCATGCATTGCTTTCTAATGTTTGATATCGCCACATGAACGTTAAATAAGAATGACATAGATTTAGTGCAAACATAACCCTGTGTCTCTGATTGAAGGATTCTGAACTTGAATTCAAACCGCATACTCAGAAAATGTTTAGAATACCGAGTTAGGCGCCCTAATTAGGGTTTAAAATTTTGATCTAGACTGGCTAAATAGGCGACTGCCATTTCCTGGCATTGTCGTGTTCCTGAGTTACCATATTTTAATTTGAACAAAGATCAGGCATTACCAGCTCTTATTCTTTATTCAGTCACGCTAGAATGTGTTATTGGGGATCCTATTCTTACAAGGGTTCCACTAGAATGTGTTATTGGGGATCCTATTCTTACAAGGGTTCCACTAGGATGTGTTATTGGGGATCCTATTCTTACAAGGGTTCCACTAGGATGTGTTATTGGGGATCCTATTCTTACAAGGGTTCCACTAGGATGTGTTATTGGGGATCCTATTCTTACAAGGGTTCCACTAGGATGTGTTATTGGGGATCCTATTCTTACAAGGGTTCCACTAGGATGTGTTATTGGGGATCCTATTCTTACAAGGGTTCCACTAGAATGTGTTATTGGGGATCCTATTCTTACAAGGGTTCCACTAGGATGTGTTATTGGGGATCCTATTCTTACAAGGGTTCCACTAGAATGTGTTATTGGGGATCCTATTCTTACAAGGGTTCCACTAGGATGTATTATTGGGGATCCTATTCTTACAAGGGTTCCACTAGGATGTGTTATTGGGGATCCTATTCTTACAAGGGTTCCACTAGGATGTGTTATTGGGGATCCTATTCTTACAAGGGTTCCACTAGGATGTGTTATTGGGGATCCTATTCTTACAAGGGTTCCACTAGGATGTGTTATTGGGGATCCTATTCTTACAAGGGTTCCACTAGGATGTGTTATTGGGGATCCTATTCTTACAAGGGTTCCACTAGGATGTGTTATTGGGGATCCTATTCTTACAAGGGTTCCACTAGGATGTGTTATTGGGGATCCTATTCTTACAAGGGTTCCACTAGAATGTGTTATTGGGGATCCTATTCTTACAAGGGTTCCACTAGGATGTGTTATTGGGGATCCTATTCTTACAAGGGTTCCACTAGGATGTGTTATCTGGGAGCCTATTCTTACGAGGGTTCCACTAGGATGTGTTATCGGGGAATCTATTCTTACAAGGTTCCACTAAGATGTGTTATCGGAGATCCTGTTCTTACAAGGGTTCTAGTTGGATGTGTTATCCGGGATCCTGTTCTTACAAGGGTTCCTTGGAACATTACCTCCAACATTATTGACATCAGCCTACCATGTTTATGTTGGTTACTATAAAGTGAGTTCGCCTTTTCATGTGAGATAAGTGTACACATAGCTAAAGGGTAGGGTTCCATGGAAGAGAGTCCTCGCGGAGAAGAAAAAGACCTAGGAGCAAATGTTGCCTGCATAAGTGACTTGGCCATTATATGCAGTTCTTGAAGCATTCTACTCAGTTAATTTCCATAAGAGAGTACTAATATATAATGTAGAATATGTAAAACTGTACAATACGCCTGGGGTTAATGAATTCTTTGCTTTTTATACAATTGTGGTTGGGTTTAGGTGGCAATATTTTTGCAATTATCAAGCACGAAAAATAAAACCTAGGTTTATTATATTAAATCATTTTGTTGTTTTTCTCAATATATTTTTATTCTTTATATATATATATATATATATATATATATATATATATATATATATATATATATATATATATATATATATATATATATATATAATTGTATCGCTTCTGTAAATATATACGGCCAAACATCATGTAGAATCTTTAATGTAATTACAGGTTTTTTTGTATTTTGTTCTTGTCACGTTTGTGTAATCGTGGTTTGTAGTTTTGTGACATTGAGAAAGGATTCGGTAGATTCCGAATATATATGGGGATCTAAAAAGTTTCCAAGTTTCGACCCAGAGGTTGACCCAAGTGGTTAGTAAGAACGGACATATGGACATGATCCAGGGGCATTGTTCATGTAGAGAGAAAGTTAGCTATTTACTTATGCAATATTCCAAAGATAAAAACATACTACCTGGCAAATGTGCATTGAACTGTATCAAATATATAGAAAGTACAGGACTGCCTTTGAACTCAACACCCTTCTCCCGGCGGTGGGGTGGGTGGGTTTTTAGTCGGATGCGGGATTCATTTTTATGGTGGCAATAAAAGATAAAACTTACTGATTAAATCTACGTATATAAAGTCTTTGCTATCAGACACAACTTATTAGTCTGGGGCCCATGACATACAAATGGGCATGACCCAGGAGCAATATTGGTGTAACAAGAAAGTTGACTGTTTATCAATGCAATGATAACAAAGAAAACGTGCATTGAGTTATATCAAAATATGTAGAAATTAGGATATAACCTTCAAGTCGCCATATCCCTGATCCGTGTGTGTGTGTGTGCGCGCGCGCGCGTGTGTGTGTTTGTGTGTGATTCACTTTGATATTGACAATACAAGACACAGTTTGCTTAATAAAATCACGTATACAAAAGCTGTGGGTCACTCTCACCCACAGCTTAACAGTTGACAATATTCTTTTGTCCATCTAGATGTCACCACGTGTAGAACAGAAGCGAAAAGGACATGACTTGCTACACAATTTTCTTCAAAGTACACTAAAGAAAATAAAAATAAAGTTTGAAAATATTTCACTTGGATCGAGGAATTACTTGAGACTCCGGGAGATTTAACTTTGCACGCACACACACACACACACACACACACACACACACACACACACACACACACACACATACGTGCCTTTGGAGAATAACATCATTTTATGCTAGATACTTTATATTATTTGTTCATATATAAACCGACAACACGTTTCTCCAAATCTGTGGTTTTGTTACAACTCGCATTGTTTAAATGGGGCTATTTTGTCAACTCACCATCAGCAGGAACATTACTTACCTGAAAAGATATAACATTTCACTATTTGTTTTCAAAAGAAAAAAGCAAATCCCGCATAAAGTGGCCATATTTCAAACAATGCAGAATCTTGCTGCACAGGAGTCTGGAGTAGACTCATACATGCAGGGGTTTATTCTTTTTGTTGCTTGGTTGGGTTATAAATGTCACTGTCAGCACTTTATATAGATATATTATGCCGAGGAAATGATTATGCCAAAGAAATGGGACCTAAGTGCCTTTACCAATAATATATATATATATATATATATATATATATATATATATATATATATATATATATATATATATATATATATATATATATATATATACCTGAGCTACCGCGGCTCCCTTTATTATTTTAATCTTTTTTTGAAAAAAAGGAGCAATGCACGTGGAAATTTGAGTTTCTGGGCTTTCGTTTAAAAAACAGTTGCAGACGACAATCTCAATATTACTATAAGATTAAGGAGAAAGTAGCCTGCTTCAGCTGTAGATTATGGGTAAATGGGTGCATTCCTTGCACATTATCGGTTAAAGTTGTTAAAAATTGTTTTGAGCATATCTCGAAAAATCCTGATTTATTGCAATTTCCATCATCTGGGTAAATGTCGTTTAAACTCAAGTCAACCCATCTGTAGAATGTGAAGGCCATAGTGACAATATTAGGGGTTTGTGTTACATTGTCGTTCCAGTGATGTAACACAAATACAGATAGTGTGAAGATGAAGACTACCGGGTACAGTGTTTAAAATAATCGATGTATACTTTGATTATTTTTCTTGATACTGGAGGGACAAATCTTCACCACTAAAATTGTTACTTAGGTGGGCAAACTTGAAACTTCAAGTAGCTCGCGAAACGACATTGCTACACCTAACGTTCATAATCCGATGCTTTACACCAGTTTCTTAAACCCACCCTTTAAATATCCCCATGTTATATCTTTATCTCAAACCTACTGGCAACTGTTTCACACCGGTAAATCTCAGTTAACTAATTTGTATCACGATACAGTGTACCTATGATGTGATGGAATTCTAGTTGCGCAGACGACATTTGATGTATGACATTTGAGTGACCTGCAGTGACCTCATCTCGTCTATTATGATTGACAAGTACGGGAGTCGCGTGTAAATTAAATACCAACACGGAAGTTTAATATCGTAATACATAATGATATTCGTGTCTTAAGCAAATTTAATGACATAAATCATCAAGTCAGTATTAGTGTGTCCAAAGATTAAAAAAAACCCCATTTCCTTCTTGTCTCATTGCAAAGACAAAAAAGCAAGCATATATTCCTGATTAACATCCTTTAGCGGTATGCATTTCTTACCCATTTCTCTTCATCAGAGAAAAACAGGTCAAAAGTTTTGGTTCAATCCGTCTTTCATAAGTCATTGATCATCTGCTTGTCAGTTTATTGTGGTCATAAATTTATTACACTTTGCGAGCGAAAAACCAGATTAAATGATAGTTTTGCAGTATAAAATGGGGTTCGAATAGGGTTATTTCAGTTTAGAGAAAGATATGCAAAGTATCCTCGTCATTACCATCATAGTCATTATCACCATTATTATCATTATCATGATCCTAGTTATCGTCGTCGTAAGTATGACAGTATAATAATAATAATAGTAATAATAATAATAATAATAATAATAATAATAATTATTATTATTATTATTATTAGTGATGTTGCTTTTGGTGTCGTTGTTATTCTTGTTTTTGTTGTCATCGTCTTGCATATTATTTATTATCATCGTCTTTATAATTATTCTCAAAATCATTATCATTATCACCACTGTAACATCTTTGCACTCATCTTGTAACAATAAAACACCGAAATGTTGCTTTTAGAAATAAAACAATGATGAGCCAATGACTGGCAATGCAAGTCTTTAGATTAGATAGATCTAAGACACTTTTCTCAGCACCTTTTTTTTCTTCCTTTATTTCGTACTTTCTTTCGTGCTTTCAATTTTGACACTGGTTTGATTTGGTTTTGTGGTGTTTAACGCCATTTTTCAGCACATGATAGGCTATACATAGGGACTAGTAAATTTGGTGGCGGAAGAACCCGGTACTCACGTTGGTCGAGCCGAGACTCGAACTCAATCGGACATAGGTGAGATGAGTGAGTGATCTGTAAATGCGAGCGCCTTAAACCACTCGGCCACCCGGGGGCCTTAAACCACTCGGCCACCCGGGGGCCTTTTTGCCAATCGAGGAATCAAGAAATGATGAATCCATTCTCACTCAAAGGTAGACCAGAAATCGGTGGATTTGTAAACTATTGGTTTATAGCTGTAACTCTTTAAACTAAAATCATTTATTTAAAATTTATACTTTGTAAAGTATAATGGCATTCACTTATTTGACTGACAGTAAACAGGGTCCTATATACATGCATGCACATGCATGCATACATACATACATACATACATACATACATACATACATACATACATACATACATACATACATACATACATACATACATACATACATACATACATTTACAATAGCAAGACAGTGACACAGTTGGACAAACAGTTAAACGTTCATGTTAGGCACGGAATTGTCATCTTCCAACCTGTTGAATGCCAAAAGATAAAAAGATACGATACTGAGAGTTGGCAAACTTTCAGGCACTACAATAAATAACACGTGAAGCCAACACAAGTGCTGACACTGTTATAGACTACTTAGCGTTCTAGCAGCCAAGATGATCTTGTTAATTTCAGAAAACCAGACTCTGGCAATGGCGGCGTCTGGCACGTGCCTTAATGCGGAAAGCCCTCAACTCAGAACCAGATTTATGATCAACAAATGGATTATTGGAAATTAAAGGAGCCGTTTTGTTTGGTTTTCACGTCTAGTCTCAAATCCTTGACGTTCTCGGAAATTAATGTGAAAGGAAAACATGACTTCTATACATTTAAGTGCAAACCTGTGCGAAAGACCACCTCATAAAAGAGATTAGCTGACTTATATATATATATATATATATATATATATATATATATATATATATATATATATATATATATATATATATATATATATATATATATAGTTTACACTAGCCTCGCTTGTGAGCTGTTGATTTGACTTATAAACATATGCACGTCGAGTCCTTACCTCTGACTTTATTCCATCCTTTATTTTGGGGATAAGCGCATGGCAGATAGGGTTGCGTCACTCGTGCATGAGAGTTAGGCGATAGGTGGGCGAGATTGGTTCGATTCCTTCTTTTGAACCAAGTATAACTCTTTGGACCTAACTGTAAAAATTCACAGACCCAGACCTGCCGTCGTATAATATGCTGGCAGATATGGGTCTATGCAGTTTGTTAGGACTAATTCAGTAGATCAAACAACAAAGACCCTGATCTGTCGGCACATTACTCGTGGGTAAATACGGATGTTTTATGGATCTAATGATTTAGTCATACGTTTTCTTAATACGTCGTAAATTGAACTGCCTTAATCATTAGGTCGTTTAATATCATTGTATTTGTATATAAAATTTAGTGACGAAATTGGAATTTCCAAAGGAAATGTTGTTGCCTTGACAAAATGTTGAGAGATACTAGTAGTTATGTGAGGCTGTTTGGGAACATAATATTTTATATTGGCGCCCATAGACGCCTATGGCAGTGTGCTTGGGGGATAAATGAGATTAGATAGGAATGGTTTTATAGGAACAAAAGGGTTTATAGGGACAAAAAAGGTTTATAGGGACAAAAGGGTTTTATAGAGACAAAAGGGTTTTATAGGGACAAAAGGGTTTATAGGGACAAACGGGAAATGGTTGGTTACACATACACATACACATAGAAAAACAAACAAACATAAAACACCAATGGCAATGATGGAGTAATCTTTTCTCGTGATCTGAGTGGCCCTGAATAGGACTGTTGGGGTTGTTAACCAAAGGCAGTTAACATAAGTGACATCTCTTCACGGGTCTTCTTTTCCTCAAACTTCTTCTCGCTTCAGGACCGTAGAGTAAGACCCTCTTTAGACAACCTTGTCTCTCCACATAAATTCTTCTTTTCCAAATAGCCGTGGCCGTAATCTTGGTGATAGCCCATGATGCTTTCACATACGTGGGGTGGTCCAGGTTAAGCAGCATGTCCGATACGATGGATGATGACTCTACACTAGTCTGCATGATATACATCTTGTCTTGAGCACAGGTGAAACCATAGGACAAAACGCTTCTATATATAGCCAAAGACCGGATCGAAACGGATTGAAATCTTCCACCAATCAATGGCACGTCACAAAATTCATGGTTTCTCTTCCAATCAGAATAGAGCGGACGGGTGACGTCACATTCAGTATAAAGGTGCAACAGCGTTCGTACGGTTTACTATTGCAGCACAGTTTTGAGTATGGCTGAAACCATGAAGACGATGTATTGGGGTGTGCCTGCTACGGAGACTTCGTATATACGGAGTGATAGTAATACGACTACGAATGCAGCGGTAACTGGCATACTTCCAAAAGAGGATCACTTTAATTTGGATTTGGTGGATTTTCTGACGTCATCGCAAGAATTCTTGCCTGCGACGACGGTAGTACCGCCTTCGTTACTTTCTATATCATTACCCTTGGCGGATGATTTTAGAAAGAGACAGAAGGAAGAACTGGAGGCATTTTCACAGCGTCAGAGAGAAGCAAAAGAAGAATTTCTTCCACAACAACAATAACAACAACAACAAGAGGAAAGAAGAAAAGAAGAAGAAGAAGAGAAGAGGAAAACTTTGAAGTGTGAAGGACAGAAGGGAAGGAGCGAAAACAAAACGTTGTTGTGTGTGCTACGAGACATTTTGGCGGAGTTAAAGTATCTCAGACAAATGTATCAGACTTCTTTAACTTACCCCAAGAGAAAGAGACCTTCAGAGGCTAAGCTTAATAAGACCATCACTCCATCCACTCTCACTACCCGTGAGAAACCAGCAGCAGGGACTACTACCACTATCAAAGCAGCAACAACACCAGGAGGAGCAGGAGAAGGACGTCTTATATTTCTTGACAGCGAGGGGCTCTTTCTTTTTCTGAAGAACCCTCCGCCTTCTCCCGCTTCTCTTTCTTCTTGTTCTCTTTTTTCTTAGGGCACTCTGAAGACCAATGTCCTTTTTCCTGACAATGATAACAGGTATCTTTACCTTTATCTCTTTTTTCTTGTCTTTCCTTGATTTTGACGTTGTCGATATTCTGGACCCCAATGTCCTTTTGCCAGGCAGGCATAGCAAGTATCTTGACTTTTATCTCGAGTAGAGTAGTACGTAGTCTTATTGGAAAAAGTGGTATACTTTTATCTCGAGTAGAGTAGTACGTACTCTTATTGGAAATAGTGGTATACTTTTCAAGGACTCTCTCTAATTTCTGATGGCAACAGCGGTATGTTGTGCTCAATCTCTGACCAGAAGGGTAATTTTTTTTACTCTTCTATCTTTACAGTTAGAAAGTTGATTGAATAATATTTACTCTTATACCAAGCTCTCTCTGTATATTCTATATATAGGGAGAGAGTGAGTGCACAACTGAGTCAAATCAAAGTTTGCAATCAAGATGAAACGATCACACTTTACTGAGAAGAGACCAGAAGATGAAGAAACCAAGAGGCGACGACGACGACTCTCCGTACCGCCTCATACTCCTCTAGCTGAAGTGTTAGCCCAAGTACATGCCAGTAATTTCAAAGAGAATATGAGTGAGCCTGAACCGACACCTTCTACTTCTGTCACAAGACCAAGAGAGTCCAGAACCACTCAAAACGAAAATCGTTCAGTACGTCCTGAAAATTATTATCACATTCGAGAGACGCAAAAACTGACTTCTAAAAAATCTAGAACTACCCTTTACACATACACGGTGAAATTTAAAGAGTTCGAGTCTGAAGTGCCACCCAAGAAAGCCGCAGGTTTCATTACTAATTTATGGGATTCCTTGTTAGAGAGATTGAAACAACAATGCCAAGCTAAAGAGAACGATCGTTTAAGACTCTCCAACCATCACGACAGTTTGAAGTCTCCTGTCTATATCAAGTTTAGTACACCGTCATAATTAACACCATCCAAAATCATCGACGAAATTAAACACGTTTAACAATCCAATGACGAGTTTAACATGACTGATGGAAAAGCCACTCTTAACATGACTCGCGTTTCACCTCGCAGAGGCAGTGGAACACGCAGAAAAGTGTTATTTGTGACGACATTTGTAGTACCAAACGCAGTATCGTCCAAATTAACAACTCCCAAGACCAAATGTGCTTAGCCCGTGCCATCGTGTTGGGGCGAACGTATGCCGACAAGAATGAGACCACAGAATGGAAAACGGCATGGAAGTGTATTCGAAAACCGGACAGAGCCAAACAACGAAGAGAAGCAGAACTCCTTTTGAAGCAGGCAGGTATTTCCAAAGAGACCGTGTGTAGCATTTCTGAAATGCAAAAACTTCAAGACGTCTTGGGTATTCGTTAAACATTGAAAGTATACCCTCAAATGGTTCGCGGAGCTCTGGTGTTTTGAGGACCCGACATTCGCATCTATCATCATAAAGAGCAAAAAATTGGAAGTCTTTCTGTTGATGGCTGGGATCTAGAAAACACTCAAATCGTCTACAAATTTCAGGGATGTCGATTTCACGGATGCCCTATCTGTTTCCCTCAACGAAACCTGAAAAGTCCTTTCTCAAAGTTTACCATGGAAGTGCTGTACGAGGAAACATACCAACGACGTCTGAGATTAGAAAGACAAGGATACCAAGTGGTAGAAATGTGGGAGCAAGAGTACGATCGACGTTTCAAAACCCATCCTGACTTTAGACACATTGCTGAGAGTTACGATATGGTAGACATCGAAAATATGAATCCACGCGACAGTTTGTTTGGAGGACGAACCAATGCGACAACTTGCTGCACGACCTAGACGAAGCTCAAGGAGAAGAAATCAAATATATTGATGTGTGTTCGTTGTATTCTTGAGTGTGTAAATATCAGCGATTCCCAACCGGTCACCCTGAAATATTGACAGAACACATTGACGTGGAACACATTCATCAATACGAAGGCTTGATCAAATGCAAAGTCTTACTTCCCACTCACTTGTACCATCCTGTCTTACCCCATCATTGCCAAGAAAACTGATATTTCCTTTATGCCGTACGTGTGCTGAAACATGTAACCAAGATCAACCTTGCAACCACAAAGACGAATAACGCTCTTTGAAAGGAACGTGGGTGAGTGCCGAATTGTATCATGCTTTGGATCGTGGACACCGCTTGTTAAAAGTATACGAAATGTGGCACATTCCTACCACAGAACAATACCAAAAGGACGACGATTCGAGTCCAGGAATTTTCTCAGGCTACGTTAACTAATTTCTCAAATTGAAACAAGAAACGAGTGGCTATTCCTCTTGGTGTCAGACACCAGAAGACGAAGACAAATTCAAAGAACGGTACTTCTCCTTAGAAGGCATTACTTTGGAACACGTGGAAAAGAACGAAGGAAGACGATCGTTTGCCGAAGTGATGCTCCGTTGTTTGTGGGGAAAATTGGCACATCATCCGGTATTGCCCAAGACGGAATACTTAGCAGATCCAAGCCGCTACTTTCAACTGGTTGACCATAAAGGAAAACTGATGAAACAGTTTCAGTCGTCCGTGAAAATTTGATTTTTGGTGAATTACAAATTAGCGACAGAGTTTGCACCCCCTGACCAGTTTGGAAATGTAATAATAGCGCAGCGTACGTGACAGTCAAAGCCCGCTTAACATTGTATTCCGTCTTGAAACTTTAGGAGACTGAGTCCTGTACTTTGACACGGACAGTTGTATGTACATCCATCGTCGAGATAGCCAACACCCAAATATTGAAGGGGACCGTTTAGGCGCATGGACGGACGAGCACCCAGAAGACAGGGAGAAATTAATACCAGATGCAAAGTCAAAGGATTGACACTGAACTATCGATCGAGTCAAATGGTAAACTTTGATGTCTTGAAAGAAGCTTTACAGTCCCGACAAGATCAAGACTTTCGCGTGAAAACATTAGATCCCCACAAAATTATACGTTTGCCAAACCACTAAATCGTCGGTCACCCTTTAGATGAAGTCTATCACATTGTGTACCAGAAACGAGTGCGACTTCCAGACCACAACACTTTACCTTACTGACACGCCGATCTTCTGGAGAACAGACAGTCACCAAGAATAATGATGGACCCACTGCATACTTGAAGTCGAAAGAATACAATTTTCCCATGGTCTTGCCTGACTATTGTGATTGTGCCAGTTGTAGTGTAACAATCCATATGGACTTGAATTATTCAGCTATCCTGCAACATGCCAGATGGTCTCTAAGCTGTTGTTAACTTTCTTTGGCGTTTCCACCCTGAGAACAGTACCATTCTCCAGTATAAAAAGGGACACGTTTTAAGTCCAACACTTCATTGTGAAAACAAACGTTGACCGAGAAAGATCAATTCCAAACAGCAACCGAGTGCGGAACTCACTATGAACGCCAATTTTAATGTTGATGCCAGTATACTGGCACCGATACTGACGAACTCGTCACGGTAAGCGAGTGATGGGTCTACTGTGGACTCCAAGTTCGATCATGAACTCGAGTGCGATGCGGTGCGTTGCAATGAGACTGATACAGTGCTCTACGACATCAGCGATGCAGCACGACCCTGCCGCTCCTCTGGAACCATCGAAAGCAATGCCGTTCGTGTGCCTTACCGCTCCACTAGCCAAAGCGATCCAGCACGACCTTTTTGCTTTAAAGGTAAAAGTGATGCTAAGCGTGTACCCGCTTACGGATCTCATACACCAAGAACCGGCAAACCACTCTGGATACCACCACTAGCACAACGAGATGTACCCATCAAGGAAAAATACACGTTTCCTTTGGCTTTGCCTGGCTGTTGTGACTTTGAAAATCGATTCCACACGTTCAAAGATAAATGACCTAAATATTAGAATGACCCACTCCCAAAGCTTTAGCCAGAGCCGGGATTGTCTACTTGGGAGAAGGAGATAAAGTTCAATGTTTCAGCTGTAGTGTGACACTTCATGAATGGAGTATAAAGACTCAGCTTACCTGAAACGTGCCAGATGGTCTCCGCACTGTCACTACCTTCCTTTGGTTGGTCCAAAGTAATAATATATCGGATACTTTGGAAGTGAACATTCGTAGCTTGTGTCTTGAGCAAAGAGAACGCATTTACAAACAGTTTGTACAGATGCAGGTGAAACGTAAAGAACAGTTACATCCTTCACGGCATAGATGTTTTACCCATTGGTATTTAAATACTATAAAAATACTGATTAGTGTCAAGATATTCAAATGGTCAGACATTCAAAGAGTACTTAAAGATTTTGACTGCCAGGATGTCTGCCTACAATGTAATAGTGATACGCTGAATTCCATGGAACGAAGTCCAGGAAAAGGTTAAAAACGTACAGGAATACAAAAGACTTTTAAAAGAAGTGTCGCCTCAAGACGAAAATCCATCACGATGTGTGATGTGTGGTGTGGTATTCATTGAACACTTGCATATCCTTTGCCACCAGATTGCATTTGGCAATTGTGTCACTATTGCATCAAAAAGAAAGACGACGTTGCTGCCAAGGACTAATATAAACGTTGACCATGCCGCGACTGTTGTCTTCAGTGTTGCAACAAATTCCTTGGAAGGAAGTCAATGACAGCGAACAACAAGCACTATTTCCACCTTCTGCGATTCCACTGAGTTTTGGACGTCGTGTCGTGTGTGTGTTAGTGACTACTTTTCTCGGATTTCGTTTCCCATTAAATTCTTTGTGGACTATTTATGAACAGTACATGCAACAAAGACATAACCATTCACAATTTTATCGGTGCACGAAAGGCAAACTGTGTTAAAAGATTTGAGAATAGTGATGAAAACATGTGGTGTACCTCCGCGTGAAGAAGACATTTGCCAAACTTTATCCACACTTCATACTTACCAAGCAGTTGTATAACCAGTGGGTTAGACCAACACATTTATGCCTGGAAAGATGTACGTGACTGGAAAAGCCTTGGCTTCGATGCTTGGATACAAGAAGTGACTCACTATGCCAAAGACATTGTGTGTCACTAATCATCCAAGCAAAGAAGAAGTTCACTTAGAACCAATGCCAGAAGTGAACATGACATTAAAGACAATGTTAGAAACAGTGGTAGAAGAAGAACCTGACACAGAGGAAAACATAGTACAAGTCCACGATAGTACCATCGTACAAATTGAAATGCATGAAGAAGAAAGGACCTTCCCGGAAAAATTAGAGACACTGAATTCCACAGAGACTATAAGAAGAACACAAGTGCGTGAATGTCGATTTAATGGGCCACACATTGATCGAGATTATTGCTGTACACTTTCTTGTTTATATACAGCTTTGGTCATTTTAATTTGTGTCTCATTGATGTACGTAGCCATTTATCTCTTATGTGTTTTTGTGTTTTAATTCTTGACATGCAAATATGTTTGTGGTAACACAATTTATTTGAAAAAAAAACATTAAACGTGTATCCCATGTATAAAATGTTTTGTGTCTTTCATGATCATCTCAGAATTCTCAATATCAACGTCATGGCTGCATCTTCCTCTTCCTCGTCAGTTCTCAAAGTGATTGACGAAATATAGATCTTCAAAGTTTGGAGACTTTGTATCTTCATTATCCTTTTAACACGTTAATTGCTGGCCCGAGTCGTTTAGGCAAAACCAAATGTGTCAAACGTGTGATCGAAAACAAATCCCAATTGTTTGATCGTCCACCTCAATGTATCGTGTGTTGTTACAAATAGTGGCAATCAGTTTACACCTTACTCCAAGAAAGTCAAGGAGAATCCATTTCATTTGTAGAAGGCCTTCTCGCGAAGACGATGGGATTGTGTCTGATTTGAGTCAAACACATCTTGTCATCTACAATGACATGTTAGGAAAAGACGAAGATGAAATTAAACTCTGGTTTACACGAAAAAGACATCATCGTAATTCCAGTATTATTTTCGTTACTCAAAATTTGTTTCAACAAAGTAAAGCACATCGTACCATCAGTCTCAATGCCCATTATGCGGTGTTGTTTAAAAGTCCAAGAAACAAATCTCAAGTGCAAGCGAAACAGCTAGGGACCCCTTAGCTGAATTATTCGTAGGACGATGCCACCAAACACCTCATGCGTATTTACTCATCGATTTAAAACCCACCACTCCAGATTATTTAAGATTTTGTACCGGTTTATTTCACAATTGGTGTCAAGAAGAAGGTCCTGTCATTTACACGTCCCCTTTGGCGTCTGTCTAAGAAAAAACAATAAAAACATCCATCACATTTGTTCTTTCCAACAGTATTCAAGATGATTTCCTTTCAATCTCATCCTTCTACCAAATTGATTCGTGCACTGTATATCATCTGTTGCAAAAAAATTGCACAAGTCCGTGCCCATTTGTTAGAAGCCAGTCTCAAAGAAGTCTTATGATGGTTTACTTTTACAGCACGTCAATTACTTCAAGGGATCATTCACATACCCCATCAAATTAAACACGTTTTTGAAAAACATAAGGTGCGTTGTCACAACTGGCAGATCCAAGAATCGATACACAAACCAAAAAAAAAAATTATGCAGAAATCTGGTGGCAGTAGTTCTTTAGGAAGTGTCATTATTCGTTCTCTTTTGATATGAGATCCTAATGCCGAAGCGAAAACAAAGAAGGAGAAACCAAATCCCCAAAAGACGGCCACATACAGCACACAAGAAGAAGAAACGCCCTAAGAAGAATAAAAGCTCCTCCAAGAAAAAACATAACATCTCCTTCTGCCAAAAATAGAGGTACTGCTGCCAGGACGCGCACATACTAACGGAAACCACGCAGCGCGGTAACGGTGTGTCCTCCCACCACGTCTTCTTTGCCCTTCATTATGATGCCTGCCAAACCTGATTTAACACCCGTTTTTCCGAATTTCATGAAGAAATGGAAACTCATTTCAAAAGGTACTTCTCCGGTGGCGTCTACTTCTGCTGCTTTAGCCACTGCTGTTGCCGCTAATAAAGTGGCCTCACTTAAGTCCAAGACAGAGCAATAGTGTTACAAAGTTTACTGGCTTTATCCAAACAAGAACTGGCACGATTTAGTCCAATGAAAACACCTCATCGTCGAGTGGTGCCCCCCGTGAAGTTGATACGACGTGCTGACCATCAGTGGAGACGAGTACCAGTATTAAAAAGAAGTGTGTGATCAGATTGAGATCAGTATTTTTTTTTTCTCCTGACACAAAAAATGGCCACAAAAAGTGCACACCACCATAGTCGTCACAAGAAAGGCAAAAAAGGAATTCCCACCTCGTTTAGCTAAACATTGGGATGTTTTGTCAGTCCCGACTAAATCCAATCCTCCGATGCGAAAAAATACTCATTCAAACAAAAAATGCTAGTGCAACGAGGAAGATTTCTACCCATGTTGCTAGGACCGTTGTTAAAAGTGGCTGCTCCTTTGTTAGGATCGATTGCTGGACACCTTTTATGACATAGGGAGAAGAAGAAAATTAAGATAAAAAGGGCACCCTTATCTGGAAAGACAGCACACTTGTACATTTGGATCGTATGGAAGGACGAAAACTGACTTTAAGTTCACTACAAACGACGGATGGAACTCCATCGTTGGTACGAACAACGGATACCTCATTTACCTCCGAATCCTAATCTCACTGGTATGTTATAGTTACAGCAAGAATTACAATCGTTGATGGATCGGCGTGATTTGTCAGAAACCGAAAAATCGGAACGGTACGGCCAAGTATTCCAACGTCTGCAACTCTTTCACCAGAAAGCCTCAGACGAAACAGCTAAACCTACTCTGAGAAATTTCAAGGCGATCATGAAAAGTGAATCCAAAACCACTAAGACAGACACCGCCATGGGGATGATATAGAAAGAAGAAAAAGAAGAAGTGTTTCAAACTCCACCAGCTAAAATAATACGCAAGTTAACAACACCAGGTTGGATTAAAAAGATGATGTCCACACCTTTGCCATCAGAAGAGAAAACAAAGAAGTGCAGATAGAAGTCAAACCAGAACCGATTACCCCTATTCAGACATCCTCATTTACACATGTTGCTCGTCGGACACGTAAAGCATTGCAATCCAAAAACATACCACAGGAACAAAAGAGTATTGGTAGTTGACTGACCTATTGAGGAGCAACACAGTGAACCCCATCATCCTCACGGAGACACTTTTAGCTAGCATTTACTATAATCCTGCACATGATGCTAGTTACGAAGAAGTTCAAAAATGGTATCTGGCTGCTAAAACAATCTGAAAAGTGTACGTTTGCCAGAGGTACGAAAATGGTTTCAAGAACAATCGACGTAAACGTTACACAAACCCATTCGAAGTCAAACCAAAGTGGCTGGCATGGATCACCAATGGCAAGCAAATTTAGCGGATGTCTCTCATTTGGCAGGATACAGTCGTGGTTACAAATATTTGTTTTGTGTCATTGACGTGTTTTAAAAATCAGCTTGGGTCATTCATTTGACTTCTTAAAGCAGTTCCGAGTTAGTACGAGCTTTAAAAATGGTTTTAAAACAAATTGGTCGTCACCCTTTACGATGGCAAACGAATGCACCGAATTTCTGAACCGAGCTTTTCAAAAAGAATTGAAACAACGACACATTCATTTTTTACCACTGAAAATCCTGGAAAAAAGCCAGTGTCTCAGAATGTTTTCAAGGAACTTTGGTAGAACGCATGTGGAAATATTTTACACATCAACGCCCTCTCTAGTACATTGACTTGTTACCACGTCTGGTAAAACTTACAATCAACCGTACCATCGTAGCATCGGACATGCCCCCGAAAAAGTGACCCTTGAAAACGAAGTGATGGTGTTTGATCGATTGTTTGGAACGTCAAGGATTGGAAAAAAGAAAGAAGTTGTGTTAAAGATTGGAGATTGGGTTCGCATTGGAAAACCCAAAAGCACTTTTGATAAAGATTATTTACCTAACTGGACCACCAAATTGTTTCGTGTCACTACAGAAGTCTGTGGACGTGATCCTCCTGTCTATAAATTGGGATACATGCACGGAGAAGTGTTAAAAGGAACATTTTACTTACCTGAGTTACAACGAGTGACCAAAAGAAAGACGACGTGTACGATATCGAAAACATTCTCGATCGAAGAACACGTAAAATGGACAAGCGTCGACTTGAAGAAGTAAAAGTGCGTTGGAAAGGATATCCACCTAGTTTTGATTCTTGGATTGCCGCTTCACAAATCATCGAATATAAAAGGAAAAAAGAAGTAACCATCATTCCGTTAAACACATCAGTTACCTCTATTTCTAAGAGTTCCTCTCTTCAAGAATTACAAAAATAACGTTTGTGGGTGTGGTGTGGACAACGTGTGCCTAAAACTCAAATCGTCTTTTCTGCCAAATCTTTTTTCTGGTTATTGCGTCGGAGCAGCGATTAGCAATTTGAGTTTACAACAAGGAGACAAACAATTGTAGACCATTTTACTCAGCTGTTGTATTGGGTATCTTCTACCCAGCCCTTCCTTGAATTACACGACAGACAGTAACAACAACAACGGTAGTCTTGCAGCCAACGCCAATTATCATTCTTCCAGTCACAACAACAACAGCAACAGCAGCCCTCTTTTGGAACATTTGGAAAATCATCTCCTTTGACATAGAGTGACTCCTCGAACACCAGAACCATCGAACTATGAATAACCAATTTTATTTAAATTTACCGAGTGACAGTTCTATGGATGTGTTTTTCAACAACACCTTATGTTGTTTCACAGCTAAATTGCCTCAGTCCATACAATTAGATCACGACGCTCATTGGGAAGTGGTTTCGGTAGAAATCATTCATCCTACGCAAGCCCTCAATATCAACGAAGGTCAAAACCCTTTCATCGTGGATATCCTGAGCGAACAAGTTCAAGAACACTTGAACAAAAATGATCCTGGCATTTACGTATCCCCCCCCCCCCCCAAAAAAAAAAAAAAAAAAAAAACAACCACCACTTATCAAATCTTCCATTGACTACATTGACTCTGTATACCATGAGAATTCCTGTAGAGTATTATTTTAATGCTCAACATCTGGTGGAAACCATTGCGGCTATTTGCAGCGACCAGTTTGGCAAAGCCTTGGAGAAAGATCGCAAAAGTGTATTGATCGAGTACCATAAAATTGCTCGTCGTTTTAAAATGCATTTTTCGGACAGTAAAATAATGTCCATTACTATTGTCCTGGTTTTTTATATTTTGGGTGAATACACTGCTCTGGCTCCTATGAAAGATGTTTACAACAAAGATAGATTTTACAAGTATTTGCGTTACCCTGTCGAATTGAACGAATAACTTAATTTATTATTTGTCTTCTCCGATGTGGTCTAGTACAATGTGGTGGGAAACACGTCTGTTCCGTTACTGAGGGTCATTCCTTTCAAAGCGGATTCTGCCATCACTGCTTATAAGGAAGGTGGAAACACGTATCACGTTCACCTTGAATTTGTGCATCCTCATTATCTTCCGTCAGTTTATCGTATTTTGATAGTGTCAACATTAGTATAAAAGGAGATCTGGGACAAAATATTCTATTCTCCAAAGGAAAAGTCACGATGAAACTACAGTTTCGAAAACGATTCTCCAGTGAATTGTAACACAAGATGTATCCTGTGTACCAAGGAGTCGCTTGACAATGAGGACATGGTTTAGGAGATATGTTGAAATCTGCTTTTCTTACGGTAGCACCCATCTTAAAACCCATCGTGGATTGCCTGCGTTAAAAGATGCCGCTTTGACGCAAGGAAAAGAATTTCTTCAAAAAGTCCTCATTGATAAACAAAATCCTAAAGAAGTCTTTATGAGAGCAGGAAAAAATGTGTTCCTGCAAACTGGAAAAGATCTTTAGGGTCGACGAGACACTCCTATAAATTTGCTTCACACTTCTGGCCAAGGCATTACTTCTTCCTCAACGCCACAGCAAGGCAAGGCAGAAAGAGACCTCGAAACCCCTTCAGATCTCATAAACACGTTGTTCAGAAAAAGAAAAAGAAAAGAAGAAGAACAGGAGCAGTCAGAGAATTAGACGTGTTTGATTATTAACTGAAAAGATGATGCACCTAGATTCTTGCGAATGTTCCAAGTCAAAACTGCATCTGTTTGCCATGCCACCCACCATGATGACGATCCAAGAATCCCAATGGGTAGAATTTCATCCTGAATCATCTTTGACTACCTCAGCCCCTATCGAATTTGCAATCAAAAGATAAACCGAAGATTACATCAATCTGAATAGGAGTCACTTGTACCTAAAACTCAAAATCCACAAAATGGACAACACTAATCCAGGCGCCGATGCCAGAGCAGCTCCCGTGAATAATTTATTGCATTCGGTGTTCAGTGAAGTGGATTTGTAGCAGCATGGATACTTACCCTTACCGAACGTACCTGGAAAATATCTTGACGTACTGAAAAGAAGCCTCGAACACACATATGGATGCTTTCGTTGTATGGAAACCTGATATGTTGGAGAAGTTCAACAACACAGCGTTGATTGCATATGATGATGCAGACCACAATGTTTGATCTAACGACCGCCAAAAAAAATCAACAAGGACGCAGTTTAGAACTGATGGATCGTTTGCATTTGGACGTGTAGTTGCAAGACAAGTATTTGTTAAATGGAGTGATGTAAGCCTGAGACTGAATCGAAGTAGTACCGTGTTCCATTTGATAGCTAATGCTAACGAGTACAAAAACATTATCGAAGAAGCGAGACTTTACGTTCGCCGTGTAGAAGTCTTACCTAAAGTGGCAAAAGACATCAGTCAAACTTTGAGCAGAACGACAGCCAGGTATCTGACGAGTGGAAGTGAAAACTTTTACCATTGCCTCTGGACTCCGATCCAAGATCGAAGATCATGCTTTTCAAGGACAGCTTCCCAAACTTTTGCTCATTGGCATCGTTAGCAATACAGCCCCCAACGGAGCCATCGATCAAAATCATTTCAACTTCCAACACTTGAACGTGTCCAAGATAGAAGTCACTCGAGATGGTCAGACGTTGTGTACCAGACATTTTGAACCTAACTTTGCCCAGAAAAATTACTTGAGATCTTACTTGCCTCTGTTTTAAGCCACATGACAGTTAGGGACCAACAGCAGCCACGGTATTTTGTACGAGGATTTTGCAGGAGGATATGCTTTTTGGGGATTTGATTTCACTCCCGACCAAGGCAGTGACGAAGGACATTTCCACCCTATACAATCAGGCCAACTTCGTGTGGAACCTCAGTTTTTCGCAGCTCTGGCTAACACAGTGAACGTCATCTTCTATGAAGAATTTGACAATACTCTAGAAATCAACAGTTTAAGAGAAATGATTCTAGACTTTTAAAAGAAAAGATGGAACCCGATTAGCCTATGGAGATAGGCGATGAGGATGTTTTTGGTCAAGAATCACCACAGCAGCAGTCACAAACCACAAGTGAAAAAGACAGAATTAATGTCATGATGATGTCATGATGTCCAGAAGAAGAATAACATTTAGTCTCCTGTTTTGCAATGAACTTCGCTGACAGAACTGCAGGCCTGGCTGGAGAACATTGTCAAATCTATCATCATAGTCAGAAACAACATGACAAATGGTTTCTTCTCTCAGAAGAGATGATTTTGAAAAAGTGGCATAAAGACTTGCGTGATCATTTCTTACCTCCATTGACCTCTCTGTAGATCAAACTCATCGAAGCTCTCTTGCATCAGAGTACAGAGACTACCCGTGATTCATCGACTTGACAGGACGTTTCAAGGAAAAAGTCAGGTAGGAATTGTCGACTTATCATTACCTATGAAAAAGAAAAAAATAATGGATGCCTGGGAACTTCATTACTTGTTGATTCGCCGTTCCTACACAGCTTCTTGGAATCCTGTGGTGTGTGCTAAAGATGAAATTCCTCATCGCAAACCTAAACACGTTTAAATCAACACAGACGACAGTCACTGACGAGGAATCAGTTGGGTAACTGTCTACTTTCCTAACGATCATAATGTGGAGTATTTTGATTCGTATGGATTACCTCCTTTGGAAGACAACATCATTGCAATGCAGTCTCCACTCGATTAAATAATGTGAGATTACAAGGATCAGATACCATGGTGTGTGGACAATAGGGTGTGTATTTTCTTCATCAACGCAGTCTTGGATTTCCTTTAGAACAGTTATTGACTTGTATTGATCGTGAGTACTCTAGAAACGATGATCAAATAGAAAGACGGTTTTGTGAACATTATGACTATATATTATCTTTAGCTCAGAAACGTATGGCAAAATGACAGTAAAATGACATGGCAAAATGATCATTGGAAGTCAAGTTTGACTTCACAACATTGTCAACCTTGTAAATATGTTCATGTTTCATGGTGTTTGTTTGCTTCTTTGTATTTATGTTAGAGAAGCTTCTTCTCAGTATTAAAATTGTTGACTTTTGAAAACTAATGGCGTTGTTTTGTTTATTTATTGAAAACTATATGGTATGCATATGCTCTTTCATATTTCTCTATCAATCTGGGTCATGTTTTCTTTCACGTCCGCCTACCGAATTGGAGAGATGTTTTCCATCATCTCCGTGCTTCAAGCATATAAAGCTACGCGTTCGCTAGTCGTGTCGTCTTCGTTGACTCGCCAGCAGCTAAAGATGCCATCGAAAATTGCTAAATTCAGTAAAGCTATGGTGAACATGCACCAAGTCAGGCAACACCTGATCCAGAATATCAATGACTGGAAGAAGACTCTCTTCCTGAAAATGGCACAAGACTTGGTAAAAGATGTACTGCTTGAGGTGATCAATCAAGAAAGAGAAGATTGGGAGGAGAGACAAAAGACTGCAGCAAAGGCAGCAACAACAGCCTTTCAGCTGTAGCAAGAAGAAGTGGAGTGCAAGATGGACTGTATACATTTTTGTAACTTATAGAAATAAATATCCTTCCAAAGGAGATGGCCTTGTACTGTGTTGAAGCCAATTGTTAGACGGCGCCATCCTTTCAGACGTTAAACCCTAAGGTCATTCACCAAACCCCCCGACGGTCCTTTTCGGGGCCCCCAGATCTCTAGAAAAGACTACCCCAGCATTGCCATTGGCGTTTGTATGTTTGTGTCTGTCTTTGTCTTTCTTCCCACGCCAAAAAAATTTCTTCCCATATACAAATGTGTTTTCGTATGTTTCGTGTATGTTTGTATAATAGTGTGTCTATAAACGCTCTCTCATCCTGGTGTAAAAATTTACAACAATAGTTTTTTCTTAGGTCCGTGCGATTTCTGTTTTCGTTTTTCTGTGTGTGGGTTGTATTTTTGGTGTCAGGAATGTTTTCCTTGACGTCCGTGCTTCAAGCATATAAAGGGACGCGTTAACCAGTCGTACCCCCGAGTCATTCATTCAGGCGTTAGCATTCGAAGTGAGAAGATCGATACCGGAGCCGCTGTGGGTCTTTGCCTTTGTCTTTGGTTAAATAGCTCGTGCGGACTATGCAGTGACGATTACTCCACTACATAGGAAGTAAGACCAGCACAGCGCAGAATAACAAGTATTTTGCGCAGAATAACAATTATTCTAAGCAGCTACAAGATACAGGGAACAGCATGGCGGAGTTGTGACCAGGCCAGCGAGGCGATTATCTTGGATAAAGCCTGGGGGAGGCGGTACCATCCATTGCTACCATGATGGCAAGCCACCCAGATCAACAACAGCAGATCAGCCGTACAAGCCGGCAAACAAAAAAAATGGGAGAGGCTAGCCATCAAGGAATGCGAGGAGAGGGAGCCACCCAGCTACCAGAAATCGATACCAGCGGGTGTATTCCGGTCACTCCATTCACATGCTGTTAGACCCAAGAGAACAACAGCAACAAAGACAGAGGCATATTTCACCTGAAGTCCAAGGCTGGGAGTGGAAGGCAAGGTGCAGAGGGAAAGGAGTGGGGAGCTGGTTGTATTTTCCGCAGAAAAACATGGACTACAGTTTTCCTGCCACCTACCACCGCCACCGGAGACCAACACTTTCCAGCAGGCACAGCGGTTGGGCGTATACAGCAGACGCTGCTGTATGAAGAATGCTGACAATAGTCCTTTTAAGGGCTAAAACAATTGCCTGGATCAATGGGGTTTTCAATTTGGTATTTTCGAAAGCCCCTTTTGATTATACTCTTTTAAACACAAATTTGATCAATTTCGAACCACCGTCTAAAAATTATTACTCAAAATTGAAGTGTGCGTGATACGAAAATGAGACGAGTAATTTTTACTCAAAGATTGGTATTGTTTTTGGAAAATAATATGTACACTTTGTACACAAAATTTTTACAAATCAGGAATAAGCGCGTTAATTAACAAAATTCTTTGTAACTTGAAGTATTGTCATGATTGAACAAGTGGCTAACACTTTATTGGTATTAGGGACAGCCCGACTTAGTTAACTGGGCAGAATTTGACCTTGTACGATCCTGGCGTTTCTTCCGTTCCGCTTCGTGTCCCCCTTGCTTAGCCCAAGCCGCCTGCCACGTTCCTGACATAGCATGCTGTGCATGCATTGCATTTAAACCTGTAAACATTGAGGTTCTAATCCTATGTACAGGTGGAAAGTAAATGGTTACACACCCTCCTAAACGTATCGCGCCTTCAATGAACCCCAGTCTTGGGGAAACCATGCAGCGATGGAGGGGTGTAACAAATTCACAAAGTGTGTTTCGCACACTTTGTACACCAATGTGTTATTAATAACACAGATTGGTGAGCAACTAAATAGTGCGCCGTGCGCATATTAATCAGACGTACATGACGAGATTCGTTGCACACGTCTATAATTCAAATTCAGTTAGTCAGTCGTACCCCCATTCAGGCGACAGCGAACAGAGCAGGAGTATACAAAGCAAAATAGAGCTAGTCATGGAGCAAATAATTCCTGATTTCGCCCTGAATGCCTTGAAGGGCCTTGGCCTTACACTGGCTTCAGGGTGGAGCTTAAGAGCCCAGGAGAAGAGAACCACTCTTCTCCTGATATGGGAAGAAATAAGAAACGAGGTCCCTGCCATGGTCCCCAAACCAGCAGCGCCATCGCCGCCAAGACCAACAACACCACCGCCGCCGCCAACTCCTCCAGCGGCAACAATTACAACACCTGTAACGGGGATACAGAGGATTGAGTCTCCAGGGAAAAAAATAGAGGAGAAGAAGGAGGAGAATAAAATGGGGGCAAGAAAGACAGCAGCAGAGGGGAAAGAGAAAACCTCACCACTACCACCACCACCACCACCGACACCACCAACGCCGCCCACCTCGACACCGGAGCCAGAGGAAAAAGCACCAAACCCTAACCCTAACCCACTTCCAGGCAACAATCCCAACCAACAGGCATGGAATTACATCTACCGTACCTCCCTACTGATGGGAGCAGGGAAAGAACTATGGCAGGAAAAATCTAATGGTGTCAATTTCATCAAGGACAACAGGGTATTGATGGAGACGGAGAGCAGGGGAAGGGGAAAAAGAATGAGGACGCGTGTCAAAAGAGCTGCAGCAAACTTCAAGAAAATGGGGTCGAAATTTGCTGAAACGCCTGTTACAACAATGGCGTTAATTTGTAACTTTTTGATCCAACATCACCAGCTAGACGTCCCCCCTCCCCATAAAATTCGAGGAATGGATGAACGACAGGGATATGCTACACCTCATTGATCCAAGCAGCTCAAATAGACCACAATCAATGACACGTCTGATGCCTGAACACGTGCAGGAAGTCATGCCGCCGCCAGTGGTATTACCCAGCCCTTATAAGGGCTAAGGAGTTCTTTCTATTGCCTCCAGGTTTTCACTTTGGCTTGAAAACCTTTTCGAAATATAACTAAATTGCAACACAAATATGATTTATTATCCGCCGAATCAAATTATAACTTGAACATATCGGATTAAGACCACAAAATTGAGAGGGTTACTTAAACCCAAATTCATTTATTAGATTTTTTTAGGAATATGTATGTACACTATGCACACGAAATTTCAAAATTGATAGGATAATAGGAAAATTTATTAAACTGTGAAAATCTGACCGTAATTACAACATGTGGCTAACACACAATTGGTAATAGGGATAGCCCGACTTAGCTAACTGGGCAGAATTTGATCATGTACGTTCCTGGCGTTAAAGGGTTTTCCGTCACACTTCGCGCCTTCGCTTGCCTGGTCCGTGCCGCCTGCCTCTCCTGACTGAGACCTTGAAGCAATTCAATCAACAACGTGCGCTATGACGCGCACCTATATACCTGTAAACATTGTGGTTCTAGTCCTATGTACAGGTATAATCACACCTCACAATATCATGCCTTCAATGAACCCCCGTTTGTGGGGAAACCATGCATTGATGGTGGGGTGTGTTAAATGTACACACTCTCCAATAGCGCGCATTAAATTTAACCCCCTTAATTGTGGGGAACCATGCTGCGCTGGAGGGGTGTACTAAGTACAGTGTCAGGTGTGTTGCGAACTGTTAACACACCTGACAAAATATATTGTGTTCAATCACACATTGAATCCCCCTAAGCGTGCTTTGCACGCTATGGGGGTACATAGTCGTACATGCCCGAAGGGCGAAAACGACTTAAATTCAAAAATCATCATCATCATCAGTCGTACCCCAGTCTTCAGCGAACAGAGCAACGAGTAACACGTTATAAGAAATAGTGCTAGATATGGGAGTATTGATACCAACCCAGGCCCAGAATGCAATCAAAGGTTTAGGCCTTAGCATTACTTCAGGGTGGAACCTACGGGCTCAATACAGGAGAACAACTCTTCTACTGATTTGGAGGAGGATTTCAACGACAATAGGAGAATTATAAGTAGCCCCCCCCCCCCCCCAAGAAGGCTGGGGCATGGAGGAAGAACGCAGGAGCAGGATCAACAGCAGCAGCGTACGACGCAAACTCAACCGATACAGAGCGCCCCCCACCTACCCAGTTGAATCCAGGCCAGAACTGCCTCCACTTCCAAGAAGAACGAGGAAGCGGTGTGTATTAATTTAACAGGGCACATTAGTGAATGGCCGCACGCGAGTATAATTTAAATCAACAACAACAGTCGTACCTTTCATCGTCGACCAGACCAAGAATAAAAAATGGCATGTAAAGTGGAGGATTTACAAGAAGCAACGGATTGGATGGTGGGGACAGAGTGCCTCCTAGAAAAGATAGAGACGTATTGGCGTTATCCCAAGAGCCTACATTGTAAGGAGGGAAGTGGCTTCCCGTTAAAAGCAAAAAGCCTTGTAACCGAAGTGATGGCAGAGGAGGTTTATAAGGCGTCAATTCAAACGCATCCAACAGCAGCTCAACCCTGTCGAATGAGCAAGTTTAAAGAAGCTGTGGATTTGCTGGAGGACGTGGAGTACCTCATAGAAAAGATACGAGATATAGTCTTGTTCGATATACCCATTCCTAAGTAGTGTTTGAAGAGAAGCGGCAGCCCTTAACACAGCCAAGGGTCTAGTACGACAAGTGATAGAGGAGGAAGTAGTCAAGACCAAGAAGGCTTGGGCAGATGAAAGAGAGCGCCAGAAGTGAGAAAGAGATTTCGAGAGACTGAATAACAACTGGATGAAGATCCAGGACAAATTTAGAAAGATGGGTCATATAGATTGGATCCCTGATCAACCTAAGAAGTTCAAACTCATAGTCTCCCTGAAGAAATAGTGGTTATGGAGAAAGAAGTAAATGAAGAAGAAGAAAATAAAACTGTCCCTTTCAGGGCCACCCAGATTACTAGAAAAGATTACTCCATGATTGCCAAAACAATCTGTGTTTGTATGTTTGGTGTCTGTTTATGTCTGTCTTTTCCCACACACAAAAAAACCCTTCCCTTATAAACATATGTGTGTTTGTGTGGGTATAGTGTGTGTGTTTGTGTTTGTGTGGGTAGAATAGTGTGTCTGTAAACACTCTCTCGCCCTTGTGTAAACATTTATAACAATAGTTTTTTTAGGTCCGTGCGATTTCTGTTCTATTTTCTGTGTGAGGGTTGTATTTTTGGTGTAAGGGATGTTTTCCTTCACGTCAGTGCTTCCAGCATATTAAACGATGCGTTCACCAGTCGTACAATTCATCGTCGACCAGACCAAGAACAATGACAAACCAGCAGCACTGCAAAGTGGGAAACTTGAGTACAGCTATGAGTCTCTTGGGTCGAGTAGAACAGCTCCTGGGACGGGTAGACAATAATGGAATCCTACCCAAACAAACGCCATCTAATGAGGGAGATGACCTCTTTAAAAACAGCAAAGACCCTTATGAGACAGCTCATTACTGACGAAGTGGAGAAAATTAAGATGGCGTGGGACGAAGCGTGGGCCAAGGAGAAGAGGGAAGAAGAAGAAGATTGGGAGAAGGAGGCTAACGAGCCTCCTTTTAGACTTCATCTCTCCGTCCGCCGTACAACGGAGTACTTGAACCAGATGAACCATGCTGCCAAACCCGGGAGGTTTAGTTGTCCTGGATATGGATAAACATCCAGGACAAAACAAAACGGCCCTTTCCAGGGCCACTCAGATCTCTAGAAAAGATTACTTCATCATTGTCAACCGTTCTCCGTTTGTCCCTATAAACTCTTTTGTCCCTATAAACCTTTTTGTCCCTATTAACTCTTTTGTCCCTATAAACCCTTTTGTCCCTATAAAACCCTTTTGTCCCTATAAACCTTTTTGTCCCTATCAACCCTTTTGTCCATATAAACCCTTTTGTCCCTATAAAATCCATTTCTATCTATTCTCATTTGTCCCCCAAGCGCCACAGCCATAGGCGTCTACGGTCGCCTATATAAATATGATATGTCCCTCAATAGTCTCACACAACTACTGATACTATAACGAAATATATGTTCACAGAATCTGAGTGAATGAAATATAGAATAAAGTGTCCTCAACTTCAGTGGATGCCAAAAGGCTTATTGTGTTAATTGTCAATAATGGATAACAGCAAGCCGAAACATTTTTACGTTTTTTTTTGTGTTTTTTTTTGTTTGAAATTCAGTATACTAAAAAGTTAAATACTCTACTTAAATTCTAAATTGAATACAAAGTACATGCGTGTATTTTAGTATTTACTTGTTGTCGCTTTCGGCTGCAGTGTTGTAGCTTTTATATATATATATATAAAGATTATTTAAAATAGAGTGAAACAAGATAAGGGGGATAACCTAAGCAACATGTTTACTAAAGACACAGATTGAATGCTCTTGCATATTAAATAGATCCTGCTTGGAAATGAAGGAAACAAAGGATATTTTTTTTATATTAGTTACAAAAATGCATACATTTCGCACCCACCGAAGTCGACACTAATTAATTCACACAAAATTGAGATTTTATAATGTTGTCCTATTTCTTTTCGATGTTCGGATTTCTCTCTCTCTCTATCTCTCTCTCTCTCTCTCTGTGTTTGTGATTTGCATTTTCTCTGTTTCATATTTTTCTATTCGAATCTGAATTATAATAAAGACGAAGTTTCTTTGGACAAGATGTACACGTATTCAGGTGGGATTTGTGCAATATGTATATGCATTCAGTGGGACTTGGACAATATGTACACGCATTCAGTGCGATTTGCACAATGTGTACACGCATTTAGTGGGATTCGGACAATATGTACACACATTCAGTGGGATTTGGGCAATATGTACACGCATTCAGTGTGATTTGGACAATATGTACACGCATTTAGTGGGATTTGGGCAATATGTATGCGCATTCAGTGGGATTTGGACAATATGTACACGCATTTAGTGAGATTTGGACAATATGTACACGCATTCAGTAGGATTTGGACAATATATATATATATATGCATTAAGTGGGATTTAGACAATATGTACACGCATTCAGTGGGATTCAATAACGGTCTCATTTTTATTCATCGATCTGCTTGAAACATTGGCATTTTATCACGTATATTATACTGATCGATCCTACACATATCGTTAAAATACCTACGAATGCACAATTCCATATGTAACTTGTAATCATTTCTGACAATTTTTGCTGGTTAATGCATCAGTAAACTGATGCTACCTAACATAATAAATATGTTCCGAATCTTTTGAAGAAAAAAAACCATGATTCACATCTTATAATGTTTTGACGATTTTATTTAAGATCCTCGCCGTGACAAATTGAAAATCTGGGACACACGTTTGGAGGAATTGAATTAGCTGACAACATTAGATGGGGCTAGTAAATAGACTATGCGTGTGTAAGCAGACAACGATATTCTGACACATCCGGGAACTAAAATTGTGTCTAGTCCACTTTAAATTAGGGTTTCACAGTCGTCATACTACACACCTGTAATAACCATTTATGTGTAGTATAGTAAAATAATATGTTGAATAAAGTACATTTTTGTATGCTTTGTTGTTGTTGTTGTTGTTGTTGTGATGACACATTACATATTTTAACTCATTGAACAGTTAGGTATTCACTTGAACTTACTGGCGCTCGTTATCTTTGTTGACATAAACTCGTCTGTGCTTGTAAACGTGGACCATAATATCGCTGTCGACCTTTATCTGTTGAAAACCGGTGCTTCTGTTCTCAGAAGCTTGGAAGTTAGTGGCCATTTGTTTAAGAGTAAGTACATCCACTTTGTACACCCTCATCTCTTCACTAATCGAAGCAAGGCTTAGTAAAATTCTTTTTTAGAAGCTGCAAAGCGTTCTCTTTATTATATTGTTTTCTTTACAAACGGGTGTTTTGAGGATGTTTTTATTTCCGTAAGTAAAGAGTACTTCCGTACTGGACTGTCACTCTCAACCTAATAAAGAAAAGTTTACAATAATAGCAGAATGGTATACCCAGCACGCACGATGTAAATAGAATGGTATGCACGACAATAATGGATTGTCTTTCCCACCATGAAGCAAGACAAAGTTATCAATTGGAACATCCTCTCCTTTTCCGCGAAGTCGAGAAAGAAACCTCGGGTGTAAAACGCCACAATTGAGAACTACATCAGAAGCTACATTTGTTCAGATGGAACAATATGGCGGCGGAAGGAGACAAAGTCACAATCAGATTAGTGTCGGCCTTTTTAGTCGCAACGTATGTGGTGCACTCCGCCCGAGACGAATCACCAAACCCATGAAAGTTACGTGCACACCTACAACTACATCTGTCGTTATTTCTCAACTTGACGGATATGGTCAAGCAAAGTTCCAATTGACAAAGTTATGTAATACCCGTTCGTTTATTATTATTATTGTTACACAACTTTTTATTATTATATCTCTTGTTGTACATTTACGTGCACACCTACAACTACATCCGTGGTTATTTCTCAACTTTACGTGTACACTTACAACTACATCCGTGGTTATTTCTCAACTTGACGGAAATAGCCGAGCCACGTTCCAATCAACAAAGTTATGTAATAACAGACGCACTGTTTACCCGTCTCGAACGATGTAGTGTTTCCGTCCTATAATCGCAACCTGGAATTAGGTCAAAACATGTTGGTTCTCTATGTGATAGACACAATAACCCGCTCGTTTATTATTATTATTGTTACACAACCTGTTATTTTTATATCTCTTGTTGAAAATTCCCCCTAGTGGTTTCAGCATGTAGGAATCCAGAATTTTTCTTGGATTTTACATTTAGTGTTTATTTTGTATATGTAAACTGTTTATTCTCCTGATGAAAAGCATGTTTAGCTCGAAACGTTAGGAAACCGTGTTGAGTTTGGTCCGTTATACATTTTTGTGTCTATCTCTCTCTCTCTCTCTCTCTCTCTCTATATATATATATATATATATATATATATATATATATATATATATATATATATATATATATATATATATATATATACACACACATATACAAGAATATATTTTGAGCAATGGATTATATCCTCTTTAAGTTTCGGTGCACGCGTAGTGGGGAGGGCGGGAGAATCGACGGAAACGTGGAAAGCATCAGTTTTTAAACAAAATGCATGCTCTAAATAGATTGATCTTACTTGCTTCATGGACATCCTTCTCAAGCCAGACAAGTATTTTTTAGTGTCTGCAAATAATTCATTTGACACTTTATAGGGTCGGCTCAAAACAGATTTGTGGAAATTTCATTATTAATATTAGCAGCTAAAATTAGGGGGACACTTAAAAAATAACTGCTCTCTAAATTTTCATAAATTTTACTTCGCATTTGTTTTTTCTGTTTGATTCAAAATGTCGAAAAGTCGTGAAATTAATCTTGTTTTCAGTGTAAATGGGTTCAGGTCAAGCTTAGATGTACGCATAGGTTTATTATCTATAAAAAAAAAAGCGTGATGACGCATACTATGGTCACGTGATGCCTCTATTTGAGTCGCAAATAGCAGGAAGGCCTCTGAAGAGTTTATTTTGATGCTTTCACATTAATTTCTGTGAATAATAAAAGATTATTTATTACTGTCGCCGATGGGATGAAATAGTTTTAATGCATAGTAATGTACTCTAACAGGTGTAAAACAGTTTTGATCCGCTATGTTAGAGTAATAGATAACGTTCTCTCTCTCTCTCTCTCTCTCTCTCTCTCTCTCTCTCTCTCTCTCTCTCTCTCTCTCTCTCTCTCTCAACAATTTATTTGATTTATTTGATGATAAAGAGGGTCAACATCGCTAATGTGCTAATACTTTCAACATAGTTTGATAATATTATCGTCAAAAAACAGTGCAAAAGATCTAACAAAGAGATTACATTTTTATTTTTAATTTTGAAGGATGTCTTGGAGAAGAAAATGATAGTTTACGACATCAATAGGATACGAGTTTACGACATGAATAAGATACGAATCTCCAATATCAAGTTGGTTAGGTGTATCAGTTTATGTTATGTTAAATAAATAGTAAACAATTAAAATTTCTTATAGAAATTGAAAAATTTATCAAGTTACCAAATATTATTCACCTTTTCATTCCTTGAAAATTATATGCCAGAAGTTTATAGACAGAGTGGAACCTGACATCAAAATCTGCACTAACATCTAAGGAATGGAATTTGGAAATACATAAAGAATTTTTTTTTTAGGTGCAATTATGAGAAAAAAAGAAATTCTACGACTCTCCCTTTGCTCTCCACGTTGATTTCCATTAACGATAAATTTATCATATTGAATCATATCTATTCGTCCGTTACTCGTGCGTGTTAATTTGTCAGTGCGATTTGAAGCTGCTGTAAACATCAATGGGAAATCATATTAGGAAAGCATCAGATAAGATGATTAATAATCAAGCGTTCGTAGTTCACTGTTTTGAGATGTCCCCCTGTCTCTCATGTCATTTTACTTGTAGTCATTTCCCAAAGGTTGGATGCGTCTAGCTCTGTTGTATCTGTTGTTCTGTCTGCTACTTTTTCTTTCGGCATCTTCATGATATTTAATTCTATCTGTACAGCCTCTTTTTTCACATGACATATTTCTTCTTCTGGGATGTAGGCCTTCGTTACACATCATCGTTACCTTGTGGGTCATCAGCTTCTACGGTAATAGCCGTAGTTGTTCGAGTACAGATTCTCTCTGCATTATTTATCGAATTCAAAAGTGGCCTTGTCACTTTGCCAAATCTGAAATTTTGATTTCGATTACCTATGGAAGCCCAAATGTTTTACATGTACTTTATGGGTCAGAAAGTTGTGTTTTTACAAGGACAACAATTTCATGATAATTTTTTTTTTTTTCATAATTTCGATCAGTGTTTATATAAGCAAAAGTAGAGTTTTAAAATATATTGTTGTTAGATATGTACAGTGGCAAAGTACACCAGACACATTTTATCGCTTGTAGCTCAGTTTCCTTGACACTGTTGCATGTATGGGCATGCAATTTCATGTGTACATTCACATTTACCACTTATCTTAACACCCATAAAAATTAAATTGTGGTTGTAATGACCTACTTTTTTGGCTAAACGAGCTATGACAAGCTTTTTTGATTATGTACTGTACAGAACGAAGCAGGCGAGACATATCGTTCAACAAAATTTCCTGTTGGTTCATTCTTAGCATAGACCTTGAAATTTGTATTTAATTATAAGCGTGAAAATAGAGAGAAAATACTTTTAATTTGAATTGATTTCATAATTAAAAACAGTAAAAGCTGTTTCATGCATAATTTCACTCGCTTGCTCTTCGGTGCGTTTATGAAGTACCAATTTTATCTTTGTATTAAAGATTAATTTGATCTAAACGATACAGTTAATAGACCTACTCTCGATAAAAGAGTTTGGGGTTTTTCCATTGGGCAAATCAAGAGACTTCATTTGAATGAAAGTTATTTCACCACATTTTCATTATACCACGTGCTCATGCTTGTAAGTCTGTATTTACTATCTAACTGAGATTTACTGTCTAACTGAGAAACAAAATCAAAAGGATTCTAAACAGGTTCTGAGTGGCTGAACCGTAGGAGGTAAGCTGCTTTCCCGGCCTCGCGCCTTATGTCATCGTTCTCTTTTACTTGTGGGCTGGATGAACAATTGTGTGCCATCTACTGGTCACTTCATCACGTCTCCTAGCAACAAGCGAGACGAATAATCCATTGATATATTTAACTGCAGTCTGCCTCGAAATTGACTGACGTTTGATGTATTGTTGTAAATTCCTATCCTTTTGCTTTGGTTGAAAATATATACAGTCCGATTATATAACAATGTCGACTGCGATAGAACTATGCTAACTGTATATTCCTTGCGAGGAGACTGGCTTGATTTACATAAAGGCCTATGTAAAGGTAAAGATATCAATCAATCTCGTCGTTTAGATTTTTTATCAAGCAATGAAATTGATGCAAGAGTTATTAATTTGTTAACATTTAAAAACACCATGGCCGTTATTCATATATTAGATATTGCATATGCACTTTCTACTTTTAAGAAAATAATCTTTATTTTTGTATCGGTAACTATTGTTATCATGAAACAAAGCATCACATTAACATTATTTTTGTATCGAAAACTATAGTTATCAGAGAACATGGCAATACATTGACATTGTTTTTGTATCGAAAACTCTATAGTTATCAGAGAACATGGCAATACATTGACATTGTTTTTGTATCGGAAACTCTATAGTTATCAGATAACATGGCAATACATTGACATTGTTTTTGTATCGAAAACTCTAAAGTTATCAGAGAACATGGCAATACATTGACATTGTTTTTGTATCGAAAACTCTATAGTTATCAGAGAACATGGCAATACATTGACATTATTTTTGTATCGAAAACTCTATAGTTATCAGAGAACATGGCAATACATTGACATTATTTTTGTATCGGAAACTCTATAGTTATCAGAGAACATGGCAATACATTGACATTATTTTTGTATCGGAAACTCTATAGTTATCAGAGAACATGGCAATACATTGACATTGTTTTTGTATCGGAAACTGTACTTATCAGGGAATAAAGCAATATATTTACATTCTTTATGTATCAGAGACTCTGCATTTATCAGAGAACAAGGCAGCAATACATTGGCATTATTTTACAGTATCTTAGGAATCATACAATAAGCCAATACTGACCTTACACAATGGAGACCTTACGGTGTAGAGATTCGTGGTCATAATCCCGTGTTATAAATTACGATATGTTTTATTTCCTTAGCAATATTAGTTTATTATCGCCTAAATATATGTAATTGATGAGGGACTGTTCATCATTAATCTAATACTGGTGGCACGCATTTCATTACTATACAAAGAAAAATGATCCATTTGATCACTTTAGATGTAATAGCAGTGTTAAGAAGATAGTCGTAAAGTACAAGAAGATGAAGACGATACACTGTTCTAAAATTTACATTTTGTTAAGATCAAATAGCACATATATCATATTATGACAGTTGAAATATTGCACATGGATTCTTCATTGAACAAGAAGGCCAGGCCTGCACTTAGAGCTCACTATCAAAGTATTGGTGTAAAACGCGTGACATTGACTCCAAGGTCAAAGATTGAGCGAGCATGTCGCAGAATGAATTGTATTAGCTTCATAAGAATTAAAATACTGTAACCAAGACATTGAGGTACATTTTCTATGACTGTGTCTTTGTCTCCAAGGTTGTCTTAGATTTATAATGATTCATACCATATGTGATCAAAATCTATTAAGGGGTTTAGGAAATATAAGCAAATGATAAACCTTAACCATAACCTTTAGGCAAAGTTTTATATGACTGTAACCATCCCAAAGTAAAATGGGCGAGTGAGAATGTCGTAGAATGAATTGTCTTATGTCACGTATAACGATAATCTATCAAGGGTTTAGGAAACATATGCCGGTAAAAAATGTTAACCAAAACCATAACAAACTGTTGACGTCCGCGACTCCACCGCAGCCTGGAAGGTGACCGCTGTGTCTTGTTTACCACTTAAGGTAGATTAATTAATTCCTCAAAACTCTTGTGAAGATGAAAACGTACATTGCGCACTTTCTCCTGGGTTAAAAAAGAAAATCATGCATATCCTGTCACTTTCAGATTGACAAAGTTTTACAGTACTTCCAGTACTTTGATTTTATGTCATTGCGTACAGTTTGGTAAGTATCTTGCTAAATGTGGATTTTGTTACCCCACCCCTTTTTAATTAAGCACGTGACACTTCAAGGAACATACAGGAGTGAATGAATATTTCGATATCGAACGATACACTATATATCGAAATGGATGTAGGTACTCCCAGTGTATGCATGTTTTCTTTTTTCTTAAATATGGATGTGAATTGAAAAGCACAAATAAACTAGACTAATTCTGTCTTTTAATCAACGGATCAAGTAGTTCACCAATCAAACAATCAATCAAAATCAATCAATACATCAATCAATCAATCAATCAACCAACTAATCAATTAAGTGATCGGGTAGTTATAATACAACCTAATTCAATAGTCCTCCACAAGGAGAAATAACTAATGACATGGCACTTCTCAAGATCAGTACAATTAACAGTTTCATTACTAATGCAAGATATTTATTTCAATTGAATATCTCACTTTTTCATCGCCATGCTAGATACTTGGCTGAAATATGTTTGATGGATAGATAGATAGATAGATGGAATTACCTGACTATGTACATACTTATTTACATACGTCGGCACGCAAAATACTTGGCTGAAATATAATAGACAGTCTTGTGTGTTTTGTGGATGGAAATGAAAGTAGATAATTGATTTTGTACATTGCTTTATATTTTCATCGAAAAGCAGAAGAATACACGTAGTTTAAGGTGGCTGCAGTCCAGGTTGAACTTCTTTTAAATGAATTAACATATGGTGTTTCAATCCGCCTTTTACAGTACTGCCCTGTCAACTGCAACAAGACATCCATCTAGGAATGGGGTGGGGGCGAGGGATATACCATCCCGTGGTTGCAAGATTCTAATCTTTCAGCATTTTCACGTGAATGAGGGCTATGTAAGAAGCCATCATGAGTACTGCAATTTACACAAACATCAAGTTTCATATTTGGCTGATTTTTTTTAGTAGAAGTGGTAAATGGCATTCTCGTATTCTCGAGGAAAGAATATTGTATGCGTAAAACGTGACATTAAGAAGGAATTGATAAATTACAATATGACACATTCAACAAATCTTACTCGTATCTCAAGCAATGGCCACGGATGGGGCTGCTTTTCCTTTAAGCATCTATGTAGTTGTCTTTGTTGTTGTTGTTGTTGTTGTTTTCCTAATTAGAATAGTAAGCCTATTTTTAAATCAGTCTGAAACTAAATGCAGCTGATCTGGTCTTGTCTTGCAGAACGTCCTGATGTCAAAGTGTGAAGGGCATTGTTCGAAGTCTCACACTATTCCCAAGATCTCGTTTGGTCCGGTACTTCACAAACCGTTCAAGTACAAGTGTAAATGCTGCAGAGACTTGGTGTCGGTCTTGAAAGCAGTACGTTTGCGCTGCAAGGATGGGGCAAATGTCTACGCAAGCTACCGGTTTATCATCAGATGCGGATGTGACCATTGTCAATTCAGGTGACAGTCCAAGACGCACAGATGGACAGACGAACCTGAGACCTGAGGGTTTAGAACCCTGTTTTCAGATATGTACATGAAGTTAAGACGGCTATATCAAGTTTGAAATTCGTGATCTTATCGGACTTAAGTATTGATGAAATCTCAGTTATAAATGATACTTCATGACAAATGAATTTAAGATATGCTTTCAATTGAACAAGCAGGAACTCATGATGTTTATTCACGACTAAGAGAAAGGTGCTGTTGCAATATACAATAGACTGGCGTTTTAATCGTATCTGAATGGAAAATCAATATAGATTGCCAGTTTTATTTATATTCCCATAATGGATGATGATGGTTGTCCTTTTGAGCTACAAAGTAATAATAATGACACAGATTGAGTGAACTTTGTGTCGCTACGTCGTAGTGATTAAGTGAACTTTGTGTCGCTACGTCAAAGTGATTGAGTGAACTTTGTGTCGCTGCGTCGAAGTGATTGAGTGAACTTTGTGTCGCTGAGTTGTAGTGATTAAGTGAACTTTGTGTCGCTGAGTTGTAGTATTTGAGTGAACTTTGTGTCGCTGCGTCGTAGTGCTTATAGCCTCTATCAGTACGGTTCAAAGTTTTAATGTAGAGGATTATTTAACTTCAACTGATATTAGTCAAATTCGAATTTTCAAACCCTATGAGGTAATTAAGAATTATTTCTGCTTCATTTAATATGGACTATATAACGTCGACGAGTTCAGTAAGAGTACAATTTGAGAAGCTTAGTCAATTCATACGATAGCTAAATCTAGACAATATGGTAGAATTAAGAAGTTTTAAAAGAAAACTGCATGAGAGGTAATACTGCGGCATACTTTGGCAATACTGTATGATTCAAGTCGAATCGGTAACAAAGAAACATTAAAGTTGTAGCTTTATGTGTGAAGAATGATATGCGATGCCTGAAAATCAAGATAGCAGTTAAGGATCAGCAAAATATTCCATACGATCTATGTAAGGCCAAATAAAAAAAAGTATGCGTGGTTCTGGTTACCCGACCGACCCTATTTTTCTCCTGCCGACCCAGGCTTTTTTTATTTATTTTTTAAATTTAAAAATTATTTTTAAGGTATGTAACTACGATCGAAGTTAAATTCAGGATGCAAAAGTGACGCTTGTTTTCTAGTTTATACTTAATTTAAATCAGTCCAGACCCCCGCTCCCTCAGCAAAAAAGTTTGTACTAACCTGCCTACCCTACTTTTTTTCAGTGTAACCAGAACCACTCATATTTTTTTTATTTGGCCTAAGACATATGATCAATATAATATATAAAGTCGTAAAGAAAGTTGCTTGCTGAATTGTATAGTTCCAAAAGTTTTGAAATGAAACACCATGGCCGCTACGTTAATTTATTACGTCATTTTAAACATTGCAATTGGCGAAGGTTACGGATTAATTCATTAATGGTGTGTTCAGGAAGTCTAAAGACTATTCTTTAAGTTAATATATTCTCTCTGGAGTTGGGTTAGTTCGTCTGTATTCTGCAGGGAACCCTATGTCACGTAGTATGCAATAAATTATGTAAGGTCAGTGTTATAACTGATGGATTTATTGTGACATGAGCGCCTGACTGGCGGACACGTGTAACAAATACATGGTTATATAGATTTCTAAATGAAGTTGCCGATATCACACACCGTATCCAGACTTCATCGGTTCAAATAGCCTTCATAAATTCGTTTATAATGGCAAATACTCCTTTGTACAGCTAAGTCGAAGGACAACACATACAGCTTTCTTACAATCGACATTTAAGATGGATTCTATGAGTATTGCTTCTGAAAAGAAAAAATGTTTGTGATCGATGTTGCTCATGCGTCGTGTATATCGTGACAGAAATCTTAATTTATTAGCAACATCATTTTTTGCCGTTGATGGGTTCCGTGACACGGACTGATTTCAGAGGTGGGACTTTGAACTATAGGCATTTGAACAAATTCATTAAATATAAGAAGAGTTGGTGTTCACCCATTATTTGTATGTTGGTTTCTGCTTTTCCACATCAAAGACGACAACAGTTGGGCGCATAATGCCAGTTTTAAGACTAGTTTGACTAACTGAAAGGGGTTTGAACTTCCTCTACAACAAATATACAGGTATAATTCCCTCAGCAACAATGGTATAGTGATGTTCATACATATTAAATGTTATAACAATGGTATAGTGATGTTCATACATATTGAATGTTATAACAATGGTATAGTGATGTTCATACATATTGAATTTTATAACAATGGTATAGTGATGTTCATACATATTGAATGTTATAACAAATGATTTCGTTGACACTAATCATACAAAATGCACGTTCGCGACTTTACATATTAATCTTGTGGACTAGGCTCCGCTCTGCATTCTCATGAAGGGCCAAATCCTCAGGCCAATTTTCGTCATGTTGCAAATTAAAATGTCAGGATCTTATTTTATTTTAGTTTCATAATTGCGACGTCCTGAATTGATACTAAGGGTAATAAGGATAACCAATGCCATATAAGAGTACAAGATTTATTTTCGGGCGAAGTTTTGACAATTTCTTATATTTAAAATTAGTTTTAACA
Source organism: Margaritifera margaritifera (assembly GCA_029931535.1). Lineage (NCBI taxonomy): Eukaryota > Metazoa > Mollusca > Bivalvia > Unionida > Margaritiferidae > Margaritifera > Margaritifera margaritifera. The sequence goes on along the minus strand of JAQPZY010001605.1, from coordinate 1,290,317 downwards.
TGTTTGTAGATCGTGACTTTTGCGTATTGCAAACTCAGTTCTTCGTCTTCTTCTTCTTCATTACATGGGAAGATGTAAACCTAAACTGTCTGAGCAGTCACTAAACTGTCTGAGCAGTCATTAAACAATCACTAAACTGTCTGAGCAGTCACTAAACTGTCTGAGCAGTCATTAAACTGTCTGAGTAGTCATTAAACAATCACTAAACTGTCTGAGTAGTCATTAAACAATCACTAAACCGTCTGAGCAGTCATTAAACAATCACTAAACTGTCTGAGCAGTCACTAAACTGTCTGAGCAGTCACTAAACTGTCTGAGTAGTCATTAAACAATCACTAAACTGTCTGAGTAGTCACTAAACTGTCTGAGCAGAAAACATAAACTGAAATCTCTACAATTACAAATAATACTTCCGGTCTTTTGACGCTGGTGAAAGCTTGAACACAAGTAAAGCAGATAACATTATGCTACATCGATCTTTTTTTGTCTGTTGTTGGTTGTTTACAAATAAAATTTGGTGCATGCGTCAGGAAATATGTAGTTTGTATTGAAGATACTAGCGTCTTGGTGGTCAAGGATTTTTCAAAAATATTTCGTGGATAAACTGCTTGCAAACATCATTATAATTATGGAACTGGAACAGTTAAATACTGGCGAAAATTGTAAGCTGAAGCAACTGATAAAATATCAACGATGGATTAAAAACATGGTGGGTTAATTTTTTCGACAAGATAGCAACCAACTAACAGAAAAAGGAATATCAAAACTAAATCATAGTATCACATCTTAATTTACATGTGTTTTACACGCACAAGTACACATTGGAACATCTATTACACAGGTCACATCTTAACTTATATGTGTTTTACATGCACAAGTACACACTGAAACATCTATTGCACGGTCCTTTTCCACTGTTTATAGTGTCACATCTTAATTTATGTGTTTTACATGCACAAGTACACATTGGAATATCTATTACAAGTCTGTTTCCACTGTTTTAGACACTGCAAAAGTTGTTTAAATTTTTTTTTTACGTGAACAAGGATATGACATTACAATCTAATTTCAGATTCAAAAGTTAGATTAAATTATGATATTGGTGGTGATGGCATACTTGTGTTACTTAGTGATATGGTAGTCAACAATGGTAGCATTATTGGGTGCAACAACACTTTTTGAAAAGTGATCAGATACATTAAATCTAGGAATAAACACATCTATAAATACCGACGTGGTAAATAATATAATACCAGCAGCTGATACACAGTCTGTAACAATTGGACAAAATATAGAAAGTGAGCAAAAGCAAGAAAATGTGGGTTATTTTTTGGTATGTAGACAAGGATAAAAATGACGAGTGTCTTATAATGACACATGATTTAAAAGATATGGATAACGATACAAATAAGCAAGCGTTTATAATTATGACTACAGTTGCAGGAGCTGACGCAATGTACTTTTTAAAATAATTATTTTACTTTTCTGAAAGCTCTTTTTCTTTTTTTTATTATTTTGGTTACAAACTATTAAGGTTTTAGTAAAATTGCCAAACTCAAGCCAATTAATGCAAGAATTAGCAAAACGGCATTATCATCAATAAAGAAACAACATTTCCAGCTAACGTAAAACAAAACCCAGATTATTACTCTGCCAATGATACCAGGCATTATCTAACTGAAACAAATAGTTGGCAATATTTTCCACACCTCTTCTAAATTTGCAAACGAATGAATATGTGGAACTACCTCTAGTGTTATCACCACATCCTCCTACTTCCAAACCTTTTACAAAATTTGCTATGTTAATTCCAGGAGTTGCGGCTATCATACTAATGGCTGTAAAAACCGTAGCAATTGTCACATATTTCTCTTGGAATAGTTATTTTAATCTTTCGATTAATAGTAACTTTTCTTTAACTTTTGAATGAATGTTATGAATATTTTGCCTAAAGGTATTGTCTAAATCTTTGAAATGTCCAACTATTTGAACCCTTGTACTTTCATAAGTTTGCAATAACTTTTACAATCTAGCTCTGCTCTTTTCATGTTTTAATTTGCTGATAACTTTGTTTTTCCTTTATATAGTTGTAACACATTTCAACCTCTGATTCCATTGATCTTATTTTTTAATTTTCTATATTAACAGAATTTACATGACCTCTTAATTCCTTTTTGTTTCTTCTGGAATAAATAATCTGTTAACATTTCTTGAGTATAATCCCTTTTTAAAGCTTTCTTAGTTTAAAATCTAATTCTCAAAATAATGTTTTCGTTTTAAAAATCATTACGTAATTCTTATTGCATCATTTGCAATTTCTTCCAACTCTGTTTCATCAACAATGTTTATTGCCTGCCTATTTGTAACAGTTTGCCTCTAATGGTTCATTTATTCTGAATGTTTGCATCGCTACATTTTCATGAACAGTTTTTATTTGGTGATTTCCATTTATTGCATTCTCTTTCAAAACCCTAAACATTTGAAGAAGTCCCTTCCACCTATTTGAGAAAATATAGAGATCCATTTACAGTATTCTTTTGTGGTAGTTGCATTATTTCTCCGCCTATTTCAGTTCTGCACTGATCTGTCTCTGAAGTATAAATGAGGCCTAATTGCATTATATTGACCTTCAGCTATGTTTAATCCATGTTTAATAAAGTCTTTGTATTGGTCGACTATCTTTGATTTTAAAGCTTGAAGTTTTATTTGCTGACTGTTCAGGAGTTTCCAATACATCATTAGAGAAATTATCAATAAAAGGCTCATAAATTATTGTATTCGTAATTTGTTCCTCATAATCATCTTCATCGTAAACATGGTAATCAAACGTATTATCAAAATCTATACCTTCTATCATTTTGCGTTATTTAAATGGATCAAAAACAGTTTTAACAAGAATTAGGTTTTGCATGAGATAAAAATAACAGCTAGAGCAGCGCACAAGAAGAAGAAGAATACAAACAAGAGTATAGTATAAGCCAAGCAAATGGTGCGTACAAAGAAAACTGAAAGGAAGTTGCAAACAAACGCATGCCAAAAAAAAGAAAGAAAAAAAGAAACATACGAGATATTTGTCAATGAGTGATCAGGAGATCAGCTAAAATATCAGTTTCTGTCGTATGTAATGAAACCACGACTAATATCTATGACGAATACATTTCTTTCAATTAATAATTTAAACGAATTACAGACAGAGTTAAAAGCAGATTACATTACATCACATTGTACAAGATATTTTATAGGATTTTTATCTTTTAAGTTGAGATTATTTATTACTACATTGAATGCTAGCTTGATAACGTTTAACACGTACATTTTAAAAGGTAACAGAGGAAAACGAAAGAACGAAAAAGAGAACACTTAAAATATTGGTAAATAAATAGGCTGCGCCAGAACTTCTTGAAAGTACTGGATGTTTTGTAATCGATGCATTTGTTCCACTGACACTGGATGCAACAACTGTTGCTATTGCAGTAGTGTTTGTATATCACATAGCTAAAAATGTGAGAAAAACAAGAGAAAAAACTAAAATCAGAATAAAACAAAACAGAATAAAGCATGTACTTGAAAACTTCTTAATAGATAAAGTTAACAGCTTTGAAAGATCAAACTTTTTATTGCGCTCTTCTATTTTTCTTTTTGATGCCATTATATACTTTTTAGACCTGTTTTAACTAGCTCTCATGTATCTAGTGTTTGACCAGTGAACGCATTGTTTTCTGTTGTTCAGGAACAGAAAATTCAAAAGTGGCACAAGGAATAACATGATATATATCGAGATATCTTTCATTAACACCTTCTGGTTTTGTGAAGTGTAACCATCTACTGTGGAATTCAATTAATGGAACGCCAAGTATTTTTAACGTAATTTCCGACTTTATGTTTTGATTTATTGCCTGTAAAATTCTAACTCCTGTTTTGTGAATTGTTTAACATTGTTCATCTTTGAAGTGTCTTTGTTTTATGTATTCATTCATGTATTAATTTACATTTTCTCTGTTTTGCTATCCATATACTAGTTTCTTTTCTGAAGTACTTATTACGACAAGACTGACAGTAAGAACTAGTTTTGTAAAATACAGTAACAGCTTTCTCTACTTCGCATTTTGAGCATGTCTTTGTTTTCATTTATTTTGCACTATTTTTTCAGTGAATTGTTTACTACTGAAATGTTACTACAGACAAAAAGACATGACCAGCTAATGAATTAAGAACACAAATTTATTTCCAAGAATTTGTGAAATGTTCAGTAAATAAATAACACGTGAGACAAAGAACATAATTATCACTGTTTGCTATGCAATATTAAATTCAGCTCTTACGGTTAGTTACAGCATTTTTTTGAAGAAGATGTTTAAGATATCGATAGGTTCGCCAACAAACGTGTAATTCCATGAAGTCATAAAGTTCATTATTCTAGTTTCTTTAGCTCAGGTTACAACTGATTATTTGATAGAACAATGGATATTACCAGAAAAAATAATGGAGAATTTTTGAAAAATTCTTTCAATACATAAATAGACAAATCAGGGTTGGTGGACCTAAGGAGGATAATAGCATCGCATGGACAAAGTCTAATTACGTTCCACCGTTATAAAGCAAAACCAAAGCAAGCGAACAAGTTTGTCAGCAAACCTGCTCAAACGGTAACTGAAGCGAAGGAAACATCTGATAAATTTGAAGCTTAAAAATGAATCTTATACAACACCTAAATCTAAGCTGTTTATGTCATGGCTTTAAATGAGAGATAAAGAAGCAAGTATACCACCATTGTATCCAGTACTACCTAAAGACAACCACGGATCTATAATAAAGGGAATTATTTTCATGTTGATGAACATCAACGAAACTAAGAACGATTTGGTTAAAGAGATCAAACATTACCGAGTTGTCATGAGAAAAGAACAAAGCAGCATACTCTTTTTAAATTATTTTTTTAACTGGGTAGAAGTTAGCATGGATACTGCTTCAGATAGAACGGGTATTGCAGTTGCTAGTTTAAGAGTCGCAGGAATGGCAACAGGATGTATATTCCCTTTGGTTTTTAGTGGGTTTGGTGCAATGCCACTAGGGTTGTTGCAAAAGTCTTCAAAGAAAAGTTACTACATTGCAAAGTTTTAAAACATGATGGGAGTGTTGCCTCTGCCATAAGTAAGTCGAACAGTAATGATGATATGGTGAGCAAAGGAATAAGCGATGAGATAAGTCACGAGCAATTGAATATCATAGTTAGCGAATACAACATAGGAAATAAAGAATACAATAATACGATAATAAATAATAGTTGTGAATCAGGGTATCACAGAAAGAGCTAATAAAACTGAAGAATTGCTAAAACAGATTGAAGAAAACAAGAAACGCTTTTAGACGCATTTGACTTATTTAAACAGAGATTTAATACCTGTCTAATGCTATAAAAGCAAACTGTAAAAGAAAGACCAGGAGAAATGTCAAGTATTGAACAAAAGATAAACTCAGAGATAGATACATTAGAGGCTGACATGAAAACAATAAAGAAATCTATAAAAGTCTACGGCACTTTACAATCATAGTTGTAAGAATGAAAGAAAGACCATACTAATGAAATACAACAGGCGATCAAGAGAGTAAAAATTGAGTTAATGTTTTTTAAGGTACTTTAGTAAACTTGGAAGAAACGATAACTGCTAACCCCAATACATTGTCACATTTGCAAAATTGAATGATTTAACAGAAATAACCACCAAGATCGATGAAAACAAAAACAACATAAATGTATACGAAACTATGATTAGATTTATGAGAAGCACCTACGACTCATCTATTAGTGACTTAAGCGACAAATACAAATCTTAAAGAGCGCGATTTACCAACTCTCAAACATGAAATTGCTGCTGGTATACCCCCCCCCCCAAAAAAAAAAAAAAAAAATACTAACGAATACGTGTAAATGTAATCTTGACCTTGAAGATAATACCAAATATACAATTTCACCAAATTTCATTCATTTTACCTTAAACAGCTTAGAAATTATTGAGCGGAACAACAAATTCTATTGAAAAATTATATTGGTATGTGAAATTGACCTTGTAGATAGCCCCCCCCCTTTTTATGTGGTACATAACAAAAATAGCAAGTTCCATCCCTTAATTTAAAATGGCTCTCGAATTTTAACGAGAAAAGGAAAACTTAACATATTGATACACAACCTTAACTTTTATGATAGAACCTACAGTGGGATATACGACACACCTGCTAACAATGATGTTTACTTATACCAAGTATCATCTACTGTTCATGCGGCTATTAAACTATAGAGAGGAAGGAGAGTGGAAATAAAAAATTTAAAATATTGATCTAGTGTGGTACATAAGACACTCTCTAAAGATAATGTATAAGTATACCAAGTTTGATCACTAAAGCTGTGGTACATAAGACACTCTCTAAAGATAATGTATACGCATACCAAGTTTGATAACTAAAGCTGAAAAGGCTCTAAACTTATAGAGCGTAAAGAAAAGTGTAATAGGGAAGTCTAAATATTGACCTGGAAACTTGACATTGACCTTGACGATAGGATCGCAAATGGAGTACACAACACAATGTATAATGATGCTATATAAGTATATTAAATTTCATCCCCGAATCTCTAACATCTCTGAAGTTATGGACCGGAACAGAATGAAAATATTAGGTCGTGACCTTGACCTTAAAGATATGATCCCAAAGAACGACCTTTTAATGCGGTAAACTAGACAGTCCCTAATGATAATGCAAACGTGTACCAAGTTTCATCTCCAAAGCTAAAAGGGCTACCTTTGACTTTGATCATGAAGGTAGGCTCACTAATGCTGTAGACAACATACTCTCTAGCTATGATATATAAGTATAGCAAGTTTTATGACTTAATGTCTAAGAGCTCTGAAGTTAGAGACCAGAATGGAAAATGTGACAGAAAAATTAAAATGCTAAGTCGTTACCTTGATCTTGGAGATATGATCCCCAATGTGGTTGGCATCACCTTCTAATGATGGTGTATAAGTACACCAAATTTCATCCATTATTTTCTTAATCTCGAATGTCATCCCTTAATCTCAACTGGCTTGAACTTTATCGAGCGGAAAGGAAAATGTGAAGGAACACTTAAAATACCGAGTCGTGAATGTTACCTTGAAGAGAGGACCTTAAATTACGTACGTGACACACTTCTAGTAATGATGTAATTGTATATTAAATGTCATCCCCAAATTTCAAACGGCTTTAATGTTATATAGTGGAAACGAAAGTGTGACGGACGAAGGGAAACACGGATACTTTGTCCAGCCGCAAAGGCGGAGAACAATAAGCCGATATCAAATATACAGATGGTCTAAATGCGGGTAATTACAAATTGCCACGGAATAAGTTAGACTATACATCGTCTCTACTTTGTAACAATCTTCGTAACTCTACTCTTGCTTTTTTTTTAATGTTTCAAAAATGAACGTGTTTCACCATTTTAACGCGTACAGTGTGAAGAGACAAAGTAGATTACTTTATTTTAGAAAAACCTGGTTCAGTGCTCATGAAATTAGTTGTTACAAAAACGAAAACCTGACTCAATGATTGTCAACCATTTTATGAGAAAAACCTGGCTCAGTGCTCGTTATTTTTTATGAGAGAAACCTGCCACACTAACCGCAGATTGTTTTGAGAAAAAACTGGCTCAGTGCTCGTCAAAAAATAGTTCACCAATAAGACTATCCCACACAAAGTCATCACCTGTCCTCAAATTTCATATAAATAAATCATGGAATTCAGATTTAGAAAACTAACAATAGTACACCATACCCTTGACCTGTAAGCCAATTAAAGCACCGGTTGATAAAGGAATCACAAACTTATTTAATTAGATAAAATATATTATACACAAAATGACATTTTTGCATATAAACCACTGAACAATTTCAAAAACAACACTTTAAAATTTGATAGAGACCATTCAGTCAATTGATACAGGGCTCTGTGGGATATGACATTTTGGAAAAAATCAATTAAACTGGGCAGTATTGATGTCAACATCAAGATGTGGAATATCTTATTGGCATTTGTCAGAGAAAAGCATAGCAGTGTTTGTAAACTTAATATATAGGTTTTATATATACTTTCATATACGAAAACTGTTGTCTGAATGCTCAGTATCATTACCATATGATAAAGTATTTAATCCAACAAACATCAATATAGATCTAACTAAGTCTGAATTGTTTTTTTAATCATTTTAATATCCCACCACATCATGATTGGAGATATTCAACAGGGAATAATCTTCATGTTGTTAAAGGACCTGGAACCTATTATAAAATAGAGAGGGGCACGACTGAAAATGAGATGAAGCAACAGGAAACATATGAACATGACAAATGGTAGAATAGAGGATGCTGGATAAGATACGGTCCAGAATAATATAACGTATAACGTTGACAATAACTGTATAGTATCTTGAAGGTAACTTAAAAATAACGTATAAGGTAACTTGAAAATAACTTCAAGATAACCAGAAACTGATTTGAAGATAACTTGAAGGCAACGTGCAAATAACTTGAATAGCTTTTTATGAAAACTTTAATTTATTTACAAAATCAATTTAAGGAAGTGACAGTAAAAGAAGGTAACTTCACAAAAGATAACAAATCCTTTTAAATTTGAACTTGGTAAATAACTTGGAAAACGTTCAGAAAAATTTCAAAAAGGAAAAACAGAAAAATAAAATATATGATTTCTACTGAGAGAAAATCATCAGGACTGCTTATTTTCGCTGCTACTCTAGTCTATTACCTATTAAAATGTATTTCAGGGTGATTTTAACTCATATACACAATTACCAAGAGGCACTATAAACAGATTTAATGTTAGCATTAAAGATGAAGACTCTAAAGTAATAGATTATAAAGGTATGCAATTAGACATATCTTAGAATATCTCCGGCAAATAAAGTCGCGTTCTCAGTTAAATAAATGACAGAAATATATTTAAGAAGTCTTATTGATTTTAATTTTAAATTCATGGAGAAAAATGAAAAAGATAAAGCACAACGTGAACAAACAACAATCGTGTTACAAATTTAGCACATCCGATGTAACAATCTAATGTAGCTGATACAGGTTTTGTAAAAAACGTGTTGACGCCCAAATACGTAAAACTTTTTATGACAATAATTTGAAAGACATAAAAACATGGAGAGAAGAAGTTGATAATAAATTAAAGTATGTGGATCAAATTATCACAGAAAAATCTATAGTAAACTTTCAGAACTGCAGAAACAAAAAGATGATAAGAAGAAAAAGATTTCAGACTACCAAAAAGAGTAATTACTCTATTATCCTCTTTAAAAGCTTTGCAAACTGTTATAGTGGAATCAAACATAAAACTTGTAGAAAACAACAGCAATAATTACAACCAATTAAACAGAGGATAAATGCTGAAATATGAGACTTAGAGAGTGATGCGGAGGAAATAAAGAAGTATCTAGAAAATTATAAGAGCTGCGCTATTTACCTTAAACTCAAATTTGAAAGAGAGAGAAAGAATACCAGAAGCTTATCGCATCCGTCTCCTAATACAGAAGAATGTGTACTGGATTTTTACTTTTACTACAAAAGAATAATTTAGTGTATATCTGCTTAATAATAACTGACATCACTTTTTTCATCGACCACCGGATATTCCGACAAGGTGAAGCAAGACGGTGTTCTAGCATGTGCAGATGAGAATAAGAGTATACCCACATTCCTGTGCTAATTTTGCTGGCACTTCCAAACCACTTTTGTTTACTGACACTGTTTGGATATCCACTGGATGCCGTATCTATTATTCTACTTATCATAATTGGTAAATTATATGCTCTCTCGCATTATCTGCAGTAAATTGGAATGTTATCTTTCCCCAGTTTAGCTTTTCCCTAGAGAAACATCACTTCCATCATTGTTTTCGTTGCGTAAATCACAGACCAAATATTAGATTTGTCTTCCGAATCACTTAGATATCGATTTTCTACTCCCTAAACTGGTTTCCTTGATTCTCTTCTTGCTATATATTGCTCTATAATTCTATATAAATCACTGTTTTGATTTATGGTTCACTTATTCGACTACTCTCTCTCTCTCTCTCTCTCTTTCTCTCTCTCTCTCTCTCTCTCTCTCTCTCTCTCTCTCTCTCTCTCTCTCTCTCTCTCTCTCTCTCTCTCTCTCTCTCTCTCACACCATTCTAAGAACGTACAGATATTTTGCCGGTCACTATTTGGACAATACCTGATTTTTGCACCAATTTCATTCAATGTTGCCCTGGGTCTTTTTATTGCTTTCTTCCCTTACACCTGAAGAAATATGATTCATTTCCGCAAAGTGCATGAAAAGCAAAATGACTGCTATAACACGTTTGTGGGATATAAAAAGTTGTCTCTTTACAGACTTTAGCAAGGTAAAGTTTCATCGCATGTTCTGTGTATGTGTGCGCGCGCACGCGAGAGAGAGAGAGAGAGAGAGAGAGAGAGAGAGAGAGAGAGAGAGAGAGAGAGAGAGCTCCCCATCCGAATAAATAACATATACATTTTAATGTCTAACAATTCTTTAGTGAAGTGTTTTCTAATACACTTCAAATCAAATCGTAGTTTAATTTACGAGTTTGCTCATATCTGCATAACAGATGTCGGAAATAAAACAATGGACAATGCTGATTTTATAACATTGTGCCTCATCAATAATAGTTTGTGTTCACGTTATAACCTTATATAGATCTTTTAGAGAACATATTTTGACCCTTCCATATTGATATCAGCCTAGACGGTCCAAATGTATTATTGATATGGTATTTTGTAGAATGTCCAGAGATTACATATGTTTGTTAGTAATATGTCTTTCTCCATCTCGTTATGATAGAATTCTAGTCCCTATAGACCGCACATAGCCAACATCTGAGCCGACGAGAATGCATAATGCAAGCACTCAAAACATCCTGTGGTTTTTCTACCAAAAATCCAACTCGAAGATAATTCAAAGAGGTGATATAGCGTAAAAAGGGAAAAAAATATCCCTAGAATGGAAGAGAACTCAGTCACACTCTGGAGTAATCTATGCACAGCAGAACCATGTCAAAAGCATTATGATATCTTTCGTACATTATTTGCACAAGTTTAGTGAAAGAAAGGTCTCCAGTAAGTACATACTAGAAAACAAGAAACTTCTGAGATGTTTTTCTTAACATAGGCATAAATTTGCAATCGTGTTCTGATTGTAATGTAGGTTGTGATAACTTGTGCAATCGACTTCAAGTAAAGAAAGTTTAATTTTAGTCAAATCCAGGCTTGCATCTCTGAACAAAAGTGATCAGTGCCTGCCTCACAAAGGGTGGACAGGTATCAGTGCCTGGCTTACAAAAGGTAGCCACGGATATTCTGATCAATGCCTGGCTGACAAAGGGTAGACATGGATATTCTGATCATTGCCTGGCTAACAAAGGGTAGACACGGATATTCTGATCAATGCCTGGCTGACAAAGGGTAGACATGGATATTCTGATCAATGCCTGGCTTACAAAGGGTAGACACTGATATTCTGATCAATGCCTGACTGACAAAGGGTAGACACGGATATTCTGATCAATGCCTGGCTCACACATGGTAGATACGGATATTTTGATCCATGCCTAGCTCGCAAAGGGTAGACACGGATATTCTGGTCAATGTTTGGCTGACAAAGGATATATATATATATATATATATATATATATATATATATATATATATATATATATATATATATGAACCTTAACATTGTGCGCTGCTATGGGGAATATGGGAATTTAACATGACGGCAAATTTAGGACAGTATGAGGCTCGACGGGAATTAACATTAGCGGATTACGAGGCCCTAAGGGAATTTACCATGGATGGATCACTATAGGGCTGAATGGAATTAACATTACTGGAACTCTCTGGAGCCCTACTGGAATTTAACTTCAGCGGTTTACGAGGACCTAAGGAAATTTAACATGGGTGGGACGGTATGGTGATAATGGGAATTTCACATTACAAATGACGCTATGGCCCCCTTTGGGAATTTAACCTTACGCACGTCACTATGCGGTTATGGGAATATCCTGACTGACCAATGCCCACTCTGACTGACCAAGACGTATTCTGACTGACCAATGCCTATTTTGACTGACCAATATCTATTCTGACAGTTCGAAACCTATTCTATCTGACCAACACCTACACATATTCTGAATAATACCTATTATGACTGATTAACACTAATTCGGACAGACTAACTCCTATTTGACTGAACAAAACAATTCTGACTGACCAACCAAAATCTATTTTTGACTGACCAATACCTATTCTGACTGGCCAACACCTACTATGAGAGACCAATACACATTATAATTTAACTAACACCAACTTTGACCGACCAATACCTATTCTCACTCACTAGCTCCTTTTCTGACTGACCAAAACCTGTTCTGTCCTATTTTTTTTTTTTTTTTTTGACTGGCCATCATTATTCGGACTAACTTAGACCTGTTCTGACGAATCAACACCTATTTTAACTGACCAATACTTACGCTGACTGACCAACACCTACCAACACACACCAACACGTTTTTGACTAACCAAAACCTATTCTAAATTAACAGGAACTATTTTGACTGACCAACACCTATCCAGACTGATCAACAACTGCTATGACTGACCATCACCGATTCTGACTGACCAAAACCGATTCTAACTGACTGTTACGACTCTAGGTCTTCTTAAAATAATATTACAGAAAGAAAGTAAAACCAACATGTAAGTAAAATCAACAAGCAATTTATTTCTAGGCAATTAACGTGAAAATTCAATAGACGCTTACAGTAACGTGAATTAAAGTCGAAATAATCCAATAATCCTAAGTGTCCTAATCACAAGTCCTTAATATAGAATGTTCCGAGTCAATTCCAGTAGCCTTGAATGTCCTTATGTCCTAGTAGTCTTGAATGTTCTGATGTGTCAGTAGTCTTGAATGTCCTGATATGTCTGAATGATGTAATCCAGAATATTTTTGAATGAATTCACATAAATCCCAAAGTCAAGTATTTATCCAAAATGAGAATGAGCACCTTAAGTAATTCAAATGAATATTTCAAATAAATAATTTGCTCTGATTTTCACAACTGTAACATCTGATTACTAAAATAAATTCCTTAATAGACTGATCTTAATAATATGAAGTTTAGTATAGGAATCGATTCTTGATTACCAAATGCTCCATAGATATTTAGACAAGTCACCTGACAGAATATTTTCGAATATGAGTAACTCTAATGGACATCGTCTGTGCGTACCTGACTTTTCTCACATTAAGACATGAACACTTCCAATCTAGTTGTGAAATGCTATGTAAACAAGACTGACTTTGAACTCAAATGCTGTAAATATGTTGTTTACAAGATGACCACTAAAGTACAACTTACTTCATGGACACATATTATAAATTTAATATACATAACACTGACCAACACTTATTGTGACTGACCAACACTAATTCTGACTGACCAACAACTAATTTGACAATGTCCAGTCAAGAAATAATGCATTTTGTCAATGTCGCCCTCTTATATATTCTATAGATGGTAATTCAAATTTTTTTGTATATATCAATCGGAAGGTTGACCTTATTGTATGAACGCAATTTCAACAGTGTATAAATTATGAAGACTAACCATATTTCATACACGCAATCGCAACATCGTATAAACTAGAACGGTTGATTTTATTCAACTAACGCAATTGCAACATTGTATAAACTTTGTGAAAAAACAAACTCTCAAGTTCTAAATTCAGCGTAAGGTGCCGTTGTCTTTTGAACAGCAATCTTAAAGTACATAGTTGTTTTCAATGGGAACTCGACAGTAAACTCGCAAGTTCTAAGTTCAAGCGTAAGGGTGGTGTACTTTTAAGGAGCATGTATAAAGTGCTGTGTTGTTGAGAACTTTAATATTGGGGGCAGTATAACCCTCTATGGAAATTGTAATAGGGTGGAAAATTTGGATGGAGAGACTGACCAAGACACACCTATTTACAGACAATAGCTTATTTTTTACTATCGAACACTCACATTCTTACCGTTCAACACACGAGCTTGTAAAATTGCACATAGAAACAAACGGATGAGGGATCGTAGAAGATAGGTAATGGTCATTAACATTATGTTCGTTAGTGACGATTACATAACTCGTCCTCCACATATCATTTGTGTTCGTAAGAGTGGGTGTTGGTTGGTAAGGGTGGGTGTTATGACTGATAAAGTTGAGCTTTGGGTGGTAATGACGGGTGTTTGCTTGTAATCATGGGTGCTAGTGACCATCGTATAACTCTCCTTTCCCTCATCCGTTTGTTTGTGTGTGTGGGAGTGGTTTTGTTTAGTAACGTGTGTGTCTGCAAGAATAGGTGTTATTACTCATAATTCTACCCACTACTTACTTCTAGTAGCAAGTATCCAGTTAAAAAATCGAGTCAAGAAAAGTAAGTATACATAACATGAACAACAAAATGATAAGAAATGAAATGTGAAGAAGAGAGTATTCATGCATCAGAGAATATATTTATAATATACGAGTTTTTCCGTTGATGTATCAGGTCAGGTAAATTCAGTTCGTACTGGAGATTTTCAGCTGTCTTGGGCGATAGAAAGTCGCAAGCTATCTTGGTTTTAGGTCTGACACTGTCGTTTCAACTCGAATAAATACAGAATCAAACAACTCAGTGATAAAAGATAAAAGCGGTCAATTTCTCTTCGAAATGTTCTTGCAGGTTTGATATAAATATAATCCTAGGGCACTACGGTGTATCTTTCACTCTTAGATGGTTGTTACTTTCTAGGTCGTGCTGATGATAGTGGTAATGCATGCAGATCGACCAGCTCACCTACTTTCGTGATGACATTGACTTCTTCTGGTATACAGTTTTATTCGATTGTACTATTTTACCATATAGAGACCCGACGTAAAAGAGTGTGTTCAGAGCAACCTGTTGGTTTATAGGAACGAGTATTTGTTTCGGGGTGTCTGTGTGTGTGTGTGTGTGTGTGTGTGTGTGTGTGTGTGTGTGTGTGTGTGTGTGCGTTAGGTATGGTACTATAGCCCTTTCATTTTGATTAGTTTGAACGACCCAATAATGTTTACTTTTTTGCAAATGCATACATTATTTTGTGTGTGTGTGTGTATGTCTATGTATTTGTTTGTATTCAAAACAAAAATTAAATCTAACCTCTCTCTTTTTCCGTAAGTATGTAAGTGCTGGATGGTAAACACGTGTGCTAGTGACACCTATAAGACCCCATTTCCTCATTTGTTTTGTGTTTATGGGTCGGTGTTGGATTGTAAAGGTGGATGTTGCATTCTAATTATATGTGTTAGTTACCATCACATAACTCCCCTTTCCCTCATCCGTTTCATTTGAAGAAGTGGGTGTTGGATGGTAATGATGGGTGTTGGATAGAAAAGGTGGCAGTGTAATTAGACGTGCTAGTGACAATCATATAACTCTTCCCGCCCTTATCCGTTTGTTAATATTTATGGGAGTTTTTCTGTCATATCATGTGTGTGTCTGCAAGAAAAGGTGAGTGTTCTCAGAACTCTACTCCTTACTTTACATCCCCCTTACACACGTGTTTGCATGTGTGTGCGTTTGTCTGTAAGGACATGTGTCAATGACCTTACCTATCCCCTAACTTCCTTCATCTGTTTGTTTGCATATTTGAGTGTGGATGTTAAAGTTCCAAGGGTTTGAAAATAACAATAAACTTTGTGCTGGTTGTTTAAAAGTACATGACACCTTAACTGGCGAGTTTGTTTTCCACAAAATTTATGCAGTGCTGCAATAGAGTTCATGGAAAGAATCGGTCAGTCAGAATAGGCATTTGTCAGTCAATATAGGAATTCGTCAGTCAGAATAGGTCTTGGTGAGTCAGAATAGGTCTTGGTGAGTCAGAATAGGTGATGGTCAGTCAAAATAGGCGTCAATCAGTCAGAATAGGTAATGGTCTGTCATTATAATTATTGGTCAATCATAATAGCTCAGAAAATGTTTTGGTCATTTAGAATAGGTATTGGTCAGTCAGAATATATATTGGTCAATCAAAATAGGTATTAGTCAGTCATACTAGGTGATGGTCAGTCTGAATAGATTTGGTTAATTAAAATAGCTATTAGTCAGTTTCTAGAGGTATTCGTCAGTCAGAATAGGTTTTGGTCAGTCAGAATAGTTCATAATCAATCAGAAAAAGTGATGGTCAGTCAAAATAAATGTTAGTCAGTCACAATAGGTATTTGTCAGTCACATTAGCATTTGGTCAAGTAGGATCGGTTTTAGTTAGTCAAAATAGGTGTTGGTCAGTCAGAATATGTGTTGGTCAGTCAAAATAGGTCAAAGTCTGTTAAAATCGGCGTTGGTTAGTTAGAATGGGTATTGGTCAGTCAGAAGATATTTTTGTCAGTCAAAATAGGTTTTGGTAAGTTAAAATAGGTGTTGACCAATCAAAATAGGTACATGACAGTCAGAATAGGTCTTGATCAGTCATAATAAGTGTTGGTCAGCCCGACTAGGATTTGCTCAGTCAGAATCGGTTAGTGTCATTTTTCCATCATACCGTTCCCCTATACTACTTATATACCTTGCATTTCTAAATAAAAATCGGGGGTGGGGGTGCATACAGCTGAGTGCTATTCCACTTGTCTAGCCAGTGAGTTCTCGTTCGCCATGAGTTCTTGCCTTAGACCTTGCTGCGTCCTTTTTCGGGGATGAGAGCATGAACAAGTGGGTTGAGTCGCTGGAGCGTACGAGCTAGGCAATGGGTGCCGTTACTTGTTTCATGTTCAATTCCTGCTTGGGACGAACTATAATTCTCTAATCTGTTTGGTTTTATTGGTGTCATTCTATATAAATTTCTGTCATATAATCAAATAAAACAATTGTTTTTTAAGCAAATGCAATGTGGGGAACCAGAAATACACGCTTTTCTCTCTATGTGGTAGATATGTATCAAACTATAATTATAATTTCTGGTATATACCTTGCATTTTTAATAGAAATCCTGTTGGTTTGTTCATGTGGCTGAGTGTTCAATTCATCTTGCCAAGCGACCGAGTTATCGAGAACTTTAAGTCCTGGCGTGTGACCTTGTTCCATTCTTTGTTGGGTATGAGTGCATGACTGAGTGGGCTCGGGCGCTGGAGCTGGTGCATGAGACTGTTAATCGCCATATGATATGTATTCTATATCTATATCTATATATATATATATATATATATATATATATATATCATATATCATATATCATATTCATCATCATCATCGCACCATCATCGTAATCACTGCGTTGTGTGCAAGTTTGTGAGTTTGTGTGTGCTTTTAATTTTTCCTTGGATTATATCCGATACTTGTTCTTTAATTAATATATTGATCATTTGTCTGAAGGAAACACAGAAAACAAAAAAACTACATCGCAGAGGACACATCTTGATCATGTCGGCGACAAAAGCTTTTAAGTTGTTTTCTGGACTGAATCGACTTTGAATTACCTTAAAAAATAGAGATTGTACGTGACTGTATTGGCGCTTAAATAAGCAGTAAATCTTGTGTCTCACCTGCATCCATGAGTTGATGAATGTCTCCCCACCCCACCCCTTCTAGTAATTGAATTGCAGAAACTTTAATACAAAACTTTGACATTTAAGACGCCGTCGCCACCTGAAAAGTGATTCCCGTGTTTTGCGCAGGTAAGCCGACAATAATGCAGTACTAAAAGGTGGTTGAACGTTTTTCGACCTGCTCATTTATCCTATAAAGACAGCAGAATCTATTCTTCTATAATGGACAGGAACTAGCAAGTCACTGTACCTGTTTCCTGTCCTCTTGCCTCGTATAATATGATTATTTATGGTAATACAATATTGTGAACCTACGTTAGTTACATGGTCCCTATATATTGATATTTTATCGGAGCATTTAGTATTGACTCTCTTTTATGTATTAGCGTATATTTTTTTTTTCTAAGGAAAATAATTCCATACTTTGACGTAAAATAGCCTTTTCAGTAGCAATATGATGTGAAATATTATTAACTGTACACAGACTTTATAATGTTATTCATCTTGACGTAACAGAACCATATTCGTTCCGAAGAGGCTGCTAAGGAATCCAAACCTTTAAATCAAAAATTAAAAAGTGGGCACTCTTACAGCTTTGAAAAGCTATGAAGGAATAAAGAAGCTTCAATCCCTCGTCTATAACTCTAAATCTTTCGTGTAGCATAGACAATTCAAAATACATATTTTCTGCAAAATTCGTGATCATTTAAAATTTTCGCTGGATCAAAGACCGCAAAAAGGTGGCTACAATTTCCAGGAACACAGTGCAAGTTTCAATTTTTGGAATAGAATATGGTACCGTGTCAACATTGCACATGATAACTGTCTATTTAGTCCTAAGCTTCGAAATATTTACTCAACCCTGTATGCGGTCCTAACAATGCATTCACAAAGAACGTCGAGATGGTCAGAAGTCAATTAACGCCATTTATGACGGAAGTGAAAGGAAACTGCCAGAGGTCGTCATTTTCCGGAACATCTATACGTATTCTTACATGTATATACCATACAATTTATCAACATATACCGTCAATATGCCATGTATACCATGCATATATATCTTTATATCGATTTCTCCAGAGCTGAGATTTCGTTTCGTTCTGTAAGGTACAATTGAATTCACTTATTTCTAAAAACAGTGTCAGTTAAGTCCTGAGTCATGTCTCTAGTATATATGTTAGAGCCCAGTTTATGGTTAGCGAAAACATTCGATGTAATAAATCTTTGTTTTTCGTATCATGTCAAAATGCCAAAATTGAATTGTTTTAGATAAAGGGTAAAATGTGGAGAATTCAGCAGATTTAGTAATGGATTTCATTACGGACATTTATAAAAACGAAACACATATGTACAAGAGATCTGTTTAAGGATTTTAGCAACAATAGTAATTTAAAAAATTGTATAAGATAAATGTAATTTTCGTGAGAGAGAGAGAGAGAGAGAGAGAGAGAGAGAGAGAGAGAGAGAGAGAGAGAGAGAATTTATTATGCCTTTTTAATTGTTCAAAACAGAGTGCCATAGAAACATGTATAGGTGTCGGAATAGTTAAATTTAGATCTAAAATCTGAAGATTCTTAAAGTTATCACTGGATGCAACATCATCCATTTTTCTACTAAAATATTTAAATCTGTGATGTCTCTATCAATGAACATGCAGTATACGTATTTGATTTTCCAGCTGTTGGAAACTTGGATCTTAATTTACCTACCATAGAAAGACCACATGTCAGGTACCATATGCTTAATTGACTGTTGAAGATAAATCTTTTCAATGGAAATCAGTTTACCTTATGAATGACGTTCAATGCGTCACGTATACATAGCTTTATTACAATGACTTATATGCTCAAACAATCATACCTCCATTAATTCTGCTGAGTAACACTAATTAGCATACATATGAAAAGTATCCACTTATATTAAATATATATTATTATTCACATATTTTTAACATATGTTGAGTACCAAATATATTAAACTACATGCGTAATGTCAGTCTGATAAAAGTCAAGATCTACTTATCAATAGATAACCTGTTGACCTTTTGTGTCGACCTTTTAAATTATTAATAACATTACAGCTTTCATATGGCTGAAAACGAAGAACGTCATTCAGAACACATCGTTTCTAACGATAACTCTCCCTGATACAAAATGCAATGCTTTATCTGATAGGCCATTTAAAAAAAAGTGGATATGGACCTCGAAAGGTCACCAGAACATGAAATTATATTAATACTTCTCAAATCTACGTTTTGTACAATATCTCAATTTTAATCAGATTTCATATAATGTGTGTGTAAAAATATGTTTTGATTGACATATGTGAAAGTATACACGTGTAAGATTTCTAAACACCAAAATCTGGAAGTGGAATATGAATATTTGAAACATGTTTCAGATACGTTTAACACGAATGACTCGTATGCTTTTGGTATTGGACAGACGTTTAACACGTATGACTCGTATGTTTTTGGTATTGGACAGACGTTTAACACGTATAACTCGTATGTTTTTGGTATTGGACAGACGTTTCTGATTAGTGAGATCACATAGCTTTCACGAACGTTATACATATGGGAAACATATGTTGCTATTGTTCCTGTGTACACATAACAGTTATCATCGTAGAAATTACAATACAAAGCAGAAGAAAGAAGTGGAAAAGAAACAAGATTGATTAGAAAGAAGGAACTTCGCAAATATTTATTTCTCATTTCACTTTGAAAGAAACAGTTTGTGTCCCAGTAGTGGAATATCTATATTAAATTACAAAGAATTTCAAAATGATTTTTTTTTAGACAGTTACCTACAGTAATAATAATAATAATAATAATGCTAAACAAAACATAAAAGAAGTAGTAATTATTTCCTCTTCTTTCTGGTATGTTTAATGGATCATTGATATTAGAAGTACCTTTTGAAAGAGGTAAGTGTAATTGTTACATTAAATCCTATCTTAATAGTTTAGATTATTAACCCTAAAATGCGTTAATTTTTGCTTAATGATGTATAATTTCCACACTTGATTACCATTTAATTAATGGACAGTCACCGCATTAAATCTCAAATATAATTTAACAGATGAGTTCAAAGCTGGAGCAGTATAAAGCACTAACTAAAATATAACAAGTTCTCTTATTCCAAAATTTGTGGTATAAATGAGCTGTTTCTTTCGATACAATGCAACCCTGACTCGATACACCATTTCTTTGTGTTGCTTAAAAATGCAAAACAAATTTGTCAGTCAGAAGTGATTGGCACCAATAATATGTACTGAAAGAACAAGTAAATTCTTTGAATGCGTGTAACACGTCTAGCGTAAGATCTATTTCTGAGTGCCATTACTTTAATATGTAAGTTCCAGTTGAAGGGATCACCCAGACTATTGTACCCGACACATCTTGCAGTAGAGATACATAAATGCACCAAATTTCATCTTTCTATTTTAAACAGCTGTAGACTTAACGGTCAGAAATGAAAAACAGAAACCTTTGACATTTTATCTTTACATTGAAAGCAGGGCCTCAAATGAGATAGGCAACACAGTGATGGTACATATCAGTGTACCAGGTGTTATCAATGTATCTCAAATTTCATGCAAGTTATAACATACAACCTACAAAATGTACAAAATGGAATAGAAAATGAGAGAGACGGACGGGAACGAACAAACGAACGATCGAACGGACTAACGGAATGGGAATAATTTGCCCCCGCTTTTTGTGACGAGGCGGGGAACAAACAGATTGAGAAGGTATGAAGAGGTTTTAAACAAAGGAAAAAACGAGGTTTCGATATGACATCAAAGTGCACACTCTTTCGATAAAAGTGTCACTTCCGCCTAAAAATGAGTATTGAATAATATATTATTTTATTTACTACATCAAAGAGCCACGATTCCTAATTTTTGGTCTAAAAAGTATCGCCTCTTTCCCTACCCCAATATTTTTTAAAAAATAAAAGTTAGACTTTTTCCGCCAAGCCTACATCTCCATTTTGAATACCTTGTTATCTCACAAGAGCATTTTTCTCCTGCTGTTTGTCAAATATTGAAAGAATCCATCTTGGGTGATGAAAACTCATTATATGTTTGTGAGATATCCAAAGTTTTTTACTGTTAAAGGTCTTGAATGGTGTTAGACATTGGTGAATCTCTTCGCTTACTAGTATCTCACACAATGCAGTGTAGTTTGGTGAATATCTTCGCTTACTAGCATCTCACACAATGCAGTGTAGTTTGGTGAATCTCTTCGCTTACTAGTATCTCACACAATGCAGTGTAGTTTGGTGAATCTCTTCGCTTACTAGTATCTCACACAATGCAGTGTAGTTGCTAAATATATTTCCCGTTCTGTAGCAACAAATAATACAATATAATGTTTAAAAAATATATATATATATAAAAACTTGTCTATGGGATTCTATGTTTTGTAGTTGCTGGGTTGTAGTTTTATCACCTGAAGCCGGAGGCTGGCAGTTCTAAAATTACAACTCGTCAACTCTAATGCATATAACCATATTATCCCCTCAAAAGATTTAATAATTTTATTATACTGAATAAAGAATTTAAGTGACAAATCTCTGAAAAGTGCAATGGAGACCCGCACCGCCGTTGGCATCATGTCTGGCATTCGCGATGAACTTACAGTCAACACCCTATATTAGATCTGGACCAATCCATATCAGCTTATGACGGTACGTCATGCAGATCGCGTTTCAGGATATACGAAATGAATGAAGGAAAAGCATGTTTAATGCAATAAAAGCGAAATTTACTTTTGAAAAGTGCATTATCATTGGGTGTCGATTGTCTTTGGGCCAGGTCCTTGACTGTCTGATTGATATGGACGTTGCTCAGGTCATATCAATCCGGTGATTCTGGCCCAGTCCCTCGATATTGCTTTCTTCATCATTAAATATTGCTTAAAAATATTGATTATAGAAACAGGTTGAAGAATTGGTAATATGACAATACCAATCTTTGTGTCAAACCATTGAGTAAATTTAGAGATAAACAGCTCTACAATACCAGCATCTTGAGACACTCATACAAATTTGTAATCCACAAGTAAACAATAATTTTCTAACACACATGGCCCATGCCAATCTTCAACTTTTCATCTTGAATTTCAACACAGTATAAACGTTCACAAGATATATATATATATATATATATATATATATATATATATATATATATATATATATATATATTGTCAAATGTGTAAACCAGCATTAATGCATCGGACATGATTGGTTATACAAAGTGGAAGTCTATCACACTCACCCAATCACCCAATACTGACATTCAGCTAGCAGATCGTCATACATGAAGAAAAAAAAAACATTTACAAAAGCATACTTGGACATTTTCAATACAAAACATACCCGGACATTTTCAATACAAAAGCATACCTAGACATTTTCAATACAAAAACATACCTGGACATTTTCAATACAAAAGCATACCTATATATTTTCAATACTTTTCTAATACTGACAATCCCAAACTTCAGGCCCTTAACCTGACACATGTTTTACCATGCTGTCAGAATTTTTGAAAATTGCGTATAATGAAATTACCCAAATTTACACTGATACCTAAACAATTGCCATAATCAATTATATTGCGTTAGCAGCAAGAACGACCTTTACTTTTGTCCTAACAAGTGTGTTTATAATACTATACAGCTTGAATACGTTTACCCTGAAAGAACCATTTCTCATAACACCGTAAAGTGCGACAGTTTTTAAAGAAAATAGTTTTCAGTATGCCTAGACTAATTCTCATTTCAGAGTATACATACAAATGTTCAATTACAAGTATTTGTTCTTATAACAATACGACAGTTTCACAACAATTACCCACATCGTCTGTAAATAGTACTAAAAGCATTTCAGGCACATAAATATAAATACCCCTTTCACATGGGCTCAGTGCACATCTCTGCCGTATACCAAGGTAGCCATTGAAATACGCAGATAGTTTCAAAACACGGCTTCCGAGTGCACTTCATTAACTCTAAAGGATTAAAAAATGTCCCCTTAATACCTTTGAAAAACAAATATTTCCACAATGTATCATGGTCAGTGGCGTCGAAAACTTCAGAAAAGTTGATAATAAAAATATAAAAAAACAACAACAGCAATAGCACCTTTCGCATTTCACACTTATTGCTTTCGTGAATGAAAGGGTATCCGATCATGTTGGTTTTAATATCTCTATAATTACGTTAACTGATACTATTGATATTATCAACTAAAACAGACACTAACAAATCGGCGGGTCTAGATGGAATTTACCCGAAATTATGAAAATGTCGGCTTTGTCAATCTCTGGGTCATTGAAAGAAGTAATTAACTGTAATATCGCTTCCTGTGGATTTTCAGTCATTGAAATTAGCTAAAGTATTCCCAGTTCATAAGGGAAATGAAAAGAATGACCCATTTAACTATCGACCCATATCTGTTCTATCGTACTTACAAAAAGTATTGAAAAAAATGTCAGGAAGCAGCTTTTTGGATATCTTGACTAGTACCAACTCCTCCTTAAATCGCAATCAGGTTTCTGACAAAATCATTCATGGCAAACGACACTGACGAAACTTATAGACCAGTCGATACTAGCAATTAAATCCCGATATCTTACTGGCACAATCTTCATTGATTTAAAAAAATCATTCCATTTGGTTGATCATTCGGTGCTCATTAAAAAGCCTTCAAGCTTCTTCAAACTCAGTTGCTTCGTTCACATCATATCTTACTAACAGACTCCAGGTTGTTTGTTCGGGTAAATATACTTCCGATTCATTTCATATTTTAAGTGGTGTTCCTAAAGGATGTATATTAGGGCATTTCTTTTTCTACTATTTAGCAATTACTTAGCTTTGTATCCAATGTACTCTAACACTGATCTTGTCGCTGACGATTCTACACTACATTTGTTATGTATGATGTTTACATACTTAACTTTTGTCCATGCTTGTAAGTTGTGACATGTGTCAGATAGGCCAGTATTTTCATAGGTATTTCGCAATTAGACTTTTGTGCCATATGTCAGGTAGGCCAGTATTTGTCCATTAGAATTACTTATATTCTGATGTGACATATGCATGTGTATTTATGTACAGATTTTGTAAAAAATTCATTCCTGTTTTAGAATTCCGGTTCTAAAGATCAGTCTGTAAGGAATATATTTTAGTAATTACAGTTGTGTTGTTGAAATCAGATACAATTTGAGAAGAATTATTTATTTAAAATATTCATTGGAATTACTAAAGTGCTCATTGACTTTTGGATTAATACATGATTTGGGGATTTATATGAACTAATTCAAATACATTCTGGATTACATCTTTGTGGTGCATCAGGACATTAAAGGCTATGAAAAGAATAACTCTTAAATTTACTTTCGAAATTTCTACCTCCCCAGTCGTTTGAACTTTACTTTTGTGGAAATATACTACCACTGATAGACTACGGCTGTACTATATGGGGAAACAGATCCAATTATAATTTATCCAGAATTGACAAACTCATGGAAAGGGCAGCGCGAATAATTCTGAAACTTCCTGTTACGACTCCCTCGAATGTTTTGCTTTCACGTCAACAATGGCTACCGATACAAAAACGTATTCTTTATCTGAAAGGAATTATGACATATAATACAATAAACAACCTTTCTCCAGATTATATCTCTAACCTAACTGAACTAATATCATCAAATACTGACCGTAATCTCCGATCAACAATTAAAAACAAACTCCAGATTCCGAGGTTGAGAATCAACCATTTCAAAAGCTCTTTTACTGTATCAGCACTTACCTTTTGGAATTCCTTACCCCTGAAAATACGTAATTCAAATTCCCTTGCTTCGTTTAAAACCTCATTAAATAAATTGTTTCTTGACCAGCTGGAATGATATATTAAAGCCTGCCAATACAGAATTTTATAATTGTGTCAAGAGATAATCTGTGCATGTTTTATAATATGTATATATGACTTCTGACATACTGAAATGTGTATACCTGTGTATAGTATATTGTTCATATATGTACCTGTTGACCACTTTAGTTACATATATTAATCTATTTTAAATCTGTGTGAGTGCGTGTGCGAGGGTACCTGAGTGTGTTTAAGTGGCTTTTTTATAACATTAGCTGTTAAAAAATTGAGGAACCCCATGGCAGATGGGTCTTTTTCATGACCAAATGTGTTATCCTCGTTAATTATTATTATTTTCTTGATATATACGTTTGAACTAAGGCCTGTAATGTAAAAATTTGTTCAAGAGTCGAGTCCGGCTTGAGTCTCGTCTATAACATTGCTATTTTTGGACCAATTATTTACTCGCTTGTTCAGAATGGAATGTAATTTGCGCATAATATTTATAACGGAAAAACATCTGAAATTACTAAAATAGTTACCTTTCTTATGCATATTGCATACTATACTCCCCCCAAACTGAGGAAATACTCCCTGTCTGGAAAAAAATATTGAAAAGTAATGTCGATAATGGCGTAGTAATGTCGATAATGGTGTAACATATTCTTGTATATAATCTGATAAAATTCAAAATTCACCTCATGGGTTCACGTGCCTGACCATTTTTAGCTGTTTAGTAATATCCGAAACTCCTTCTTCAGAAATTCCACAATCCAACATATCATCTTGGTCTATTTCATCAAGATCCCACAATCCAACCTATCATCTTGGTCTATTTCATCAAGATCCCACAATCCAACATATCATCTTGGTCTATTTCATCAAGATCCCAAATAAAGTCTTCCTCAATTGTATTACTAGTAGCGATTTAAAATAATTGTACCACGCTGCACAGGGAATATTTAAGATATTTTTATTATCATATGCCCATACTTTTTTAAGGTTTTCCAAAGCAATCTTGGATTGTTTCTGGAATTATTTGGAAGCCGTCTTTGCTTCTCTCCAAAATGTATTTGTCTGACCTAGAATATATATATATATATATATATATATATATATATATATATATATATATATATATATATATGTGTGTGTGTGTGTGTGTGTGTGTGTGTGTGTGTGTGTATGAGAGAGACAAATAAATATATTAACCCGTTGTCTAGTAGACCTAGATATTTTGTTCTTATAGATTTTCAAATGTTATAGAAAGTACGTCGCTCTATCCGTGGATTTCCATTTCCATTTTTTTACGATAACTAGAAAAGAAATCAGTTTTAATTAGTAATGTATCTGAAGTTTGTTTTAATCATTCAAATAGCTTAATGTCCTTGTTTTAATAAGTAATGTATCTGAAGTTTGTTTTAATCATTCAAATAGCTTAATGTCCTTGTTTTAATAAGTAATGTATCTGAAGTTTGTTTTAATCATTCAAATAGCTTAATGTCCTTGTTTTAATAAGTAATGTATCTGAAGTTTGTTTTAATCATTCAAATAGCTTAATGTCCTTGTTTTAATTAGTAATGTATCTGAAGTTTGTTTTAATCATTCAAATAGCTTAATGTCCTTGTTTTAATAAGTAATGTATCTGAAGTTTGTTTTAATCATTCAAATAGCTTAATGTCCTTGTTTTAATTAGTAATGTATCTGAAGTTTGTTTTAATCATTCAAATAGCTTAATGTCCTTGTTTTACTAAGTAATGTATCTGAAGTTTGTTTTAATCATTCAAATAGCTTAATGTCCTTGTTTTAATAAGTAATGTATCTGAAGTTTGTTTTAATCATTCAAATAGCTTAATGTCCTTGTTTATATTTCCTAAATATCCCTTCACAAAAGAAAAAGAAAAAAATTTCCGAAACAGAAAGACTTGCTATTTATTGAAATATGAATCTCAAAGCTGTGGGTAAAAAGTGTGCATTTCTAAGGAACTATGAATGATCTCTTAGAAGGTTATTTATTGCGAACGTCATGAGACCTATCACCATGGATGCAGTTCCAGCACGCAAATACGAGCGCGTGCTGAATAGCGCTATTTCCGTGAAACTCGAGGACCTCATCATTACCACGAAGGTGCGTGGATGTCAAATTAGGGAAATGGGTAATTCCTGCGATCGTGTAATTTTAGACATTTATTAGCAGAATTATGAGTCCCAGAGACACGAAAGAGCACCGCTGCTAGAAAACAATACTGCTATTTCCGTCTTACCCTCAATGCCCAATCTCTAAGCGGTGATTATTATTTTACTTGATAATTAAACAACTTGGCATGTCATGTAAACATTGAGTGCCAGAGATATCGCCTGGGCATCGTATACTTGTTGCTCAGAGATTGAACTTCCGCATCTCTTTACTATCATATGAACAACATAGTCTTTTATAGAAAGCAGCGTACTCCAAGGAAATTGGCTAGGGTTATATCTTCGCTTCCAACTTTTTAAATATCTTTCTATAAAGATATTACCTGAAATGTAGCAGTGGGTTGCAGTACCTATATAAAAAGTCTCTTTGTTTACTGTCCGATGGCCTTCTGATCCACTTTGCTTAAAACTTCTTGGGAAGATATTCTTGATTTTTTTGAAAACATATAATATTATAAATATAAATCTCTACTAAGTAATGAAAAACGTATATAAAATGAATTTTTATAAAGTCTAATGCACATGGCCAAAGTATACAGAGTTATACGTTGAAAGCAGTCAGTTTCATTTACTGTGCCACAGTTTGGTTTAGTTTAATTGATTTTGTCTTCATTTTGTCCTATTCCTTGATCGAAGCTCTCATCATCATCATCATCATCATCATCATCATCATTATCATCGTCATATTATTTTATATTTAAAATTGAAAATTAAACCTTCCGAATTTAAAGTTTTAAAAATGAATAGATCAACTCATAGTCTGTTTTTAAAACTGACATGTGATATACTTCTGTGTCAGAATAGGGTTGTAATTTTCTCTGCTTGCTTTTTTTTTTCTTTCTGGGTTTAGATGATTACATGTCAGTCACTTGTTTGAAAGAGATATAGAAAACTATTTTTCTCTTCAAATGTACTGACAATTTGTAACATGAAGAGAATGCTTCACAACATTCATTTCTCTATGCAGAAAATATGAAATAACGTTCGAAACTCTACAAAAATTAGCACACAGATTTACCTGAAATAAACACGATAGTAAATATGACACGAGTAATGTCCCCCTTTCCGTTTGATCAAACATTTTGATGAATGGCAACATATGAGTTTCAAGAATGTCTATCAGGAAGGGACCTTAAACTTACAAAAATGTCGTAAAAAACAAAATTGGTACTTCCGATGCAAGAATAGTCAAAGCAGTCGGAAGTTGGTGCGAGCGGTTATCTTTGAACATCTCCTTTTCAAAAATTATTAGCCTGCAGGACAGCATCTAATCGCGGTCAAAGTTATTGTATAATAAATGATTTGGGCACCCCGAATAATTTAGGCTGTTCCATGCAGAGCATTAAAATAACGTTATCATATGAACAACATATATACCATCACTCGTCCTTTTTCGTCTGTTCAAAATCGGAGAGTAGCAGTTGGTAGGCACGGTTGTAGTATTAAAGAAAAGAAGATTCCAAAAAGGGGACCGGTTCAGTTGGGCAGACGAGATAACATGTAAATAGGCTAGGGTGAGTTCCAATGCGTTGTTAGTTACAAAGACGTATCAAGATATAAACAAGAGAGTCAGCGTATAACATGCAACTATACACGGCCAATCCCTAATCAACTCGAGGATTGGCATAGCAAGGTGAAGCATGCGTGCTGTCGAAGTGTCGCTTTTAGATGATTTGTACAAGACATAAAATTTGTACCATCTTAAGAAAACTATAAAAGAGCCAATCAACCAACCCCCACCTGAACACATCACGTGTTTACAATCTAGGGCAAGAGAGTTTCTTTTTTAAAATATCGACGTCAGTAAGTGTAATCAATACATGTTTCGTCCGCAACATCAGGGTTTCGCAAAACAAAACAAACCAAACACCACAATCTCAGTAGATTTGGTGGTAAGACAATCGCTTCAAATAATTATTAGCTACAAAGCAACCGCCTGTCATCTTATTTTAAAATTGTTTTAGGAGGGAATTCAGCATCAAGGAGACAGATTGCCACGAATGTCATAAACACACTCAAACAAAAGATAATTTGAAACATTGTGTCATTCTGGAATGTAAAAGAGTCTTAGGGCAGGACATTAAAATCTAATTAATGATATGTATACACCATTGACATCACAAAGTAAATTAATTGAACATAGGGTAATTTTGAAATTGAAGTCACTGAATTTTTCTTTTTATCTGACGTAAAGAGGCGCATGCAAGAAGTGGAAATGGTGTCATTGAATACTGTTCTCAAAATTATTAGCTTCTAAAGCCGTTGATCGTTTTCGCCTTTAACTGAATTTAAGAAATAATCTCTTTTGTAATATTTAACATGTTGTCAGGTTTCACAAGCTGCATTGTCTGCATAGTACAAGAATGAATGTATTTATTTGCGGATAGTGTGATACATAAGCAGGGAAAACATTCCCATTAGGGACAGAAAGATACTTAGGCAGGGAAAACATTCCCATTAGAGACAGAAAGATACATAAGCAGGGAAAACATTCCCATTAGGGACAGAAAGATACATAAGCAGGGAAAACATTCCCATTAGGGACAGAAAGATACATAAGCAGGGAAAACATTCCCATTAGGGACAGAAAGATACATAAGCAGGGAAAACATTCCCATTAGGGACAGAAAGATACATAAGCAGGGAAAACATTCCCATTAGGGACAGAAAGATACATGAGCAGGGAAAACATTCCCATTAGGGACAGAAAGATACATAAGCAGGGAAAACATTCCCATTAGGGCAGAAAGATACATAAGCAGGGAAAACATTCCCATTAGGGACAGAAAGATACATAAGCAGGGAAAACATTCCCATTAGGGACAGAAAGATACATAAGCAGGGAAAACATTCCCATTAGGGACAGAAAGATACATAAGCAGGGAAAACATTCCCATTAGGGACAGAAAGATACATGCTATACATGTCTAACTTCCCATATAAAATACTGATTTATTTTTCAATATCTTTATAATCCTTATAGAAACTATCTAATAGACGAAAAGAAGGATTGCATTCCAAAAAAGAAACTTCATATATAAATATCATAATTAGCTAGTTAGGATTAAATCATTGATATATTTGCCAAGCCTAAAATAATATTTTCAAAGGAAATAAATAAAACGAAGGCGGGCCCTGTGAAAAAATTTGCCGCATTAGCACTTTGCTTAGTCCAGTGATTCAAGAGACATTTCTGGCATCAATAACGATGAGAACTTAACTGTTAAGGTTCACAGCTTTTGGTTGTAATTTTCTAAAGAGTCTATTAAATCTCTTGTAGAAGGGACATCTATATGTACTGATATTAATACATGCTTTGTTATGTCCCCCCCCCCCAAAAAAAAAAAAATCTATCAAAATTCTTGTAAAATCTAAAGTACACCTAAATCAGGGATAAAAATAGAGCCATTGATGAAACTTAAAAGTAAATATTTTACTATCTGAGCATCAGGATATCATGTTCAGCTTTAATGGATTTTTTTCTATCCCAGGAATATTTTGTTTCATCCATTGCGATTAGTTGTACGGATATAAAGTAAATCCTAATTAGCTAAAAGCATTTCATTTATTCAGCCATAAAGACCGTCTGTTCATTAAACTGATTGAATAGCAAAATGAGCTCATTAAATTATTTGCTATTCTCTCAAATGTGCTCATCCAGTTGAAGTGGTTATTTATTATTTTGCGTTCATATTAGTTTTATTGCATCAGATATTTCTCCCAATATACAAACACACGTAAACAAGAATGGCTTTGATTTTACAGATTGTACCGCGTTGGGTAATCTCGGTTGATTGATCAGAGAACAATATCTGTTTTTGAACAAAGTCGTAAAATAAATTTCTAACAACAAACAGCAAAGCTCTACGCGTTAGATTTATTGGAATATGCTACTAACACACTAGAATTTCTGGATATGATATTGGAAAGGAATAGTTCTAAATATTCGCATGTTCCACAAGCGAAATTTTGTTAACGATCCTAATCTTTTTTTTTTCCAAAAAAAACCCCCAAAACCAAAAAACAAACATTTGCATGGAGGAATGAGCGGTTGCTAAAGTTCATTGCATTTCCCCTTTACTATTTCAAAACCATTGCAATAATAATTGTCCTTCATGCAAGGTCTTTAATCTTGAGAGAGCAATTTGCAAAAGCTTGTAAGTTTTCAGCTAAAAAATAAATATAGAATATTAAAAAAGAAACTTTAAACAAAATGATGAAGCTAGGATCGATGCTGAGTGTTTACCAAAAAGGATCTGGCTTACATAAAAGTAAATTAGTGGTTTTTATGACGTTTCCATATCCTACGTCTGATCATCAATGCCTGCATTATGAATATGAGAAATAATAGCCAATTAGATGACCAAGTGGGAGTTTCTCCAATAATGGGCGTGATCTTCTGAGATGTAATCTCTGAAAGGATATAAATTCACTTGATTTTCTAATGACCATAGAAGAGGAGTGACACTTGTAGACATCACAGACTAAAGAAGAACAGTACGCGTGAGTCAGCACATCAGATCACATTAGGATTGCTGAGCAAGATCGTGAGTGTGACTACTGTAGTTGCCTAACACTCAGGACCACAAACACATTCATCCTTTCATCTCTGGCAATCAAGATTTACTTTTAGACACAGCAGTTTAACAACTTTTTGAAGATGATAAAGCTTACACAAGGTGTGGTCGCTGTTATTGAGGCAGTTTTAGTAACCTCCATATGCGCCTACCAGGTAAGTGTATTCAAATCTTTACTTCAGGGTTTACTTATGTATCCCTAATAAATTTAGAATACCTCAATGAAAACATGCAAGATTCAAAAATGCTTTAAGAACATTTTACAAGTTAAACATGTTTGTAATTTCCATTCATTCACTGCCCGGAAATGCCTCTTTATTGAATACATTTTGTAAACTTTTCTAAATAGAAAGCCCTGTTTAGTCTAGGAATATTACTGGTAAGTAATATATTTGACTGATACATGTAATATTAGATATTACAAGTATTTACATGGTTAGTACATTGGATAAATAGTTCCACGGTTGACAATCTTCACTCAAAATTAATGGCAGAGTTTTGATACTAAATGACTATCGGAATGCAATGATTTCTTGCCGAACTTTACTTTTAGTTGGCACCATAATGTTACTATTTTGCTGTAGTGCCCTTAAACGGCACAACATACATACGTATCGTCCAATTTCAAACGACGGACAAAAATTAGTGATTTTCGTAAGTTCTTACAAAATCTTCATCAATATTATCTTATTCTTTTTTTTCTTCTTCTTTGCTTTTATCAGTTTGTCATTGGGTTTTATGTACATGAATACTTGTGAATATGAAAAAGAATAAACATCTGGACTGTATTTAGAGATTCCTGTTTATGTAATCGAACGTATGCAGACGAAACTAGAAATGTATTTATGGAACACAGATGGTCAACCAGCGCCTCAAAACTGACCTAAATACAAAATTTAACCAAGGTGTGACGGACGAACAAGGATAACACTCTATCTAAGACCACAGTTGTGGTGGGGCAAAGATAACACGCTATGTAAGACCACAGTCGTGGTGGGGCATTAAAACATGCCATGTAAGACTACAGTCGTGGTGGGACAAAGATAACACGCTATATAAGACCACAGTCGTGGTGGGGCATAAAAACACGCTATGTAAGACCACAGTCGTTGTGGGGCAAAGATAACACGCTATGTAAGGCCACGGTCGTGGTGGGGCATTAAACATGCTATGTAAGACTACAGTCGTGGTGGGACTTTAAAACATGCTTTGTAAGACCTCAGTCGTGTTGGGGTATTAAAACATGCTATGTAAGACCACAGTCGTGGTGGGACATTAAAACATTTTATATAAGACTACGGTCGTGGTGGGACATTAAAACATGTTATATAAGACCACAGTCGTTTTGGGACATTAAAACATGTTATATAAGACCACAGTCGTCGTGGGACATTAAAACATGCTATGTAAGACCTCAGTCGTGTTGGGGTATTAAAACACGCTATGTAAGACCACAGTTGTGGTGGGGCATTAAAAGGTGTTATATAAGACCACAGTCGTGGTGGGACATTAAAACATGTTATATAAGACCACAGTCGTGGTGGGACATTAAAACATTATACGAAATTTAAGTATATAAGAGTATAATTCAGACACTATACCAGACATTATATCAGCCCTATGAAATATATTATTATTTGTTGCCGTATAACAAAAGAACAGCAACATTTCCTCAAATTAAAAAGGTTTTAAATTCCAGATATTACTGAATTCCAACTTCTGAAGGCAAATGAAGCTTTATGAAAACAAACTATAACTGGTCCATACTCTTTATTTTCTGTTTGCGTTACTTGAGTCATGAATTCCTGATTTCTCTTTTTTGCATTGGTTTCTAATTGCTAAAAACACAGTGATAGCGTTATTTGTAGCGGAATATCTCGAACCTGAATTTTCCCAAAATATATTTAAAGCATAAGTTATTGTCGAATTCAGGCATTATAAACAGTGTAACCTAAATAACCCCAGACATCAAATAAATGCTAATGAGTTATGAACAAAAGTAGTCTGGTAAGATGCATGTACTTGTCTAAAACCCATCATTCTTCTGGTTATGTTAATTCACGATGAATGAGCCAAGTCCCACTGGAAACAAAGAAACTATTTAATGACCATCAATCAATTGCAGAATTCAGGATAATTGATATGAATGTATTACGAATGAAGAAGTGAATCTGGTCATCTATTTCCAAAGACATCGTGCATGACTTATACTTTACGCTGAATCTATTGTAAAATACACGCGAAGATGCACTAAGTATTTGAAGGCAATTATTTGATTGAACGAAATATTAATTCAAACATCTTGGGCTATTTGAATATGTGTAATATTACGTTTTGGTGTCCCATTTGTCCTGATAGGATACATTTTATTCTTCATATTTCCAGGGAAGTCGCGGTAGCTTAGTAATCCAAGGGTCGCGGGTTCGATACACGCCCAGTCCAGCCCAGGTGGTCTGACTCGATGTGTCCTAGGGAAAGGCACTTAGCCAATAATGAGTTCAAAGTACAGTTAAACCAACCAATCAGCTTTAATATTTCCACTCATGTGATAACGGTCTTATATTTTCGAAAATGTAAAGACGTTAATATCGGTTTTACTGTTATCAGTTGAGCCGGTAAAAACGACAGTATGACACCAAATAACGTCTCAGTATGACAACAACCAACGTCTCAGTATGACACCAAATAACGTCACAATATGACATCAACCAACGTCATAGTATGACATCAAATAATGTCACAGTATGACACCAAGTATTACATCAATTAACGGCACAGTATAACACTAATTTACGTCACAATATGAGATCAATTAACGTCACAGTATGACACTCATTTACGTCGTCAAAACTTAAAATATAACACTGTTATCCCATTATAATAAATTTTGAATATTGTTCTCGCACAATACCCAATACAGCAATTCTCCATGGCACTGCTTTATGGAGAGAGTCATGACTTCACCGCAACGTCAAAATTACAGACAGTATATCATGGATTTTGTTGATGCTAATTTTCATGTTTGACTAATCAGAAAGGTTGTATCACATGAAACTGTTATTTTAGACAGCTTGTTCCTCTCTTTCACTTCTCAGTGAACTGAGATAGCGCCGTTATGTTACATTGCCTTACAGGTCCTGTAGATATTGTGTATCATTATATGATTATATAGTTCTGCCTGTGTATCTGGACGATCTCATGTGCAAAAGCTGTCGTATTGGTAAATGAAAGCTTTCATGAAACTTTAATTATTCTGTTTTTACAGTTTAAGTACGCTAACCAAACAATGATGAAATAAACTTCATATTTATTTATTCATGCTCAGTTTACATTGGAAAGATTTGGACAGTTATGTAGTAAAATATTTTGAGACAAAAATATACGAAAAAAGCAAGGAAGTCCATGTCCAGTTCACCATATCAATGATAAAGCATCGATGACTTAGATGGAATGATGACAGCAACTGAAAATTACTTTTCAGAGAAAGCGTAATCACCCCACCCCACACCCATCCCACCACAGCAAATTCTATATATATTATTTTTATTTGTCAACATGCAGTAGATTAATTTTTATTTCTTTATCTTTATTTGTTTCCATTCTTCTTAATCCACTTAACCCACATAAGAATCAGTTTTATTACTTTATATATATTTTTCTTCCTCCTAATATCATGAAAACGTGTACACGTACAGTTGGGCAGGTAATAAAGGGATGGTGTACATGAACAGTTGGGGAGATAATAAGGGGATTATGTACAGGTACAGTTGGGCAGGTAATAAGGGGATGATGCACATGTAAGTTGGGCAGGTAATAACAGGATGGCGCACATGCACAGCTGGGTAGGTAATAAGGGGATGGTGTACATGTACAGTTGGGCGGGTAATAAGGGGATTATGTACATGTACAATTGGACAGGTAATAATGGGATTATGTACATGTACTGTTGGACGTGTAATAAGGGGATGATGTACATATGCAGGTGGGCAGGTGATAAGAGGATGATGTACATGTACAGTTGG
This sequence comes from Margaritifera margaritifera, assembly GCA_029931535.1. Classification (NCBI taxonomy): domain Eukaryota; kingdom Metazoa; phylum Mollusca; class Bivalvia; order Unionida; family Margaritiferidae; genus Margaritifera; species Margaritifera margaritifera. The sequence continues at coordinate 1,253,987 of JAQPZY010001605.1, read as the reverse complement.
GATGGTAATAAGGCGATTATATACATGTACAGTTGGGCAGATTATAAGAGGATGGTGTACATGAACAGTTGGGCAGGTAATAAGATGATGATGTACATGTACAGTTGAGCGGGTAATAAGGGGATTATGTACATGTACAGTTGGAAGGTAATAAGAGATTATGTACATGTACAGTTGGGCAGATAATAAGGGGATTATGTACATGTATAGTTGGGCAGGTAATAAGAGGATATTGTACATGTACAGTTGGGTAGGTAATAACGGGATGATGTACATGTACAGTTGGGCAGATAATAAGGGGATTATGTACATGCATTGTTGGGCAGGTAATAATAGGATATTGTACATGTACAGTTGGGTAGGTAATAACGGGATGATGTACATGTACAGTTGGGCAGGTAATAACGGGATGATGTACATGTACAGTTGGGTAGGTAATTAATAAGACGATGATGATCTCAAGGTAACTACAGTAAAATGACTTATCGTTTTGGTGGGAATTATATGCTACATTTGATCTTTTTGGTGGAAATAATGTTGCATTTGATCTTTTGTGTGTGAATTATGTGTTACATTTGATCATTTTATTGCGAATTATGTGTTATATTTTATGTTTTTGGTGTGAATTATGTGTTACATTTGGTCTTTCTATTTTTACATGGAATTATAAACAAAAGCCGTTTGTATATTTTACAAACATGTACGTTTTTAACGAAGGGCTATAATATTTCATTGGTAGAGTGGATAAAAAAAAAAGTGTTGATAGCTTTACATCATTCTTAATTAATAATCTTATTAAATATGTTTATGTAAATAGGATTATATTATTCGCGCATCATGACTTCTTTCCTATTCCTGCCATTAAGCTTCCCATTTATTCATTATGTTATAGTTATAGTTATATATATATATATATATATATATATATATATATATATATATATATATATATATGGAGAATCTTACTCGAAATTAACAAATGCTGCCTTTTGATTGGTCAGAATACTTCGAGCAACATTTCGAGCTGAGCAAAGTTTAATAACGGAGGAACAGCGTGTATACCGTTTTGTTTTATTTGAGTATACGTTAGGATGATTCAGTCATACCCACTCACCCACCCACTCAACTCGTATCGCGCAACTGTACCGGTCAACAAGTAACGAATACCACTTACACCACTACTGCTACGTAGAATAGTACTCATTTATGACTGAACTTGACTATTAGTTGTCTTTATTTGTGAACAAAACGTTCATACTTACGTTAAGTTAAGGAGAATGTGACTTGAGTATCTAGCACGTGATGACTCATTTCCATGACGTAAATTACCATAACAATAACTGGACACAGTATTATTAACAGTAACTGGACAAATGTTAATGTAGCTATATACCTCTAAAATACATGTATTATAGATTATCTAAACACTCCATTGTGTCTGGTGGTATAGTCTCGTTATAAGTTTTTCATTTTTCTTTCTTTCTTTTTTTCTCTCTCGATTTCAGTGTTATATTTAAGCCAATTATCAATTAAATTAATTATGTTTCATGATTTGCAATATTTAAATACTATTATTACGATGCAAATTTAGAATAGGTTTTAGATTCAATTTTCTGTGTAATGCGTGTAATTATTGCATGTCATCCAATTCCAACCTCTGTCACCGTGTATAAATATAAATCTTCTGATATAATGATTACGCCTGGAATACGTTCCTAAGACATGGCTTAGTGTCCATCAAAGGTAACTTTGGCCGATTTTGTCCTTTAAGATTCATTCTTTGCAGAAACGTTTATACCATCAGTTACCTTCTTTACATCGGCAAACATCTTGAAAATTTTACTTTTTAGCGACAAATCTCATATTGGTTAAAGTCAGGCTTTCTTTTTGCTGGAGTTATTATTCGTTTTACCAGCCTTATGAGAAAACAGTGTGTTCTTTGTCTTGTCGGCGCATACAGCTATTAAAACGTGGTTCTTTGTCACACCATAGACTCAGTTCTTAAAAACATTATACCATCTAATCAACAACAAACGCTGAAAATTTACTTTGTTTATATTTTTCATTGATTTAAAGAGTCTGAGAAATGCAATCGAACTCAGAAATCACTATTTGAATGTGTTCTTAGGGTAAAAATAAATGTAACGTATTTCCCAGCGTAATTTCGAACATTTTGCAATAACGTTCGTAAACGCCAACAAAACTTCCAGGTTGCTATGAAAATACTCTTTACATACCTGATATAGCTTTAAATAGTCATAATAGTCAGCTATGGTGTATCTTAGTTGTAATAGTCAGTTAGGGTGTATCTTAGTTGTAATAGTCAGTTAGGGTGTATCTTAGTTGTAATAGTCAGTTAGGGTGTATCTTAGTTGTAATAGTCAGTTAGGGTGTATCTTAGTTGTAATAGTCAGCTATGGTGTATCTTAGTTGTAATAGTCAGCTAGGGTGTATCTTAGTTGTAATAGTCAGTTAGGGTGTATCTTAGTTGTAATAGTCAGTTAGGGTGTATCTTAGTTGTAATAGTCAGCTATGGTGTATCTTAGTTGTAATAGTCAGTTAGGGTGTATCTTAGTTGTAATAGTCAGTTAGGGTGTATCTTAGTTGTAATAGTCAGTTAGGGTGTATCTTAGTTGTAATAGTCAGTTAGGGTGTATCTTAGTTGTAATAGTCAGCTATGGTGTATATTAATGGAAAACAAACGATGTAATAAAGAACATTCTTGCATACTCCAGGCACATTGAGTGGAAGTAATATTAAAACCACAACGTATTTATCATAAGTAATTGGCTTTTCTGAGAGTTGAGAGTACAATATTCTGTGGGGTACAACATTTCTACACAAGATAAAGCTTATTGGGGAAAACAGGCAAAACTTAATTTTTGACAGACATTTAACCACGTGTTTGGGACGTATATCGCGCGTAGCTTGAGCGCATTCCGCAAGTAGTCATTGAATCCGTAATGTTGACGGTTATCCACAGTGTGTCTAAATATTTAAATATCTTAAATAAATTTGCATTTTCTTAAATTGGTTGGGTACTAATTTTCGTGGTTTTCGTGCTTTAAGACCGAAAAAAAATGAAATTGAGAATAAATAAAAAGGAAAAAAAAAAAAACGCACCTAGACTATGTACAATTAGCGGCAAATAAAAAAGAAAGTGTGTGTAGATGGAAAAAGGAACATTGAAAAAGCTGAAATAAATCAATGCACAACACACACTATCCGATAATAGTTTATTAAGATTTAGTCGCAACAGTTAACGGTTTTCTTTCATGATGATACAAAAACTGAAATAATTTCAACCGCTTTCAACACAAGACCGACCTAAATTAAATTCTTGCGGTAATTTTGTTATATTGTTACCACATGGTGTAGAGTCAAAAGTATATGTTTCAATTTATTCTTTAAATTGTTGGCAATAGTGGAGAAAGAGAGAGAGGGAGAGAGGGAGAAAGATGTCGCTGGGCATGTTGTACACATAAAAGCTGTGAACAAATACGTTCCTGAGCCAAATATGTGAATGCACACACCTTGAGCAGTTACTTTTGCTTCCTTTTACATGAAATGAGTGTTACTTAATAACGTATATTGGTGCAATATGTAGTATTTATATATGTTGCATGTAAAACGGGAAGCGGGTCAATCTCTTACACGTTTTGGGAATGTTTGAAACTTATTTTTAAGCTAATAATGTAATATTTCTTTGGTATGTGAAAAGCAAAGACGTGCAAGAATCATCTATAATTGAATTTATGTATTCTCTTCAATATGTCTGTGTCTTGGAGCAAACAAATTATATATATATATATATATATATATATATATATATATATATATATATATATATATATATATATATATATATATATATAAGAGGGATGCAGCAGTTTTGTTAAGCATTACTTGAGAAACCTGTTGGCTAAATTTGAAGTTTATTGCTAATGGCAAGGTGATAGGTATTGCCGAACGCCAATTTGCAGACATAAAAATAACCCATTTATTCACTAAATTAAGAAACTTTACATTAGTACCGTATTAAGTGTATCATTTCCCTTCTGTTAGCTTCTACATTGCGAAAGAGTCGTAACAACACGAAAAAAATAATGAGTCTTGATGGGACTGCCCGCCTGGCGGATCAATTACGATCATTACGGAAAGGACTGGATCGGGAATTGTTTTCAGAGTTAGCGCTGCTCGCATCTTGCTTTCCGCCTTCTGAAATATCTCTCGCATTAGGATTGTTCTTCGATACATTCACGACAACAAAATTCCGGTCAAATCAGATATGACTGACAGTTTAATAGCCGTGCGGTAAGTGCGTTTCGTTTCATAAGAACAGTTGTTTTTCGGTCGCTGAATACCTTTTCTTAATTCAAACTTTGATATTCTTTGTACGACAAGTAAAATGCCTAAAGCTTCAAACAACAAATGTATAACCTTACTGAATTTTACTCACTGTAGATTGCGGACATTTAAAACACTGCACACAATCTTCAACTAATAATATGCAGATGTATCTGACAAATAGCAAAATTTGATATGAACAATATGCAAGCATCAATTTGTATTACTTTGTGTCATAATATAGTTTTCACTCAATTAACAAACAAGTCGGCTAACACATAATCTCTCTCTCTCTCTCTCTCTCTCTCACTCTATATATATATATATATATATATATATATGTATATATATATATATATATATATATATATATATATATATATATATATATATATATATATATATATATATCCTAGTACTTTAAGAAATGTATAATATCCCATATATAACTGAATATTTTGGCCCAACTAAATTAGTGCCACATAATAAAGTGTATACGATGAATGTGCGGAACGAATTCTCCGTAGAGTAGAAACTAGTTTAATGCGTTCTCGTTATCATGGAAAATAATGTCAAAAGTTTGTCAACTTTGCAGCTATTTTCTTTTTAAAATCGACAATTATGAGTCCTTGAACAAGATGTACAGGGGCATAAATATATATTTCGGCAGCATTTTCGTTGTTAAATATGGACGGCGATAAATCTTAAAGATATAGGATCGAAGTTTGAATAACATCAAATTAGTGCATACATACATACATACATACATACATACATACATACATACATACATACATACATACATACATACATACATACATACATACATACATACATACATACATACATACATACATACATACTTTGTACATATTAAAGCAAACATTATAAAATAATGAAGATTCAATAATTGCGTATATAAAATTGATATGATTAATTCAAGGAGGTATTCTTACATGCTATGACAGAATGATATGGACAAAGCTTTTAAGGAGTAGAATTTCAATACTCAGTCAGATGGAAACATTTATTTTTGTCAGTCACAAGCACTATGGTTGATGCTCACATTAATAACAGCAATGAGAAAAAACTTCAATCAATCTAAATGCTGCTTCAGGGAAGAAGCAGATACGTGTGTTTCTATTTCTTTTTTTTAAACCTTTCTTGATTTAACATAAACCATTGCGCAGCAAAGAAGCACGCCCCCCACCCCCTTCTTTTCCTCCTCTTATCTGCTTTTAAAATATTTATATTGCAAACAATGCAATTTGGATCGGCCGTAAAGATCGTTTAATTTATCACAACCCGTGGAGAGAATATTTTCGAATAAAAATAAAACAAAATGAAAGATGGCTGGCCTGTGTTCAATAAGAAACACATCTATGAAGATGATAAAGAAAGTACGGAAAGTAAATTATGGAAGAAGGAAAAAACAGAAGCTAGAAGAGAGTAGAAATCAGTTTGTAATTCATGTTACAGGAAATGGTTTCAAGCAGTGTTGGGATCCAACCGTTTCGTAGTTTTGATATAATATGTGCACCACCAAACCTATAAATTGATTTGTTTTATCGTTAGTTTGAAACTTCCTCTTAGCAATAAATCCCAATTTAAATCAATATTTGCCTCTGAGTTTAGTTAAAATATTTGTCATTCTCTATGAAATAAGGTAGTGATATCATCCGTAAATTAATTTTAAACCTATTTTTACGACATACTTGTCGTTGAAACTTTCATCGTTTTCCTAATACACATACGTATTTGAAAGGGAGACTTGTGGAGAATTTGAATAAAAATATCGATAACCCGCATTAGTGATCTATTAAGTTACGCTCATCAGAATATTGGTAATATATTTCTGCAATGTATAATATGATTTATGAAACTTGTTTATTTCCTGGCTAACAAGGTCATCCTTCCATGATTTCAGTATGCCTTGCCAGAATGCCCAATGGATGCCGTGTGTTCAGAGATCTCTGCATTGTCATCAGGTTCCAGTTATGAACAGTTATATTTCCCAGTCCAGAAGTGCAAGTGCCCTTCAGACATGTACTGTCCCACAGAGCCCGGCTCCCAAACCATCAGTGTGAACAAAGATAGATGGTAAAACACACACACACGCGCACGCACGAACGTTCACACACACGCACGCGCGCGCACGCACGCTCTTTCTATGGGTTTGTGTCAATAAATTAATATACACGACTTCAATTGACCTTTGTGATAGGTTGGCTTATACAAATTATGTGAAATAAATTTCCTCTACATATCACACCAATGAATGTCAATCAGATCTATAGCAGTGACTGACAAGTTCATAGCAAAGTATTTATTGGGGGGCATAGGTACATTAAATTTAGTAGTATCCCTGACTTCTGACTGGTCAGAAAGCATTATGTGCGTTTCTTGTTTGGCCGGGTATATACTGAGACAGCGCTTGTACCCTATTGAAGTTTATATCTGATTGTTTTTAATCACGCAATAGCACATAAGTTGAATTAAAAGCAACCTACGAATAAAAGAACGTATTATTAATATCTGCGTCAACAATTCTAAATATGTGGATCATTAATATAAAGATGTACAGTAATAAACCAACCGACCGATACCAACGTGAACAATGAAAACGGGGCATGTGTCGGATAGCTTGGCCGTAACTATCTTTGCCACTCCGGAACTATTGGACCGTTTGGAATAAATCTATGTCTATTGCTGGTTATTTATCGCTTTCTATTTATTATAAAAAAATAAAATAAAAAAAACAACAACAACAACAAAACAATAAGAAAAGATAGTTCTTTATCAGTGTCTTTCATGAATACCATAGGCATTTGCTGTCACTGTGTGTGTGTGTGTGTGTGTGTGTGTGTGTGTGTGTGTGTGTGTGTGTGTGTGTGTGTGTGTTCTGATCCTGAAAGTAGACATCACGTTCATACGTTCGGTATTGGACTCATAAGAAAAATTTATGTAAAATATACATAAACTTTTTAATTAAGAGGCAAAGTTGTAAGATATAGAAAAGTGATTTTACATTACTGTTCAGGTTCATAATCTTACTGCTGTACGGAAAAAGTTCAGGCACTTGATTTTATGTAACTGGATGTTCTAGTGTAGTGTGCAAAGTCATTCCTTCTGTTGACCATTCCTTCTGTTGACCATTTTCCCATTAATTATTCTGAATTAAACCTAAACTATTTGGATAGTAATATTGTTGACCTTTAACAGACCATGCATGATATTTTTCACACACACACACACACACACACACACACACACACACACACACACACACACACTATATTTTTCTTCCGAATTTTAATGTTGTAGAAATTGCAAAACCACTCATAAAGTAATATAATTTTGTACCAATTACTCTTTTATTTTGAATGGCGTCATACATTTTGTCTTCTACTGCCATGGTAAATAAATATCAATTTTTAGACATTTGTATAAAAGGTAAATTGTGAATCCCTTAGACTGATTAAGTGCTACACATTGTCACTCTGCAATGATGTGCATGGATTCTGATTGGGACAGGACGTCGTTACTGTCATAAAATTTTTTATTCCTTATTTAGGTTGCTTTATGCTGGGTTGTTCCAACTGTATCGTGTGTGTGTGTGTGTGTGTGTGTGTGTGTGTGTGTGTGTGTGTGTGTGTGTGTGCTATGACCAGAGAAGTACGTATCACTTAAGTCATTGTCAGCAATTTTTGGCGATGTAGGTTGTGATTATGCGACGTCGTTTGTCTGACCAAAGCTTAGCCGACATTTTTCCTCGTTTAGACAGAAGCAATACGACAGAAGTTTACATATTACAGCAAGCTGTCAGACAGGAGACTGACATTTTTGTTCCTACTTGGCCATTTTCGTTTGTGAAAAAGACAATGTTTCTGTTTGATCATTTCTTTGTCGGAATATACACCTTTGGTCAGCGGTCCAAAATACACCAAAATAGTAATATAACCATGAATACTGGCTAATGAAAACAAAAAATGTCATACTCTAAATAAAAATATAAAATACACACGATTATGTTCAGACTTACCATTGAATTCATGCAACCTTTAACACTTTTTAATTTGTGAAGAAATTTATGTTTGTTGTTGTTGTTTTTTTTGTTTTTATTTTTTTATTTTTTGTTGTTGTTTTTTTTAATTTGTTTTACCTGTTACAGGGCAGAAACGGTACTTGGGATGTTGCGTCGGTTTCTTTTCTTCCCTGTCGATTTATTTGGAAGTTTCCTTTGATGTTCTTGTGTAGATTAATGCCTTTAATTTTGCTTTACGTATTTATTTTCGGATTGTCTCCCACCGCCTACAAACAGACTTGACGAAGATTAATACAAAAATTCGTGTGTTTGCGTGACTGCATTTTAAACACGTGATATACACGTGACAAATCATTTTGTATAATATGTATTAAATAGGATAGTAAGAAACAGACACGCTTTTGTAGTATTTTATAAAACCTTAATATGTAGTCAATCGTATATCAGGATATGGAGTGCATCTTGTGGAAAGTGGCATTTTTAAAGATTTAATTAACATAAAACACCTGCGTCTGCAAGGCTTAACTTACTTTGACGTTCACTTTACATATCTTTTGTTATGGAGATCTTTTATCTCGATCATAGAATCTAATAACGACATGAAATGAAATAAGTTTAAAATGAAGATTAATGAAATAGGTATAAGAAGTAAGAGAAGTTTCTGTTTAATGAATGCTTGGATTATGTGCATCCGTGTAAAAACGTAATTCCTGTACTACATGGAATCTCGTGATTGACATTGGTTAACTTTTAAGTGTAGATTTTTTTAAAAAAGGATTACACTAAATATATTTCTCCCTTGTATGAATGACTTTACAACAAAAAATATAGTATCAATAAGGCACACATATACATCAGTTGAAAAGCAAGCTTATTTATGAAATACTTTATTTCAGTGCTAGACATTCAAAATGAAGAAATACTTTATTTCAGTGCTAGACATTCAAAATGAAGAAATACTTTATTTCAGTGCTAGACATTCAAAATTAAGAAATACTCTTATTATTGAAATTTAAAATGACAATTACCGTTCTTATTAAAACACAAATATTATAAACAATTTCCTACTAATTAAAGGTCTCTAATGCACTCTTCAAACATTTTATTAAAAAATTAGAAGAAAAAAAACACACAAACCATTGAACTTATGGTGGCAATTCTAAAGGAGTTTGGGATAATTATACACAATACGAAACAAATGAACTCTAAAAAAAAATGTAAAAAAAAAAAAGTGAAGCAGCCGGAATTATGACCGGTGTAACCAAGTATCCATTGAGGCGCTTTACAGAGAAATAGGATGGAAAACCCTTGAAACCAGGCGAAGGAACCATTGGTTGCGTAGATTCTTTTAATCTGAGTTTTTAAATCTGTGTGAGAAAAATGCACAGGCCTTTAAATTTAGCGTGCAAATTCTATATTCATGCAATAGCCGGTTTCCATGTGTCAGAATAAACAATCTTAAATTAATGCACATAGAACTGTCAAAATAGTCTAATGCAATTGCAAAGTTTACTTGCACAGCCGCTGCATTTATACAATGTACAGGAGTTTTTGTTTCATACAGAGTCATTTATACAGTGTACAGGAGTTTTTGTTTCATACAGAGTCATTTATACAGTGTACAGGAGGTTTTGTTTTATACAGTCGTTTATACAGTGTACAGGAATTATTGTTTCATACAGAGTCATTTATACAGTGTACAAGAGTTATTATTTCATGCAGAGTCATTTATACGGTGTACAGGAGTTATTGTTTCATACAGAGTAATTTATATTGTGTAGAAGAGTTATTGTTTCATACAGAGTCATTTATACAGTGTACAAGAGTTATTATTTCATGCAGAGTCATTTATACGGTGTACAGGAGTTATTGTTTCATACAGAGTAATTTATATGGTGTAGAAGAGTTATTGTTTCATACAGAGTCATTTATACGGTGTACAAGAGTTATTGTTTCACAAAGAGTCATTTATACGGTGTACAAGAGTTATTGTTTCATACAGAGTCATTTATACGGTGTACAAGAGTTATTGTTTCATACAGAGTCATTTATACAGTGTACAGGAGTTATTGTTTCACACAGAGTCATTTATACGGTGTACAAAAGTTATTGTTTCATACAGAGTCATTTATACGGTGTACAAGAGTTATTGTTTCATACAGAGTCATTTATCCGGTGTACAAGAGTTATTGTTTCACAAAGAGTCATTTATACGGTGTACAAGAGTTATTGTTTCACACGGAGTCATTTATACGGTGTACAAGAGTTATTGTTTCATACAGAGTCATTTATACAGTGTGCAAGAGTTATTGTTTCATACAGAGTCTTAGATCCTATCAAGTTTTAAGACGACTAACGAGACGTGGATCTATTGCAATACTGATTATCATGCCTTACCTTGACAAATCCTATGAAGCATAAGACTTTGGTAGGCAGGAATAACCTCTGTCACTGGACTTTAACATTTTCATGTATCAGTTTAAAGCATCCGTTATTCTATAACAAAGTTAAATGACTCTTTTTCTGAATGGATAAAGTGCACACACACACACACCCACACATGCACGCACGCACACACACGCACACACACGTCTCTGACTACGTCGTTAGAAATGGATCGTGTCAAAACAAAGTGCTAAACATATTTCTATTTATTAAAATTTTGAATCAAAGTGATTGAACAGCGAACAGTAAGCCAATATCAAGCTACAACTACTTCATATGGTGTATATGAGGTTGTTGTTGTTGTTGCTGCTTGTTTGTTATTTTTTTTGTTTGTTTTTCTTTTCTTTCTTTTTCTGAAGATTCAAATTCGCTGATGTCTAGAATTACAATCGTTTGATATCTACAGACAGATGAATTGATTGTCTAAAACCAAAACCGGAGTACAGCAAACCAAACAATCGTTTGTTTCCGAATGTTTTTATTTCTTGTTGGTGTTGTTTTTATTTGTATTACTTTTTTTTAAAATTTATTTTACGCAAAATCTATATTTTTCTGCTTGCAAAGAAAGCAACAAGCAAAGAAATATGTGTGAGTTTTGATATAAAATGCTTGAAAGACGCAAACGTTTGTGTTATCGCGATCACTTAAAGCATAACCTTAACCTCTTTTACAGAATTACAATGATAAGTCATTCGTATCTTTTATATCTGGTTACTGCAGCCGTCAGTGACGTTGCGCGCCATAATTTACGTAAGGTAAATAACTTCCAATAAATACATGCTAGAACTGGTTTTATTTCAAGTCATTTCTTCCCTCTGTTGCTGAAACTCGTCATTGTGACTCCATTAACAACTTTTTAAAAAAATATAAAGCTGTTAAATATAAATAATAATGTATATGTTCCGGGCAATATTACTGAGGCGCAAGGAAACTCAAAATTTTTCACTCTCAACTTTTTAACAAATTGTAGTTCATTTAACCAGAACATATTCCGAAAAAGTGTAATTGATACAACTATATGTAGATGTGGTCTTTCGGAACCGACACAATACTTTCCTGAAAATAGAGTCTTTGAGATGTTCTTGTTGTTGTTGTAGTTGCTATTGTTGTTTTTAGTGTTGCTTGCTGTTGTTGTCTGGTTATATTAAAGTAATCTTTGGTTCTATAATATTTACTACTGTTTAGATATTTCCAGGGAGCAGATAACTTGGAAAACAGAGTTTTTCTATCATTAAAAAATTAAATTGCTACGATTTTATTTTCTTTCCTTCAGAATTTGTTGCTTGTACATACCAATTGTGGAAAATCTGAAAAGTATCCTTTATATGTATTATTTTTTTACATCTTGATTAAAGATGCAGCAAGTGTTAGAGTACGGAGCCCTTTAAGTGACACGCATACAATTTTTTTTTCTTTCGTTTTGACGAAGTATATTTTAATGAAGTGAACTATTATTTCGTTATTTTTAAACATTGTATGGTTATTTCGAAATAGTATTTGGTTAATCGTTGTTTCCAAAATATGATTTCGTCATATCGAAATAATATATCTTTAAACAAAATAATAATATTTTCTTTTATACAAATATGATTTATCTAATTCTAAACATTGTTTCAATTAAACGAAATATTATTTCGTTATTTCGAATTAATATTTCAATTACAATAAATTTTCATTCCTTATTTCGAATTTTTTTTCCGATTGCACGAATGATACATACGCTTTTTTTAATAGTATTTCCTTACCTCCATGAAAATGAGTTTTATATGCCTGTCTTAAGTCGGCATACTGTGTTAAGGCGTTATCTGTCCGTCTGTTCATCTGTCAGTTAACGTTTGCTTGTCCGGCCTACAACTTTTTTTAGTCGTGAAGAGATGTAAATAAAACTTTACGAAAATTCATGTCACGATAAGACGACGTATCACGATAAGATGACGTGTCACGATAAGACGTCGTATCCCCTACCATAGTCAGATCATTAGCTCAGCGGTCAAGATCACGAGGAAAGAAAAATGTCCAACTCTGTGACCTGTTTCCTTGTCAGAGCTGTAACTTTTTATAACAGTGACAAAATTGGCACCATATATATGCACTCAGGTATAAATAAAATACTTATATTATGTGGCACAGTCACAGGTCCTACACGGTCAAGTTCAGAGCAAGGGAAAACTTTACACTGAGACCTGTTTATGTATTACCGCTTTAGATATATTTTTCTATGTGGCCCAAAATCTGAAGTTTTTTGGGGGGTGGGGGTGCATTTCTTAATTTTTGCAAGGGGGGGGGGGGGGCAAAATTTGAAGTTACGCCACTGGACGTAAGCCAATAAAAGCTAAATATTTCGATAAAACGAAATATTGTTTTTAAACAATGAAATAATACTTCAATATATGAAAGAATTTAGAGAAAACGAAATAGTGTTTACAAATAAGGAAATAATATTTCGTTTATTTGAAATCAGATTTCGAAAGAGTGAAATAATAATGCGTTCTAACGCAATAATATTTTGAAAAGACGAAATAATATTTCCTTTAATCGAAAAAATGTATCACATCATCGAAATATATTTCGCTCTAACGATAACGAACTAAAATTGTTTGTATGCATGTAACGTCAAGGGCTCGGCATTAGAGAAACGGCAAAAATATATTTAATTATTTTCCCATTGCCATTAAAAAATATTTGTATTAATATTTAAATTCTTCAGAAGCCTAAACAGTATTTCTGCATGTGTCATTTCGTGCAAATTCATAAAATTAGTGCGTTTCCTTAGAATATGTGCTATAGGAATGAAACGCACACTGGTACCAAGGCAGCTCGCTGGATTTAACGGTCAATTATATAAACTGGTACCAAGGCAGCTCGTTGGTACCGACGTATATGGCCGAATGGTCGCACATGTCGTTAATTCAAAAATCAGTCATCAGCTCGTTGGATTTACCTGTCAATTATATAAACTGGTACCAAGCTAGCTCGTTGGTACCGACGTATATGGCCGAATGGTCGCACATGTCGTTAATTCAAAAATCAATCATAAGCTCGTTGGATTTACCTGTCAATTATATAAACTGAGTATAATTATCCACACGTGCAGTTAGATTGAATCCAAATATCTGCAATAAGATTCCTGAACACTATGCCTAATCACATTGATCATAGACGCCAATATTTCGGTGTATTATACGATGGTAGATTTGGGTCTATCTTGTTTGCAGTTGGAACAGACTTACACGCGAGTATATACGGGCAATCGCTGGAATTCCTTATCAATAAACTTGTCTTAAGGAACGACGATTTGTTTCGCAAATTACCTGTAAGTTCTATGAATAAAAAACATTTCAGGAAAGTGTGTACACGACCAAAATAAGATGTCCTACGGATTATCATAACGTCATAGTAAACCCTATATTGTAATTACAATTGACTGTAAATGGTCTAATACATCAGTTACCTTATATTCATTTACATTATAACCTTCAAAAAGAACATAAAAACAGGTATGGTAACTGCCACAAGTGTTTTACCTATAATTCTAGTTTGTAAACACTGTATTAAAATATATTAGCTGTTCCAACTTTAGTTTCTGTACTCTAGAGTATTCCATCATTGCACATGACCATAATACACGAATCTGGAACATCTATTCAAATACTGAACAGTAATAATTAATGGTTGTCACTCCCCATTCTTATAATCCAAAATTTACTCCTTTTGAAGCCTTATCATAACACTTGAATACGAAAATTTATTTCGGAATAAAGTTGCCAATATTACGAATCCTAATTTTCATCACAACCGATACATTTGTAAGTGGTACGTGCATCTGATTAGTTAGCTGCATAAAAAGGAAACATAGGATTTATTAGGTGGATTTTGTAATGAGTTAATACTAAATCTCTTCAACACCTATCAAACTCTCAAAGACCTGGCTTGACAACATTAAATCTCTTCAACACCTATCAAACTCTCAAAGACCTGGCTTGACAACATTAAATCTCTTCAACTCCTATCGAACTCTCAGAAACCTGGCTTGACAATATTAAATCTCTTCAACACCTATCAAACTATCAGAAACCTGGCTTGACAACATTAAATCTCTTCAACACCTATCGAACTCTCAAAAACCTGGCATGACAACATTAAATCTCTTCAACTCCTATCGAACTCTCAGAAACCTGGCTTGACAACATTAAATCTCTTCAACACCTATCAAACGCTTAAAGACCTGGCTTGACAACATTAAATCTCTTCAACACCTATCAAACTCTCAAAGACCTGGCTTGACAACATTAAATCTCTTTAACACCTATCAAACTCTCAAAGACCTGGCTTGACAACATTAAATCTCTTCAACATCTATCAAACCCTCAAAGACCTGGCTTGACAACATTAAATCTCTTTAACACCTATCAAAGTCTCAAAGTCCTGGCTTGACAAGATTAAATCTCTTCAACACCCATCAAACTCTCAAAGACCTGGCTTGACAAGATTAAATCTCTTCAACACCCATCAAACCCTCAAAGACCTGGCTTGACAACATTAAATCTCTTCAACACCCATCAAACTCTCAAAGACCTGGCTTGACAACATTAAATCTCTTCAACACCTATCAAACTCTCAGAGACCTGGCTTGACAACATTAAATCTCTTTAACACCTATCAAACTCTCAAAGACCTGGCTTGACAACATTAAATCTCTTCAACACCTATCAAACTCTCAAAGACCTGGCTTGACAACATTAAATCTCTTCAACACCTATCAAACTCTCAGAAACCTGACTTGACAAGATTAAAGTTGAGAGTTACAGCATTTAATTTGTTGATCAAGACTTGTCTCTGTTTAAAGACAGGAGAGAAAATTAAAATCACAAAGATAAAACCACTAAGAGACCTTCGTAGAAAATAAGTAACAAGGCAGAATATATTGATATAGTGCCAGATAATAAAAATAAGTAACAAGGAAGAATGCATTGATATAGTGCCAGATGATAAAAATAAGTAACAAGGAAGAATGCATTGATATAGTGCCAAATTTATAAAAATAAGTAACAAGGAAGAATGCATTGATATAGTGCCAAATTTATAAAAATAAGTAACAAAGAAGATGCATTGATATAGTGCCAGATGATAAAAATACGTAACAAGGAAGAATGGGTTGATATTGTGCCAGATAATAAATCAGTAACAAGGAAGAATGCATTGATATAGTGCCAGATGATAAATAAGTAACAAAGAAGAATGCATTGATATAGCGCCAACATGATAAAAATAAGTAACACGGAAGAATGAATTGATATTGTGCCAGATGATAAATCAGTAACAAGGAAGAATGCATTGATATAGTGCCAACATGAAAAAAATAAGTAACAAGGAAGAATGCATTGATATAGTGCCAAATGATAAATCAGTAACAAGGAAGAATGCATTGATATAGTGCCAGATGATAAATAAGTAACAAGGAAGAATGCATTGATATGGTGCCAGATGATAAATAAGTAACAAGGAAGAATGCATTGATATAGTGCCAGATGATAAATAAGTAACAAGGAAGAATGCGTTGATATAGTGCCAGATGATAAATCAGTAACAAGGAAGAATGCATTGATATGGTGCCAGATGATAAATAAGTAACAAGGAAGAATGCATTGATATAGTGTCAGATGATAAATAAGTAACATGGAAGAATGCATTGATATAGCGCCAACATGATAAAACTAAGTATCACGAAGAATGCATTGATATTTGCCAGATGATAAATCAGTAACAAGGAAGAATGCATTGATATAGTGCCAACATGATACAAAATAAGTAACAAGGACGAATGCATTGATATAGTGCCAAAATGAATAGAAATAAAGAAAATCCATAGAACATGGAGAATATTGTCGTAATACTGAATAATGTCAAGGAGGAAAACACATTAGATTGATGCAAAGAAAGTCTTGTAGTTAGGCAGAATTACAGACCCTAAAAGTACCCAGTTGTGTCCCTATGCAAGTGGAATATTACCATCAACTAGATACCATTGTAATGGTTTTTCAAGTTATATATTATCATCAATTATATGCCATTGTAATGGTTTTTCAAGTTATATATTATCATCAACTAGATGCCATTGTAATGGCTTTTCAAGTTATATATTATCATCAATTATATGCCATTGTAATGGTTTTTCAAGTTATATATTATCATCAATTATATGCCATTGTAATGGTTTTCCAAGTTATATATTACCATCAATTATATGCCATTGTAATGGCCTTTCAAGTTATATATTATCATCAATTATATGCCATTGTAATGGTTTTCCAAGTTATATATTACCATCAATTATATGCCATTGTAATGGCCTTTCAAGTTATATATTATCATCAATTATATGCCATTGTAATGGCTTTTCAAGTTATATATTATCATCAATTATATGCCATTGTAATGGCTTTTCAAGTTATATATTATCATCAATTATATGCCATTGTAATGGCTTTTCAGGTTGTGCATTGTATAGTGACTTAAATTATGTACAGTACAACTTTTGTTCGTTTCAAAAAATGGAAAAAGTGCCAAGATGTTTTAAGCAATGTCAATGTTATTTCCATTAGAGCGGCGCACAGTTTTTATGTAGAAGTGTTTTAAACATTAGAAAACACATATTAAATGAATTAATTGGATTTGTAAAGAAACTAGCTCCTATAGACTGAATTATAATTCGCTGTGCCATTTTTAGGTATGGTTTGTGCCGACAAGTGTCGGACATCAAGACATGCCAGAGGGGAGAGGTTGCGGAAGAAATCCTGGTTAGTGCCAGACATTTCGGAGACAGGAGTTACACTACAGTAAGTAAGACAGTATACCTTTCTAGTATACAGTTCAGCATCCCATAACGGTCCTATTGCTTCGACAGTTATCTCTTATATTGGATCAGTTATTAGTTTATCATAAAAAAATATTTCTAAAATATTACAAAATGTTTTACATCCATTTATAAGCCAAATCGTTTAAATAGCCAACCCCCATGTCCCCGATATTTGACTTATCGAGGCAGATCGCATTGCTAATGACAACCGCACTTCCAATTGATAATTTATTATCTTTCCATGTTTAAGAAATCAATTTGAATAGATTGTGCTATCAAAAATGAATTGTTTTTAAATGTGTCTTTTTTTCAACTTCTGTGCTCTGCACTTCTCCGTATCATAGCCGAAAAATGTCATTTATGATTGCATGTACATGGCAACAAATTGAGCCCTTCTGTTACCCTTACGTAGAAAAACAGTAATTAAATGCCCTGTGATGGCACAATAAACATAAAATAGACCTGTTTATACTTATTTCAAGACCGTTTTTTCAATTATTTCTTCATTTTGTTCTTTATTAATTTATATTTGTATATATCACCCTGTCATTCAAACATGTAACATTTCAGTTTTTCTTTTGGATTATATGCCAAGTGCTTGTTTTGTGGATGTAAGTTTTATCGTCCCCTGACGAAGAGCTTTTTTAGCTGGAAACTACCAATGTATCTGAGTTTATATATATATATATTAAAAATGACACAAAAGTTGAGAAAGGGGGCAGGAAAAGTAGAGTTTCCCAGTGTTTTGACCTAAAGGAAAGTCTTTTTCTGGGGACAATGGAATACATACACAGTGACAAACACACACAAATAAGTGACACGTGTAGAACAAAAGATATTTACATTTTGGCAAAGAGAAGAGAAAGTATCTCAGATAATGCAAAAGTCTACACCAATGAAAATAACAAAATAACAAGAAATAACTACGTATTATAGGAAGAAAAGAAAAAAGCAAACGAGATTTGCTGAAAGCTATTTCCTTAATAGCAGTAAGCTGTTTGGGGTGACCTAGTTACCTACGTCATAGCGAGGATATCGTGTATCTGGAACCATCTATGATCTATATAGCGGTTCGTTATTTGCTTCTAGCTTTACATCTCGGATAATTGCCACAACGAGAAACTTATATAAAGTATTTACATTATAAGAGAAGGTGGTGGAAAGTATGCATGTATATACCTACCAGGATCCAACGGTACGTCAGCACAATAGTGGTCAGACGGCTCCAATTTAAGGTAAAATTCTAAACATGTAATTAGAAAGTATTGAAAGGAAAAAAAATAAAACCTTGGAAAATAAATCCTTTCAAACCAAGAAAACCGAGAGAGGTAAGCCCTTCTAATGGAACTTCAGCACGATAGTGGCTATATGACACTGATTAAAGGTAAAGCTCTAAAAATGTCAATACTTAACAAACTGTTTTTTTTTTTTGTGTGTTTTTTTTTTAAATCTGGGAAGATAAACCTTTCCAGCAAAGACCCAAACACGAAATACTACAAGGGTAAAGGACACAAGGCAGAAATGTCCTAAAATGTTTTTCTTGTCCGCTAATGAGGGTTACATCGCATTCCTCACACAAGCACATACTAATAAAAATAATCTAACCAAACAAGAAAGACGATCTTTGAGAAAGCCTCTGGAGATGAAGGATATTGTTATTAAAGTAGCTGATAAGGGGTCCTGCGCTGTTGTAATGAACAAAGGTGCGTGGCTGAGGCCAACATACAACTGTGGGATGAAAGCTTGTATACAAAACTGGACGAGGATCTGAAAGAAGAACAGGCAACGATCGTAAGACAAATACTTAAGAATATGCACGAAGCAGGACACAGACAATAAAACCCGTACTTATTTGCTTCCTGCTGACCCAACACCGGGGCGTTTCTACCTGCTCCCTAAACGTCACAAACCAAGTAACCCCGGTAGGTGGATCATCTCTTGCAACAATCACCCCATATTCGTCCCTTTTTACAACAACACCACGACTATCTTAACAAATCTTCAAAACCCAATCCGCCCAATAATGTAATCCTCGACACTCGTAATAAAGCCCACACTCCACATACACACAGAAGGGAGAATACCTTGTCGAGCTTCTAAAGCATGTTTTAAAGATGAAAAACTTTGTGTTTTACGACCAAAATCATCTTCAAATCAGTGGTACAGCAATGGACACCAAAATGGCACCCTTGTATGCATAGATATTTATGGGAAGGCTAGAGCAATCACTACTGAACCAAGCAACCCACAAACATTTAAGCTGGTACAGATTTATTGATAACGTGGAGAGCAAATGGGTAGGAACACCAGAGCAATTCCAACCCATCCTGTAGCGCACTAACGGGGGGGGGGGGGGGAGGGGGCGGGGGCCGAAAGGGGCGGTTGCCCCGGGCGCAGAGGTCTTGGGACGCCAACACAGCTGATAAAAATTCGGACCTCGTATTCTGGCCCTTTGAGCCATCATCGTCGCCCCGGGCGCGATTTACCCTTAGTACGCCACTGAACCCATCCCACCATCAAATTCACGTTTGATTCATCAGACAAGTCAAATATATTCCTGGATAACCGATCCATGTTACAGGATGGAAACAATGAAACTGACTTATATTGCAAACCGATCGACTCCCATCAATATATCTTACTTACTAGCTGTCATCCTAGACATGTAATAAAAAAAAAACTTCCGTTGGGCCTATGTGTTGGCATAAAAGGCATCTGCTCAAGCGAGAAGATGCTCGAGGAGACTTGGAGAATTCAAACGGCACTTAAAAAGAAGTGAATACAAAAACAAAACTATAGATCCGGCTGTATAAAGAAACAGTCTTGTCAGATAGAAAGCTAAGTCTGACAACGAACGTATCCCTTTCGTAACCTCATACCACCCAGATACCCCACACACAGGACACATTGTCTGGAGACACTGGCACATTATTGACTCCTCTGTACGTCTAAGGAAAATCTTCAATAAAACATGTATGTCGTTTATCGACGACCAAACCACTTAAAAGATCATCTTGTGCGTGCCCATTTAAACTGAAATTATTGTACGGAAGTAGGAACCCACAGATGTAATGACAGATGTTGTCTAATCTGTACACACATGCCGAGACTTCTGCATTCAAAAGTTTTTCAACAATAGTTACTTACATTATTAACTAAAAATTAGGCCGTGTCAGTAAAAACGTCATTTATTTCATGACGTGCAACATCTGTGTCTTATGTTGAATTCAGAAAAAGAATGAACAATCACAAAAGTCTCATCGGTAAATAAAGCCAACCCAAAACTCTTGAACTATTTCAATTCATCCGGACACTCATTCCAGTCCCTCGAAATGCTGCCCATTAAGTCAAATCACAGATGGACTGACAATGAACGTGGCGATAGAGAGAAATATTTGATACTGCAGGTGCGAGTACATGACGCATTTGGCTTAAGCGAAACACTCTACCCCAAACAATGCTTGGTTTAAGCCACCGTGCGTATGCTTTCTTCTTGTCAGTTTGCTCAGTCTCACACTCCTTTGGTGACATCAATTTGTTATTATTGTTATGATTGTTATCACTTTCGCTATTATTATTTCTTTATCAAAGGGCATCTTTTATCTTGTAGTATAAAGTTTTATATATAGAATATTTTTCTTTCTGAAGTCTTTTGCAATTCTTTATATTTAATTTTTTGCCTTCAATCTTTTATCTGATTGTACTTCGTGTTTGGGTTTTGGTTGGAAGGGTTTATCTTCCAGATTTTTTAAAATAAATATTGTTCCAATTTTCTGTATTGACATTTTTATAGCGCTACCTTTAATCAGTGCCATATAGTCACTAGTGTGCTGACGTGCCGTTGGAAGGGTTTATCTTCCTAGGTTTTCTTTATTTGAAGGGAATTATTTTCCAAGGTTTTATTTTTTTCCTACCAATTCTTTCTATTTAGATTGATCAAGTTTACCTTTAATTGGCGCCGTGTGACCACTATTATGCTGATGTGCCTTTGGACCATGATACACACACACACGCATATATATATATATATATATATATATATATATATATATATATATATATATATATATATATATAATCTCACCCTTGCATATCATCGGCAAAAGATCAAGCATGGTGTCGTACTGAAGAACCGTTTACGTGGAAGGCTTCTTCTCAACTCTCTAAGTGCTTTATCAATACACAGATTTTAGGATGAATTTTCTCTTCTATCATCTTTGCCTAAATCATAAGTGTGATTGATGGAGATGCAACGCGATATAAGGCTAATCCATCCTATATGAGGTTAACCTCATTTCAATTCGCATTTTTGCTCCAATATGCAGTAATTTCAAAAACTCATTAATTTCCAAGATTGCATTATTTATGACGTGCTAACAATTAGGAACACTCACTTTTACACGAACAGTTCACTAATTAAATATATTTGAACTGTATCAGCGAAAATGTAACACACAAGTTAAGAGACAAAAGTATCATACTTGAATAACCTTTGATTACTATTTTGAGATTCCCAGAAAAATCCGCAAATATGCTATTGAAGCCGTACATTTATGAGAACCATTGGTGTAGTGGCCATTGGGCATACCGTGACAAATCCCGGTGGGCCGCCGCAAAAAAAGTCCGTTTTTACCGGTGTTTTACTGGTGTGAGCAAAACCCCAGGCCTGTCCCGGCTGATAAGTCCAGGGCCGAGTTGCTTACCCAGTACACTCCTGATGGGAACGACTTGAACTATATGGTCAGCATTAACAATATTGAGTAGGTTTCCATCATATTTCTGTTTATGAAGACGTGTATTTCTTTGGGGATTTTTTTATGTGTGCTGGGTTTGTTTGTTTGTTTGTTTTTCGCTCTTTTTTTGTTTTCTTTTGGTTTGGCTTTTGGTTTGGTTTTGTTTAATTTTGTTTTTAATATTGTAAATCCATGGTATAAACTTCAATACGTGACATTGTAAGGCCACGGATAGTGCCATCAGGATTACAACGAATTTACGGTCAGTGCAAAGTGAATTCATATACGTGATGACGTGTAATACTACTACTACTACTACTAATAATAATAATAATAATAAGGATATATCAAATTATGAACGTAATGAAGTAATGGGGGAGGAGGGGGAGAAGCGGGGGAGGGAGTATTTTTTTCGAACGTTCCAAATGACGAAATTTCACGCTTATCATATTCCGCTTTTGAAATATATGTATGTATAATAATACAATCATGCATTTAAGTAATAAAGAAACCCCTGTTCATAACTTTTTATTATTAGGAAAAATATTTAACAGACGTTTAAACTGATGTCGCAACGGCACGTACTCATCAAGTATACAGTATTTACTTTTTGAACATACGTGAACTTTAAAATACGGTTTAATTTTATTTTTATATCAAGTATTGGAACATACTCATATATTTATATGAATATATGTATATATATATATATATATATATATATATATATATATATATATATATATATATATATATATATATATATATATATCGTGAAATACGTGTATGTGTATCAGTTGCATTTCATTCAGATCTAAATTGTATCTGGACCTGAAACAACACAATTTGTGACCGGGCAGTTTTCCTGGTCCTGAAACGGCATTGTACCATTTCCTTACTTGACCTAATTCTTAAACGGCACAGTATTTTAAGCACTATTTTCTTCTACATTAATTAATTTTTTCATTAAAATGTATACTATTTAATTTTTTATTTATTACGTTACAAGACTTGATTTGGGGAATGTTAATGGCAAGGTTTCGAAATAGACGGGGAAATAGCTCTCTCTCTCTCTCTCTCTCTCTCTCTCTCTCTCTCTCTATATATATATATATATATATATATATATATATATATATATAACTGTCTGTTTGTATGTTCATTTTTGATACTTAATAAATTGTACCAAAACTAATACTTGCGAATAAAAGCAACGGACCTCAACATCATAACTATGAAAAGTACGAGTAAAGCTGCTCAGCTATAAAACGACCCGGTGTTGTTTCAATGACAAGAATAACGATCCGGTGTTGTTGCGATGATAGGAGAAACGCCCCAGTGTTGTTTCCATGATAGGAGAAATGACCCGGTGCTGTTTCATGAACAAGAGAAACGACCGGGTGTATTTTTCAGTGACAGGAGAAACGACCCGGTGTTGTTTCATGAACAGAAGAAACGACCTGGTGCTGTTTCATGAACAGGAGAAACGAACTGGTGCCGTTTCATGAACAGGAAAAACGACTCGGTGTTGTTTCATGAACAGGAGAAACAAATTCGTGCTGTTTCCGGGTCAAAGTGCAGTAAAGAAACATCTGCTTCCGAAACTGCTGAGGTAGCAAAACGGCTAACAACAAATAACAACAAAGACATGCGAAGTCAATATTTCACCATTCGAATCTTCTTCCGTAGAGTATATTTATTGAAGAAAATCAAGTAATATATATTGCATTCTTCTTTAAATGAGATAACGCTGTTAGTTTTAACTCCGAGCTAACGATGCAGGACAAGAGGAAGAGGTTACATCATGTGAAATTTATATATATATAATTCATCTACATGTATCTCCACACCTTCTATCAATGACTTTCATTAGCCATGTTGTTGTTTTTTTTTTCGATTATATGGCACCTCTGGAAAAACCGGTTCATATCATTCGGATTAACCCTAATCTTATCCCAATGAAATTTCGAAATACCAAACACCGCTTTTATTGTTATAATTTTACCGGCAGTTGGAAGTAATATTTCGTTATTTATATTCAAAGTACAGTTGATTTTGCTGTTGTTAATAATATTTGTTTATAAATTTTATTTTTCTTTCCATCTTTTATTTTACAACCGCGCGCCATTTGAATTAAATACGTTACCACATTCAAATCTTCACAAAGCATTCAGCTCATATTTATGGTAAGCTCTATGCATTTCAAACACAGTAATCTCCATTATCTTCTCATTGCCTTCAGAATACTTTTCATATCTAGATTTTGTTTCCCCTGATGAGAGAGGGTCCAAAATGTATAAAACAATACATTTCAAAATAAATAAATATTTTTGCAACTCGAATACTTGTGCTATATTTCTTCATGAGTTTCTATAAGAAATGAGTGCATGTACTATTCTGATTTTACTTTTATCATTGTTATACTAATATGTTTGACTTATGTAGATATACGTTGTAATATTCTCTACCTTTGTGAATCAACTGGCATAATATAACATGCACATGTGATTCATTTCATCCACCCACCATCCACCCACCTGATTCTAATGGTGTCTGTCCAAATACTTAAGTTCCAATACTAATAAGAACATTTATGCATATTACTCATACATTACGAGTACTCGTACAAAGAAAACAAGAGATTATATCACTCAAATTATACACGTAAGTTCTGCTAATTATTTCGACCTCTGATTGCAGTTAACTTAACACTAGAACCATGATTTTCATGTCTACCAAACGGTACTAATAACCGGAAAACGTCCAGTGCGGCTAATAATGAACTCGGTCATTATTTGGAAAACGGGCATGACCAAAGAGCAACTCATTAATCTACATACATTATTATTATTATTATTATTATTATTATTATTATTATTATTATTATTATTATTATTATAAGAAGCATTAATTTGATAACAATTGAAATGCAAGACAAAACAGATCATATTTAATTATGGCATTTAAATTCAAAAACAAACAATATTGTGAATTTTAATGTTCACTATTATTTATAGGCCTAGCCTGTTATCCAGTCCTAGTGTCATGTGCCAGGAGATGGCATTTATTAGCCTAGCTTGTTACGCAATACTAGTGTCATGTGCAGCGAGAGGGCATTTATAGGCCTAGCCTGTTATCCAATACTAGTGTCATGTGCAGGGAGTGGGCGTTTTTAGGCCTAGCTTGTTATCCAGTCCTAGTATCATGTGCAAGGAGAGGGCATTTATAGGCCTAGCCTGTTATCCGGTCCTAGTGTCTTGTGCAGGGAGTGGGCGTTTTTAGGCCTAGCTCGTTATCCAATACTAGTGTCATGTGCAAGGAGAGGGTATTTATAGGCCTAGTCTGTTACCCAATACTAGTGTCATGTGCCAATAGAGAGCATTTATAGGCCTAGCCTGTTACTCAATACTAGTGTCATGTGCCGATAGAGGGCATTTATAGGCCTAGTCTGTTACCCAATACTAGTGTCATGTGCCAAAAAGAGGGCATTTATAGACATAGCCTGTTACCCAATACTAGTGTCATGTGCCAATAGAGGGCATTTATAGGCCTAGCCTGTTACCCAATACTAGTGTCATGTGCCAATAGAGGGCATTTATAGGCCTAGCCTGTTACCCAATACTAGTGTCATGTGCAAGGAGAGGGCATTTATAGGCCTAGCCTGTTGCCAAATACTAGTATCATGTGCAAGGAGTGGGCGTTTTTAGGCCTATCCTATTATCCAGTCCTAGTGTCATGTGCAGGGAGTGAGCGTTTATAGGACTAGTATGTTGCCCATTCCTAGTGTCATGTGCAGCGAGAGAGCATTTATAGGCCGGTGCCGTTTCGAAATGTCGCAGGTCGCAAAACAACCCACAACATAGACATGCGAAGGCAATATTTCATAACGAGATATTCTTCTAGAAAGTAAATAAATTTATTGAAGAAAATCAAGTAAAATATATTACTTTTATACCGATTTTTTGCGCGAGATGATTTTGTCTGTGGGAACTTCAAGTAAACAATACAAAACGAGAAAAGGAAGGAAACAATAGGTGAAATTTATATTAATAATTCAACTTCATTTGTGAAGGTTTTACCATGTAACAAAGCACAGATTTTTGGTAAACTCTGAACCTTTAGTGAGAACTGGATGAAAAACCTTGAAACAAGAAAAACAAATTGATTATGGCCATGTAGTGAAACAAGAAAAACAAATTGATTATGGCCATATGGTGAAAATAAACTTATTGTCCAACAAAACTCGACCGATGCTTGACAAATATAACATCAAATGCTCTGTTGTGTGAAGGTATATTGCACACAATTAGTTTGGACAGTATATAACAAATAACCTATTCTAATTTATCAGTCAAACTCTAACATATATCCAAACCTATGGACCGTCGATTGATACTATCGCCGGCAATGGTGTTTGGCTGTAAGAAATTACAGGCACACTGGAGGCTTGTCGGGCATTCAGGTCTGATATCGGTCACCTAGCTGATTATCACTATACATCGTATGCAAA
Organism: Margaritifera margaritifera; assembly: GCA_029931535.1. Lineage (NCBI taxonomy): Eukaryota > Metazoa > Mollusca > Bivalvia > Unionida > Margaritiferidae > Margaritifera > Margaritifera margaritifera. The sequence goes on along the minus strand of JAQPZY010001605.1, from coordinate 1,227,051 downwards.
TTTTAAATGGTTATAACTTTTTCATAACATTATTTTCGAAAATTTGTCCTGACCTTACAATATATACAAAGCATTAATAATAATGCATACAGAGGGTACATACAACTGTCAAAAGAAAATACTTTGATTTTATATGGCTTGCGATGTTTAGGTATCCGCAATTATCTATCCTCTGAAAATAGGTCCAATTGACTGATAGGTGTTAGGAATAGGCGACTTGTTTGTTGCTAGTATGTACAGTTTTGTGTTATATATATATATATATATATATATATATATATATATATATATATATATATATATATATATATATATATATATATATATGCATACTGTGCATTTAAATAGGTATAATTTTGCAGATACGCTGCACATGCCCAAGCCATTTGTATCCAGAATCTCTCAGTGATGGCGGACGATCAACTCTGCTGACGTATACAAAGGACAACGATATCCGGGCAAAACTCGTGCACCAGTTCATCTGCATTGAAGGTAATATTGTCAGAAATTCGTGTATCAGTAAATCTGCATGGAAGGTAATATTATCAGAAACTCGTGTACGAGCTCATCTGTATGGAAGGTAATATTTTCAGAAACTCGTGCACCAGTTCATCTGCATGGAAGGTAATATTTTCAGAAACTCGTGTAGCAGCTCATCTGTATGGAAGGTAATATTTTCAGAAACTCGCGTACGAGCTCATCTGTATGGAAGGTAATATTTTCAGAAACTCGTGTACCAGTTCATCTGTATGGAAGGTAATATTTTCAGAAACTCGTGTAGGAGCTCATCTGTATGGAAGGTAATATTTTCAGAAACTCGTGTACGAGCTCATCTGTATGGAAGGTAATATTACCAGACACATTAAGAATGAGTGCTCCTGCTAAATGCGGTGATACATTGAATGATAAGCACTCTTGTAAATAGTTCCACCTTACATTTGGGATATAATGGTATGATAATTTTTAATTTCTGTTCTGTTTGCTTTACAGTCCTGCGTGTCGTACCTAGCTAATAATTTGGTGATCATAAACTTTATCGATATAACGTTTTAGAATTGTATATCAGAGATGCATTCTATGCACGGACTGATTGTGAAATGATTGGAAGTATATTTAAAATAATACCGATAACAGTTTTAAATAATTATAATGTTTAATATAAAAATGGACAACACAAGTTATATATGGGAAAATGTTTTGTCCAATAATTAAAACAGTAATAATACTAATAAAAAAGGATAGTATTGCTACAAGAACAGTAATAAAACTAATCAAAAAGGATAGTATTGCTACAAGAACAGTAATAATACTAATAAAAGATTAGATTAGATTTAGGCCCAAGTTTTGGCTCGAGTAAATTGTAATTTTCTCATCGTCCTAATATTATTTTATATATTATAATCTATAAATAACTCCATTGAAACAAAGAAATCTTAAGCCTTGAAAGTCGGCACATAAGACCGGTAATGTGTAGGACAAAAATATTTTAATATTTTATTACGAGAGTAAGGTTGTAAGGCTTAATTTTTATGGAATGGTCAACACCTTCGTATACATATGTATGGCACTAGATGTTATATGGTGCAAAACTGCTTAATCAAAATGGATTCCTATAGGATATGAAATAATTTAATTTCTTTAATATTTTTCTTGCTCCAAATCTTCACAAGAGCACACCACCAAAATGACAGTCTGTGCAAAAACAGCTAATAGATTCACCGCTTTTAGGCCACACTCTCACATAATATAGCTCCCAGGGGATTATCTCTTAATGGATCCACAGCCATTCACAAATTTATTACATTTTATGACAAGATTTTATGTCCAGTGCAAGTTATTGGAAGGCTTTGAAAAGCTCTGGAGAATATGTTTTCTGATGATGATTCGAATCTGGTTCAGATTTTGTTCGAAATAATGACGATAATGATGGACCTTTTACAAAGCAGTTTTACGGCTTCATCTGCATTATTATTGAAATATCAAAATTGTATGCTGCACTCAGACTCGATTACACTAAACTGTTTTACTCTAATTTCATCTACACCTAATATGACTTATACAATATCGATGGAATTGGCAAAATTATTTAAACTTTTGATTTTACTACTGTGTGTATTATTGTCACTTTTTAAGTACATACTCGTAAGTTTCATCGTTGACAATTTAATGCATACAAATATCGATAGCGATTGAATGATTGAATACGTTCAGTGAAGTTAAGAAACAATGAAAAATGTGGAGATAAATTTTATGCCAAATGTTACGGCGAAGAAATCGTTTAAACATACCTCACAAGCCAGCATTTAACAATAACAACAAATATCCACATACATGGTTCTATTGTGAGGGAAATCGTTTGTAAATAGTGTTTCAGTTCACGACTGAATTTTAATAGAATCGAATATATAGTTGTTCTTCAATGAATTGGGTTTTCAGAAGTTATTGATTGCCGTGGGGATCAATTTTGGAGACATTTGCTGTATCTAAATTTTTGAAAATGAATGCTGGATGATTTTGCTGCTCGTTCCAGAGCAATTACGAATCTGATAAGAAATCTATGAATGGAAACCTTATTGCATGAATGTTGTACACATTTGTGTAATAAGGTTTCCAGTCAGGTCAAATTTACTTTGCGTGCGCGCGCACACACACACACACACACACACACACACAAGAATGTTTAATATGTAGATTCAATAGGTAGGAATTGTTTTTATCTTTACACTTCATTCGATTTCCTCGTTTTTTTTTTCGGTATAGATGGAGATCTTTTCACGAAGAGAGGTAACCGTGGGAGTGGAAGAAGATTTTATTTCTACTGATGTCCCTGGAGAGGTAACCGTGGGAGTGGATTAAGATTTTACTTCTGCTGATGTCCCTAGAGAATATTTCAGTTTCAATGAGAAACTTTCAAAGGGAGATAAGAACACCTATAGTTTTGGTCATTCATATTTTGAGACAACACACTTTTTCTGCAATATCTTTTGTAAATATAATTGATAACACTCTACTCTTTGGGGGATTTAGACGTGTGTAAACTGTCGTGAAATTTAGCAGTTATTCCATCATACTAATTAACACTCTTTGTAATGCATTTTCTCATACCACTGTAGCTAGTAATAATAGTAGCATATTTCTTTATTTGAATGGTTCTGAACAGCCATGGCATTTTATTCTACGATAACCAGAAATTGATTATCAAATTCAACACAATGGTAAAATACTGGAAGAACCTATACATTTAATATTTAATTTCATATTTTGAATGTCAGTCACAAACGGATGTATAATTTGTGATGCATGTACTTGGATTATGAGTATCTAAAGTAAAAAGCAAATTTATATTGCTTCATATTTGATTTTTGATAGGAATTTTACATTATGAACATGGATTTTCCCAAATACAGTTACATTATGAACATGGAATTTCCCAAATACAGTTACATTATGAACATGGAATTTCCCAATTACAGTTACATTATGAACATGGAATTTCCCAAATACAGTTACATTATGAACATGGAATTTCCCAATTACAGTTACATTATGAACATGGAATGTCCCAAATACAGTTACATTATGAACATGGAATTTCCCAAATACAGTTACATTATGAACATGGAATTTCCCAAATACAGTTACATTATGAACATGGAATTTCCCAATTACAGTTACATTATGAACATGGAATTTTCCAAATACAGTTACATTATGAACATGGAATTTCCCAAATACAGTTACATTATGAACATGGAATTTCCCAAATACAGTTACCTATTGCTGAATTAATAAAAAATGCACAGCATCTTTCAAACTGTTAATAGAATAAACTATTCCATTTGAAGAATTGATCCATTTTTGTTGTTCTTTTGAGGTGAGTCTCCATCCTTTATATTGTTTTATGTGCGTCTTTGCATTGCATTTTAATTTGCGTCAAAACATGGTTCTGGTTGTCCATGTACAAAATGTTTGACTCTCAAGTCATACAGTTCTCTCTGCATAACATTTAAATATACATCAACCTGTACCAGGCTATCTTAATCAATTAAAAATTTCAATAGAGTCGACACATTAAAATATAAGTAAAAAAAAAAAAATCAAGAACGTTGAAAGCAAGTGGGTTGTAAGGCAGACTAGAGAACAATATTTTTAAATATAAAAATAAGCCGTTCTTTATCGATGAAAAGTATACCGGCAAGACCACTGTAAGGAGAGGCCATATTACTAAGAAAAAACTTCGTATGGAATCGGACGTACATAAAGTAACATTACTAAATTATGCCTAGAACTGATAAATAGTCATGGAAATATTCCAGCTATCAGTGCAAAAACAACAAACTTAAAGCTTACCCATGATTGGTTACCCAGTATATAGTGGGACGCAATGAACTAATTTAATTGCTATTACATACCCATTTAATCTTATGTGTTTCTTCAGAGCGTTCCATACCGATATTGAATCCGTATTTCAGTATGGCTCATCCAGTCTCTAACTATTTATGTTTCCACTCATGTTCGAGCTTCGAAACTTTCAGATGCACCGAAATGAGCCTCTATAAATCTAGATTTGTTTTCTATTCCATTTACACTGTACTGACAAAAACAAATGGAAAATACAAAAATGGGTGGTGGGGTGGTGGGGTGGGGGGTGGGGGTGTTATAAATATAAAACCGTATACGTGTTTTATCCTAAGTAAGGCGAAAAAACTCGTCGATATGGGTGTTAATTTAACTCGGCCTGACGTATCAACTACATCAGATCAAACTCGTTCATTTTTCCGCAGACTCAGAAAACCACGTGTTCAGTTTTGTGTACTTGCAGAGATTTTTGTATACAGTTTATATATTGAATAAAGTAAATATTAAAAAAAATAAAAATAATAAAGTCAAATAATGGCCAGACTCAAGAAAAGAGAGCAAGCTAGGGTGGTAGGGCTTGGAGGCGCAGACGAAATAACATGCAAATTAACTAGGGTGATTGATAATAATAATAATAATAATAATAATAATAATAATAATAATAATAATAATCTTGATTTAAATAGGATAATACATTTGGCCATGAAAGACCCATCTGCCACCTGGTCCTCATTTTTTTAACAGGTTATGTTATAAAAAAAAGTCACTTACACACAGGTATGCTCGCAGACGCACTCACACGGATTTAAAATGGATTAATATATGTAACTATAGTGTTCAACAGGTACATATATGAACAATATACTATATACAGGTATCCAAATTTCAGTATGTCAGAAGTCATATATACATGGATAGAATAAAACATGCTCAGATTACCTCTGGATACAATGATAACATTCTGTATTTCCGGTGCTTACATTATCGCCAGCGTATTACAATGTAAATAAACTGTCCATACGGTCAGCATGGCACATACAACTATACATAGCCCATTCATATTTCACTCGAGGGTTGGTAAAGCTGTGTATTTTTAGCCCATCACCTCCGCGGTTTCGCGCAAAAAAACCCCCCAAACAAAACAAAACAAACCTAACTGGTCGATCTGGATGAAGTTTAGTGAGTAGAAAATCGTTTTTATTTTCACATAATTATGAGCTAAAAAAAAAACCACGCTCGTCTTGCAAGTTAAACTTGGAGGGGGAAAGCTTTATGAGAGAATTCTAATACATCGACAAGAATATTTTTGAGACCTCTGTCCTATTGCTAACTTACTAGCTAATTAAATCCGAGGCCAAAGTGAATCATTTTCAATGACTCAAGACGGGTTGTTGCCATTTGTAACGGTCAAGTATCGAAATCAGTCCTTACTAAAATACATTCAAACTCTTCAAATTGATTTGTGAGTCGTATGTCCATCAAAAATTACAATATACCTCATTACAAAAACTCTCTAAAAGAACAATTTATTCACTGGTAAAACATAATCAAAGCGATCTCACGACCATGCTAACTAATCATCAAGCACACCAATAACAATGGTATTTTTATATATTATTATTTGTTGACGTGTCAGAAAGGAGACCTAGACTTAAGCAAATTCTCATAAAATGTTTCTTTTATGAATACATACTCAATTCAATCTCTTATCCCTGCATATTTTAGCCATAGTATTTTTTACAGTTAATTACTTTGACGACTAGACTCGCTAGCTATAAAACACTGATTAGTTGATAGGATTGTGTTAGAATTTTAAAACTAATATTTTTGGAAAATAAAAGTTGACACCCTTTATAAAATGAGTTTATAGCCTTAAATTTGCGTTGACAACAGATAGTTATTCCTCTGATGATGTTTGTGTCTGACAAACTCATGTTTACCATGCAACTCGAGATGCCGTGATCAATTAGTTTATTGTTATGTCACTCTGATGACGTGATTTATTAAAGTTTTGCAGCGTAGAGCGAGGAACTATGGGCGATGTTAGACGTTATTTAGGAATTGAACTTTCTATTTTACAGAATTCATGAAGTAGTTAAGCTTAAATATTTATTACACACAGCATGAACAAACTTAGCAAAGACCATTCATGATGTGTGTAATCGATTTTCAAGCTTCATGATTTCATGAATCCTGTAAAATATGAACTTCAACTATTATTTTTACGAACAGTAGTAGTATAGTGGGATGATATGGGGACAATGGGAATTTTGCATTAGGCCGCCATTTATAGAATTTATAGGGACAAGGGAAAATGTAATGTAAAAACTGTCCATAGGTTTAACATGATCGATGGTTATAGACAAACACACACATATACTATCATACATGGAGCGTAAAGAAGTTAAATGGTAGAAGTGCTCACATACAGACAAACATACTTAGACACTATCATACATGGAGTGAAAAAAGATAAAAGACTAGGAGTGCTTACACACATGCACAAACATAGCCTTCTATGGAGGATGGAGAGAAGAACAAAGACACACTTAAAGAAAGGCATTAGCTAATGTTTGCAATCCATTAATGATGTATTGGGTAAGTAATGGTCAGTCAGTGTACCAAATCTAGGGTGGCAAAAAGTAAATTTGTAACAAGCTGAAGAACTAAATCTGCCTCACTTGACTCGATATTTTTGCAACAAAACTTTCTGCCAGTGTTTGTCAAGCGACAGTGAGTAGCCGTTTAGTGAGAGAAATAAATCTAAGACAATACAAACGAAAAACAGTATTACAAATTCTGAAGCCCACTTGGCTCCATACAACATTAATGTCAATGTCAAATATGTTTTAACACACTTCTTGGATTGTTAGAATAAACTAATATATAATAAAGTTAGCATAATATTTAATACCCGTTTGTCGCCATAGAGGCCCACAATTTTAAACCTATAGACATTTTTAACATAGGATTTCCCATTTTCCCCCAAAGTCCTCCACATGTTAATCCTACGGACATTTTAAATATTACCTTTCCTCTTGTCCCTGTAAATTCTTAAAATGACGGCCTAATGTTAAATTCCCATGCTCCTTGTAACCACCCACTGTGTAATTATTAAGTTTAAGAACAGCATCGTTCTGCTATTAAAAAATGAATGGGAAATAATTATTTATTACATGACTACTGCGTTATTTTGGATTATATACAGATATCATACATTTTCTATATCTAACACGCGTAATAACACTGCACGATTTCCCAAATTATGTCATGACGTTATGTAAGTCAAATATATAATGATCGAGGCATTCAAACGTATTTCAGTCATTTCATTACATTGTGCGGTTTTGTCAAAATAAAAATAATATATTTCGTTATCTGATAAATATAATCTTTCATTTTGTGCTAATTTTAAATTAATTAAAACGAGTCGAATACTTTCAAATAGTCTTAGCTCGCCAAGGCTCGCAAAAGATGAAAAAAGTACGACTCGTTGCATAAATTTCACTTGAAATGAGCACCGATGTAAGATACTCTATATACCAACAGGCTATAAGAGTTACATTATGGTAAAATAACAAATAAAGTGAAACCTGTCTTATTCAGTCATCTATGGAAAAGGACAAACTAGCCTTTAAACACAGGTGACCTCTGAATGGAGGTTCAACTGTCAAACTTGACCAATTTTAACAAATATCATATATTAAACACTATTATTGCTATTTTTAATAATAATAATAATAATAATAATAATAATAATAATAATAATAATAATAATAATATTATTATTATTATTATTGTTGTTATTATTATTATTATTATTATTATTATTATTGTTGTTGTTGTTGTTGTTGTTGCTGTTGTTTTGTTTTTGTAGTTACTATTACTTTAATAAATTTATTCTAATTAATCTATAATCTGTATTCTTAAAATTTTCAGAGCTTTATGAAATTTGTTTTTCTTAAGGAAATATTCCAGGCAATTGGTATGATTTCCTATCTAAAAAATTCACCGTATAAATGTATCATCGAAACATTTTGATGGAAACGTGTTTCATTTATAGATAGAGTCCGCTTTCTCAGAAGTAACAGACCTAGGCCAAATAAAAATTGTCAATCCAATGATTGACAGGTCAGATTTGTTCAAAGATTTGAGATGCCTTCTAAGTTGAAACACTGTTCCATCTTGTATTTACTATAAAATGTGCACGGGTTTTCGTCCTCGGGTTTTCGTCCACGGGTTTTCGTCCTCGGGTTTTCGTCCTCGGGTTTGTTTTCGTGCAGAATTTGGCATAACATTCCTTGAAAATTTTAAACTAACAGAATATCGTAGAAGAAATAGCGACTGCAATGTTGGACCATTATCTCCTCTTGGATTAAAAGAGTAACCTAATGTGTAAATGCCTGTCAACATTTTCATCTCAAACATGGATGGATATTTAATGAAGATCTTGTATTTACGTTATAACAATCTGCTAGTTTTTTTTTTCAGGCGACAATGCATTGTTGTGGTGACTTTTCCCTTCTATTATAATGTGTTACGTATTTTTTAACATACAATAATTACAGTACACATATTTGACAAAAATGACCAGTGTTTTGAAACCTGAATTGTTCTAATTGTTTATGATACGTTGGAAGAGCTTATCAAGTTCTTGATCCCCAAATTAATATTATGCAGTAAACATTAATACAAATTGTTGAATAGGTGAAATTTGATACACTAAAGCAAATTCAGGGTAAAACTGGTTATATATTAATGTTTTCTGATGACTACATTTAGTACTGCCATCAGCGCACCACATCCCCCTCTGCCCCCCCCCCCGAAAAGGGGGGGGGGGGGCTATAAGAATGACGATTTACATCCAGTAATTACACCAACAACTAATTTTCTAAGGAATATTGTCGCTTTATTACATTTTTAAAAAGTCAATTGAGAGAATTTCCAATTTTAAAGTTACACTGACCGATCGGCTTGAGTACGGTAAATGTAAGCAAGTTAAATCATGTATACACATCGATACATATGACATGCTTTCCCTAAACGATGCCTTTCTTGGGTAAAGAAACGCTTAATTTGTACAGATGCGCTTGAGTGACCGCTTAATGCGGTGATACACCATTATTTGGTGACTTAACACCTGGAAGTTGATCGTGGAAACCAGGGACCGTATTTTACTTATAGAGGAAATTCCACAGAGGGAAATGTAAATGGCCGTTGAGACAAGATGACCGTAATTGCTGTCAATCGGATCTACTGTATTACTACATATGAGACCAGATGACCTTAATTGCTGTAAATTGGATCTACTGTATTACTACATATGAGACCAGATGACCTTAATTGCTGTAAATTGGATCTACTGTATTACTACATATGAGACCAGATGACCGTAATTGCTGTAAATTGGATATACTGTATTACTACATAACATAACAGTCAGGATCGTTGTAAAAGTAATATAGCTGAAAAGTTCGCATAATTTTTCTTGTTACATGAAATGAGAGGAATACATTATCTTCCACCAGTGAACATTTAAGGGATATTTGTATACTCCGAATGAAGTTATTGTAAGGATATTCGGTTACAGGTAATGACCCTTATCTTGTGACGCACCAGTTTTAGAACCAGGGGCAACCAATTAATTACACAGCAGCTTATGCATTTCGTTATGTTTTTAGATTGTTTTGATTCTTGGTAATGACAAATGTCCTTATTTCAAGCAGTTAAATATTCTGATATTTCACGAATGGATGTAGTGTGTAGCCTTTTCGATAAATACGCGAATACGGTCTAACTGTTACTTAAATGGATTATTTTCTCCAAAGCCAAGTACCTTTCATTTTATAATATTTGATATCTAAATGCTATGAATAATTCAGGACAGTCATATTTTAGGACATTAATCGATTTTTATAAATTCTAAATCCGGTGCACTATGCAATTTCAGATAATAATTGGAGCTGGTTTCCGTTGCCAGCAATTGCAGTTGAAAGATGCTATTCAAGTCATTTCATTTTAATGGTGGTTATATCTCATTAAAAAAGTAATTGCGCAGAAAAGGTCCATTTGAAACAATTATCAGGAGGTCACTTTTTAAAATCATACAAAGATGCATGCATTTAATTTGTCAAATTGCAGTAGTGTTAGTTTGAGTTCTATTTTCGGTTTCAGCTCATGCTACGTTGCGTTGTTGCCAATCCTATGTCGCTGATTTCCTCCAGTTTTTCGGTTTCCTCCAACGGTCGCTTGAGTTTCTAATAGTGCTGGTACGCGAACAGCAATCTAGGGAAAAAAACTGTGATGATAGTTAGGCATCTTTCTATTATTCCATTAAGGGCAAACGTATTAAAAAATAAAAATATGTCCTATCAGTATGGGGTTAAGATTCCTTAAGCACTACCACCTTTTTGGCTGTATGGACGCAGGGCAGTCGCAAGTTTGTGCTGGAAGAAACGGCGCCCCGGGCGAGCGTCGCCTTCGGCGCCCACCACTCGGGAAAAAATACTGCAAACACCGCGAAATGGCGATCGCCCGTTTCGCCCGCGTCTTACGACTGCCCTGTATGTACGTAACGGATGGTCAGATATTCGTTATAAATCTTCAAGTTTGTTGCATTTACACTTTCAATACAATGCTTCTTGAGCCACATTCTGTGGGTTATCTAATATCGCAAGCATCCACTGAATAAGATCCAATCTCCTTTTCTCCACTGTTTCTAGCATGTTGCATCCACTTGTCCTTAATTTCGCACAAGTAATGTAACCAGTTCAAAGCTTTGGCTGAATATCGACGGCTCACAAATTGATTGAATTGAGGTGATATAATGACTAGTTTGCTCTCGGGCATGAACTTCTTTCGGTACAATAATCCACACGTAATCTGATGTAAAATATGGCCACCATGGTGGTCAGCTTGAAAATCTTGTTATCGCTACTCCTTCTACACAGATGGTCATATCGACTTGATTCTAGCTGAAAATTGTGCCTCTCAGATCTCCAATATGGGCGCCATGGCAGCCACCTGGAAATATTGTTATCACTAACCTCCTCTTGTTGCTTTCCTTTTACCTTCTCTTGTTGTTTTTGAACAAATGCCTGTTTTTCTTCTTTTTCACGTTGTAAAAAGTCTCTTACTCTTCCTTCTGTTTCTTTTTAAAATTATCATAAGCTGGCAATGATGGAGAAGGATGTGAAGGTGATAGAGGCAAAATGTCTTGCGGAGATAAGAAATTGCAAAACGCCATTCTCCTCTGAAATAATACTCGCTACAGCAGTAGTACTATCACTCCGAGTATAAGAAGTATCCATCACAGGCGGACCCAATGAAAAAGTCTCCACTCCAGCTATGTTATACTGTAGTCACACTGTTGTGCACTTGTAAATCATAGGAACGCTCATGGGTATATATATGTGGTTGGTGCTTACAGGCAAGGCAATGAATGCTGTAATCCGCGGATCCGGGTTCGAATCTCCGTAGAGTACGAATTAAAATTCTCTAACCTGTACGATAATATTATTTATTCGTATTTAACAATTATATTAATGTTATCAAGCATTCTCCTGTAGAATCCAGGGATAACACTTTCCGTTCTGCGCTCTGTTTGGTGTATATATGTAATTTTCTCTCTCCCTCTTCCTCCCTCCCTCCCTCTCTCTCTCTCTCTCTCTCTGTATATATATATATATATATATATATATATATATATATATATATATATATATGGAACTGCAATCGGCACTAAAATGCCACCTTCGTGAGCCAATATTTTTATGGAAAGACTCGAGCAAAAGCTTCTCAACGAGGCACCCTATAGACCTCTAAGCTGGTGCAGATTTATTGACGACATAGAATCAAATTAGATCGAAACGGGCGACAATTTCAAAATATTTCTTGAATTCGCCAATAACTTCCATCCTACGATTAAATTTGCGTCAGTGTCATCAAACAGGTCCAACATCTTTTTGGATACTCAATCTACCCTCCTGGAGGGAAACTGACCTGTATTATAAATCAGCTGACTCTCAATAGTATCTACTCACAGAATCTGCCACCCCCAGCACGTAATAAAAAATCTTCCATACGGTATGTGCGTTCGGACCAAACGCATATGCTCTAATCCGGCTACCTTTGAAAAGAGACTCAGAGAACTCATGGGGCACCTTAGAAGGAGGGGATTCAGAAATAGTTACATCGTGGAGGCCATTAACAAAACCAGACTCCTCGATAGAGGAACCGTCCTGAAATATAAAACAAAGAAAAACAACAAAACGCGTCCCCGTCGTGGTTACTTTCCACCCCGACGCTCCAAAGTTACAATAAATAAGTCGGATGCATTGGAAATCAGATTGAATGCTCAGAACATCTGAAGGGCATATATCAAGAAGTTTCTATGGTTGCGTACCGCAGACCGAAAAATGTGAAGGACAGTTTGGTACGTGCCAGGGTAACTTCAATAAGACCACAGATTCAGGTACATATTGCTGCAAAGACAAGCATTGCCTAATTTGCAAACATATGCCCGAGACCAAATCGTTCAGAAGTTCGACTACAAGAGTTAGCTACACCATCAGCCAGAAGTTAGGATGACAAACCAAAATTGTAATCTATCTTCTAACATGCAATATCTGTGGCACTCAATACGATGGCAAAAGCGTTGATTTCAGAAAACGAATGAATAACCACAAAAGCCACATTCTCAACAAAATCAACGCAAAACTCACCAACCACTAAAACTCGACTGGGCATTCAGCAGAGTCAATCGATTTGCTACCAATTGATTTTAACCTCGGGTGGACCTATATAGAACGCACACGTAAGGAATTTTGCTGGATACTTCAATTAAAAACTCATGGGGAGTTCGACCTAAATGAAAAAGATGTATCCTTCCTAATGTAATCTTATCAAATCTACAGCTAGGCATCAGTTTATCAGACGTACGCTTTACGCGTATTTTTGGTATTCTTTTTCTTCTTCTTCTTCTGATTATTATTACTATTATTATTATTATTATTATTATTAGAACTCTTGTCCATTATCCCGTTTCTATCATGCTTTTAACATACTTTTTTAGTACTTCCATCCATAACTTTACTTGGATATAATTTCTTTTGCACATTTGGATGATGGCGTTGATTTTTCGCCGCGCATGGTGTCAGTCCTTTGTTTCCAGCCTGTAATTAGCTCAAAACACTTTGGTCCTGTGCGTGATACGCACGATAAACACTTCTTTGAATTTTTGTACATAACTTTGTTGGGCTGATGGCAGCATAACATATAGATATGTAGCTTACCCGTTTCAGATCGTCTGATAATTTTGTATTATTTCTTTCTTGTATTGTTTAACCTTTGTTTGTTTATTACCCCGTCATTGAAACACGTAGGAGTCAAGAATTTCTCTTGGCTTTTTGTGTTTAGTGTTTGTTTTGTGGATGTAAATTGTTTCCTCCCCTGACGAAGAGCATGTTTAGTTCGAAATGTTGGGAAACGGTTTTGCATTTGGCTGTTATCAAGTTTTCTCTTACTCTCTCTCTCTCTCTCTCTCTCTCTCTCTCTCTATATATATATATATATATATATATATATATATATATATATATATATATATATATATATATATATATTGAAATTGACGTCACGCATCCCATGTATCCTGATTAGAAGTTAGAATACAAGCCCTGACTGAATTATATCACACGCATTTTAATTGGTGGAATCTCGAAATCAGTTTCGATCCTCACGTAGACTATATATAAAAGTGGGTGCCGTTCTCTCTTGTGTCACCTATTCTCCAGACAAGTCAAGATGTGGACCAACGTGGAATCATCGACTATTGTTTCAAGCACGCTGTTTGATCCTGACTTTCTTCTGAATATGAAGTCATTACGGGCCATTACCAAGATTACAGACACTGCTATCTGCAAGAGAAGAGTGTATATTAAAAGGCAAGGGTGCCTCGAGCGAGTAGTGGTCTATGGACCTGCAGTGCGGAGAAGCTTGAGAAGAAGAAGAGTGAAGCGGTGCCATCAGTGTTAACCATCTTTGGTTAACAACCCCAACGGTCTTTTTCAGAGCCTCCCAGTTCTGTCAGAAATAGAGATACTACTCAAATTATGTCTTTGTCTTTCTCAACTACTCTCTTGTGTTTAATAGTACATAAGTATGTGTGTGCATGTGAGTAAGCACTCCTAACCTTTTCATCGATGTTTGTGTTCATGTGTGAGTACTCCTACCCTTTTCAGAGGTGATGGTATGTTCGTGTATGTGTAAGCACTCTCACTCTTTCGTTGGTTAGTAACAGGTCCGTTTTAACCACTAGGCAAACTAGGGTTCGCCTATGGTGGTAAAATAGGAGATAATAAGCGTCTAAAATAGAAAGAGAAACACAGATGCAGAATTTTTATTCATGCCAATGCACTATATTCATTTTCGAAAGTTAATTGGGGGTGGGGGTGGGCGGCGCGAGGCTAAAGGCTAAAAGTTCGCTGTTGATCAATCCAAACGTCGTGTTAGTTAGTAAGTGTAGGTGTTTCTAAGTAGATGACTGGTTGTTGGTCAGTCCAAACGACGTGTTGGTTAGTAAGTGTATGTGTTGGTCAGTCCAAATGAGGCGTTTGTTAGTAAGTGTAGTTTCAACATTAAATTTCCCCTTGTCCCCAGAGTACTATTTTTGTACTCAAGACTAAAAACCATTTCTAGGGACAATGGGAAATGTCATGTTATAATGACTAACTCTAAATTCCCCTCGTACCCAAAGAGTCACATGAATGTTAAACCTATGAACTTTTTTAACATTACCATTCCTCTAGTCCTCAGAGTACCATTTTGAAATCATTTTTATCTCATCATGATATAGTGGTATAGTGTTAAATCATTATGGTATTATGGACTTATGTTAAATTCCCTTGTGCCCAGAGAGCCACATTATGTTAAACCTATGAAATGTTTTACATCGAATTTCCAGTGCCCCCAGAGTGCCGTGTTTTTAAATGGCGACTGTAATGTTAATTCGCATTGTCCCCAGAGTGTCATTTCTGTCCCGAGACTATACAACTGCTATCCCATTCTGTAAGTAGAAAGTTAAGGATACGCCAACTTTAAACAAGGAGCTAGTCCCGGGGAATATTCGTATATCTCTCTGTCATTTTTCTAAAATGCCACTTGTTTCAGTCAATACAATTATCTGACTTGACAACATGATCTTTCACTCAAAGCGATCTGCGCTTCTCTCTCTCTCTCTCCTCTCCCCACTTCCACCCCCACCCTATAAAACTCTAACGGTCTGAACATAACCATACTTTAAACAGTTTGTATTTCTAGTGAATATTGATCATCGCAAGGGAAAATAAAAACACTATGGTTTTACTATTTAAACCGTTAGTTATATTTGTAAGAGGAACAAACATTAGATTTTAATTGAACGTGCAGAAAATTATTGTTTGCTGTCTCCTAAGAATAAAACAAGCACCTGCTTAGACAAAAGCAATAGTGCTATAATTACATGTACGTTGTATATAGTCTAGAGATGAGTTACTTATAATTAGGAAAGAGTTATTATGGATGTCAAATCATAAGCATCAGATTTTACATGTGCGTCGTTCAGTCTATTGCGATCAATTCTTGTGTTAAATGTAATTATAAAAGTGTGACTTTAAATAATTCAATAATATCATTTAAGAAGGAGCGAAAGGTACAACTATACATGCAGCTATATAATGTTCATTAGTGCTTGTAAAGAAATAATAATAATTCTATTGATTATGGACCAGTAAATGATTTAAGTAACAACAAAAAAATTTCATTTGTTCGCGACAAAACCAATATCTGTACTTACCGGTATTTTCTCATTTTACATTATTAAATGAAAATCATTTAAATTAATAGTCGCTCACACCTCTATATGTTTATTGTTGTTGCCGTTGTTATTATTATTATTAGTAGTAGTAGTAGTACTAGTTGTTACGGAATTATGTATATGGAATCTATAATGCGCCTAAACTTTTGGCCCATGACTGTACTTTAAAATTGTGTCAAATAGTAAGTCGCACTTAAGTTTAGTTAACGTTGTTAAGAACGTATTTGCTGACCTTTTGTTCAAAGTCAGAGCTGTTTACCATTCTTTCAGTAAATTTCCACTAAATCGACGCATTTAGTATTGCATTCTGGGTCGTAATATGAAACGTTTCCTGTTGTGAAATATGCCATTTGCAAAGAATATAAAAGATATTGATATACGAATTATATTCATTCCATTTTAAATCTTGAGTTAAAAACATCTGTTTTTACGATCAGCCTTTGGAATCATCAGATGTTTGAAAAACTAGCCGTGCTGTTATGCTGTAATGCCGTAATGCTGTAATGCTGTATTGCTGTATATAAATAATGCGACTAGAATTATTTATTGGAACATCCAGTGGAGTTATCTGAAGTGTTCATCAACCTTTGGATTTATATTTATGACTTTCGGATACTTGTGGACATTCTTAAAGATGATCTGGATTACATTATCGTTGGTACATCATAGCATTACAGACTCATTCATTCGGAACAATCTTTCATTCAGAACATTCGTTCATTACGAAGATTTATTTGGAACATTCATTAACTTGGAACATTCATTCATTCAGAACATTTTATAGTTTCTATATATACAGGGCTTGTGATTAGGACACTAATAATTGTTGGATTATTTGGATTTTAATGCACGATATTGTAAGTGTATTTTGATTTTCACATTAATTGTTTAGAAATAAATTGTTTCTTGATTTGTATAAAGATTGTTGGTTAGTCTTTCTTTTTGTTATGTTTATTCATACCATAGGATCGTAACACTAGTAGTAGTAGTAGTATTATATAATACCTTTTGTGCTGATTGAATTGAAAGGTAGTAGCAATATCAATAACTCATTGATGTCTTGACATGGTGCGTATCACGATATGCAAATTTTAAAACGATACTTAGCATGATATGGAAATTTTAAAACAATACGTATCACGTTACATACCGTTTGCTAATAGCTGTATGAATAAAGAGAAAGGGCGTTATTTGTTATGTGATTCGCAACTGACATTTTATACAACAATAAACACGCTCTTATAAGTGAAATTTCGAATTAATTAACTTTTGTCTGCTGTCTTTTCTTTTTTTAAATTTTTGGCTTTCAACTTTTTGTTGTAGAAGAATATTCTCCCCTGTTTGAATGAGCAATTTTTAGCATTGAAGAAATTCCACAGGCCATTACGCAAATCGGTTTAATTTGCTGAATGAAAAATCCTAGCTATGTTAAAAAATATATCAAGTTACATAAAATAAGAAGAAATGAAAAAAGCATTTGCATAGGGGAAGGAGTAGTTTGATAATTGATATTTTGGACCGAGCTCACTGATAGAGGTCAAACCCTTCTGTACCCCATGATTTTAGCTTAAATCACACGCGAGTGCATTTTTTACGCGCGAGCCCATGGTGAGCTTCGCGCGATTGAAACTCGCTGGTGCCTTTAAGCAAAGTTACTATACTAGGTCCCCTAATACTCTACTACAGCAGGCAGATCTATAAACAGTTACTCGATTTTCACTGTTTGTAAATCAATTACCCGTTTTTGGTCGCTAATGCATCGGTTCCGTATCTGTGCCCGTAGACGATAGTTTTCCATTTCCACCAGCACCATTTCGAACTCAGCCATGTTAATTATTTTATCCTCAATAAACACCGAGTACAGTTTACTAATTACATTGAGACTACTTTGTGCTGCCGCGAGAAGTTCTGAATAGATACGTATTCGTGAATGTAATCGTATCGAAATTATTTAGCTAGCACCACCAGAGACACCAGTTACTATCGATATAACCCCGGCAACAATTCCGATTGGTGCACCTATAATAGTTGTCGTGGTCGTGATTCCCGCCACGCCAAGGCCAACAGTTGCTGCCGCAGCAAGACCACAAATAGCATCAACCACCACGCACACGCATTTGTATTTTATCTCGCAGCTGCAGTTGTGCTTTCCTGAGGTTGGACACAACGGTTCATATAGAAATACATCGATTACGCCTTTTTTGTGTCTTTAGCGGTTCTCGTTTTCGTCCAAGAACTGTTACGCGGACAAGTGTGTCCTTGTTGAACAACAGTCGAGATCTTTCTCTTCTTTGTTGAGTTAATGTAGGTTCAACATATTCGTTGGGGAATGTAACCGGGGTGGAGTCAGTTGTGAATATTACTTCATCGTCGAAGAAATAATCCCTGGATGTTTTGACGCCTAGGTGTGCGGTCAACGATCGGGCATTTTCATGTGCTAATGCAATGATTCCAATCTGGCTTCGAGTTAATATTGGTAAATTAGGGTGGTCCCAACTGCTGAATTATATTTGACTTTTAACAAACTTATATTTCAGTGTATATGAGGGTATATTAAGCAGACAAGTGGAACGAAATCACTATCAATCGTTTGCTGATCCAACACCCCGATGGTAAATTCCGCAACCTCATCATCGCGGTCAGAATCCACTACTTATATGTAATTATAAATCTAATCGCAATAGTTAACCTATGTATCTCAATTGTTTCGTCCTTATTGATCTTAAACGAGCCTGCAACCGAAAAAGATTTAAGTGACTTGTCATTGGCATCTAACCTAAATAAAGAATCCGTAGATTTTATTATTTTAGCTTCAAGATTATCAGCATATTTTTCCAATGATTGTCTTGGTGCAACTAATCGAATACCAATAGACCCTCATGTGATAGGAGACGTGTTCACTATAAGGAAATAATATCTTGATTTAATAACAGTTGAAAGCTACCACTGGTATAAAACCCATCAATATTTACATGTGATAGACCAAATACGTAAACTTCCGATTTTGGTGGCTCATTCACAACAGCAAATCTTGACAACTTAGTGTTACCAACCACGACCATGATCTCACAAATTTTTACATCCACATATTGTTTTGTCGCAGCATCATCATTGTTGATTGGTTCTTGCATCAGTTGAATTCGGTTTCCATTCATTATAAGGCCTCCATTCATTTCATCGTCAGACGTTTTAACTTGCGATTTTGTATTTGTGTCGACGTAGTCGTTGATAGACACAAACCATATACCAGAGTCTCTGATTCCCCCGATTTCACTTACTTCGGGAAGGTTCATCGCGACAGCACGTCGCACCTTCACAACAACATCTTGAATGTCCACGTTATACGTTCTAAGTTTTCCAGTTTGATCTTCAAAAATCACAAGTTCACCCGGGTCAACACCAACAACAACTCGGTCAAATCCGCTTTGGTGGCAAACCTGCTCAGATCCACGCCGACGCCGCGTCGGGCAGAGTAGCGTCCGTAAATGTTAATGGACATTTCAAATACTATTAAGTGTAGTTTCTAAGTGACAAGGTAAAATCAATAAGCGCACGTGGTGTTGGTGTTGAGGAAGCTTTGCTTCGCGCGAGTGCATGCATCGCTTGAACAACAAGATGTCCACATATTGGCCTGTCCAGCCTAGATTGTAATGGCAGCGGTAAATAAAACAGCGGTCGTCCAGTGCCAGTGCCCCGGTTTAAATAATCAACAACTTCAAGTGGTGTTGCAAGCCCATACGAGTCAAAATATAAACGATGTCGGGGCATTTTCACGTATGCAACCCAATGATTTCCAGGTCCTGTTGATCAATCCCGGTTAACAATGCCGGTTTCCCTTGTGTGTGGGATCATCGCCTGAGAACTTTTGGCTTCGAGTTCATCCCGCATAAAGAAACCTCGGAAATCCTTGACTGACTTTACCATCACGAGTAAATCAAAATTAGTTAATGGCGAGACCTTTTGCGAGTCGCACCGGGTAGCCGAAGACCTCTGCCTGAGGGTATTCTACGAGTCGTTCCTGGTAATCGAAGAGCTTTTCCTTTTTTATTCTTTGACGAGACGAAAAATCGTAGATTTTTCACCAAAAGCTTTTATCAGAGCCATCCCGGATGCAGTTCCGACTGCCCCTAACGCAGCTACTTTTGCAACCGAAGGAGCCGCAGCCGCAAACAACGCTGGAATGACCGCGAGGCATTTGTGCCACCACTGACTTGAAGAATTTTATTGTCACCTTGGTGTTATTTTGTTTGACTGAATTAAGCTGATTAAGTTGTGTTTGAGTCAACCACACGGGGATTATTCCAGTTAATTTTCTCGGAGAAAGCTTCAATGTGACCACACAATCGTTTCGTAGTGTGCTCTTTATTTTCGCAAGCTGCTTTGGGCTAAAACCAACCTTAACTTCGTGATATGACATTATTTTATATTATACTGTACAATTACAGCAGCTACATCAATTACAGGTTTTCACTGATGCGTCAATTACCCTCATTCTGCCATCTGCGCCCTTTAACAACAGCAACTTATTAGAAAGAATTACAGCAATACATCTGTAACTACCGGCACAGGGCTCAGTTACACGTGCATGAAAATGCAGATTGACCACACACTGTCTATACAGGTCCAAGTGAAGATCACGAGAGCGTTTGTATAATTTAAATTCTGCGATTTTTTGTTGGTGAACATACACGACCGCCTCAGCGGCGATAGAGTATAATTTCCGCACGCTAGACTCGTGGAAGAATTTTGATATTTAACCATGCTGCTGTTGCACGAAGCTCTCGTACAGTCTGACGCAGTTCGTCTATGATACGTTACCGTTGTAACCGGCTGTGGGTTAACCAGAGGAAGTTGTTACGGTTAATTTGCGAGTCTTAATAGCTCAAGAATGCCAAGTTTTCGCATACTCCTTGGTATTCGCATTACACACTGTCGCGCGAGTTGCCTTAGTTGAATCACAGTCGGCATACTTGCATGAAAGGGGAAATCATTCCCTAATTACAAGTTCCATCATTAAATGTTTTGAGTATTTTTGTTTTACCAGGACCAGAAACTGCAATCGCTTCAATACTAGATAGCATTTCATTTACTTCTGTATTTTTTTCATCATCAACATTGTTGACGTTGCCAGGTGTTTACTCAATCCTAGATATTATTTCATTTACTTCTATTATAGGTTCGGTGAGTCTTTGCCTGCGCGCACTATAATACTCGCGAACAGATCCGCATGGTGGGCAAAGCTGATTACGCGACTTGACTCCGATGCCGCATTTAAGACATGGTAGATCACCGATGCCAACACGTAACGCGAGCAAATGTGATTTACAGTATTCGTAATGGCATGTTCTGCCGCAGAGTTCATGTTTTCCAAGGCATACAGCTTTGTGTTGATTGCGTCCTAATGTCATTGCACGTCTTATATATTTACAAATTGTATTCTCTAATAGAAATAGTCATTTATGTTTTAAAATAAATAATCATCTATGTTTTCGATTGATGGTTTACGTAACTTCAGGCTTATGTGCTCTTAACCAAATGTAAGTGGCTCTATACATACTTGCGGTGGATAGTATTTGATTGAATGACTATTTGTTGTAAAATACTTTTCACCTGTGATAGTAATTTCCAGACTCTGAGCAGTGTGTCGTAAGCATAATTTATCACCAGGCTGCATCGACTGAGGATTACCGTAAAATAAATTTTTATACTTGAATATAATTTTCTTCAATTCGGTATTTGGTCAAATCACTGTACACTGACCAGTACACGCAAATTCTATGCCAACTCGTAAATGACCGCCGCTTGTACAATGGCATCAGATAACGTAAAATGTCTTGCACTGCTTGTATATTGTCTCCAGAGTTTGTGTGTCTTTGCATGTGAATCTCTTTTCGCAAAAATTCATAGCATTGCATATCCCGCTTACGCTCTTCATATTGTAGAAATTTCACACTCTCACGAAAAATTATCTCTGATTCCATATATTATGATGCTGAAGGCATCTCTTTAATTAATTTTATTCTTAATGATCTTGGCTACTGCTACTATATTCGCTTGTTGTTTCAAAGTGATCATTCGTTTTGCTATCTACGCTAGGCGGTCTAATCAACGGTAACGACTTCAGTTTTTATTGCACAATATCATGAAATGTCTTTTCAGGATTTTTTCTCATAAAATTGGCGAAGTTTACATAACTGCTGTTCCGAGATAACTCCTGAATTGATTAATTTATCAAGATGCTCCGGATACTGTATTTGAAAAATCATACAACATGTTTTGAGCCTCTTTGACAAATCTGTACGGTGCACTTAAACGAAGTAACAATTTAATCTTTTTTGTAACATTACGTACACTACACTGGTCCTGTAAATTAATCCCAGAACAAAATATATTCATAAATTCTTTCAGAATACGATTAGCATCAATCTGTGAATATTTCGCCATTTATATATATATATATATATATATATATATATATATATATATATATATATATATATATATATATATATATATCGTGGTAATTGTATAATATACAATATATTCTCACCCCAACTCTTCTACAGTCAATATATATATATATATATATGTATATATATATGTATATATGTGTATATATATATATATATATATATATATATATATATATATATATATATATATATATATATATATATAATATTCTTACACTATAGCTCTGCCGCAGTCAGTATAAGATATTCTCACACTAACTCTGCCTAACTCTGCTTTAGAGAAAATTATATCAGCATAATCTTTTATACTCTGTTACTCTGTCGTGGCGATCAATAATCCTCTTCCTGCAGTATTTTGGTCGCATAGAAAAGTGTAATCAAGTTTTAATCAATAATACAGGCCTGCCTGCGTCACCTAGTATAGTAACTTCGCTAGGATAGGAGGCGCCAGCGGGTTTCAATCGCGCGAAGCTCACCATGGGCTCGCGCGTAAATAATGCACTCGCGTGTGATTTAAGGTAAAATCATGGGGTATAGAAGAGTTTGGATTATATCAGAATGCTCAGTTAAAAAATCCCATTATCCAACTACTGAAAGAATGTACAATTTGCGTAAAACAGTAAAGCTGAATTTCGTTGTTATCTGTTCTTTATAAATTCTACGCGTCATAGTTTCTCGTTAGGGGTCTTCTCGGATCTATCTGATCTTGGGCCAGAATTCAAGAAAATTTGTATTCTGGAAATAATGTTAGATAAGGAATTTTTCTCAAGGCAAATATAAAAATCGAAATAGAACTTTCAAACTAACTTTGACGGCTCTTCTCTCTCTCTCTTCTCTCTCTCTCTCTCTCTCTCTCTCTCTCTCACACACACACACACACGAATTTATGTGTTTGGTCACAAACCCATGTTGGTCGCCATTTTCTTAGTATTAATTCTAGGTATAGCTGGTCGCGCGACTTTGTTTTTAGTACTAACAAGAAAGCTGCATCAAAAGCTGCTTGAAACTGTTTGTACTATGTCATATGCATATCAATAAATTTGAAGCTCACATCTGAAATAGCATTGATAATAAGTATTAGTTTGACGGTTATAGTGTCCTGTTCTGTTTACAAATATCATCTAATAAATATTCCACAAGCACGGACTAAAATTGTACTCATTAAATAGACGGAAAACCAGTGAACGAGACAAACCCTGGGGAGTGCAGTTGACCTACATTTTGTGACGCCATGTGCTTACAGACTGTCACCCAGTGACGTCCTGGAAATTTGCAGCACTACGGCACGTGTGCGTTCTAAGGAAACGATTCGTTCGATCAGATTACAAAAAGTTATATTTTCTTGTCATAAGCAAATCGCTTTTTCGGATAAAATTGTTTCTATTACAGGTTAAGAAAGATCTATCTTTTTGAATAATTAAGCATTGCAATATTCGGAAATGTTCGGTTAAGTCCGGTAACGTTTTGAGCTAGAACAACAATTAGACCTGCTTTTGCTCAATCATTTGGTTTGAAATCAATGTTTTGAAATCATATATTCATATCTTGAATATTTTAAATAAATCTCTTCACTCATTTTACAAGCGTATATTTAAATATTTGTGTACCTCATTTGCTTTCACGACAATCTAACAATTGATGATAACAGAAACTATTCTGGCTTCACTTCTGATTTTGCAATAAAAAAGAGTAATTCACAAAAGAGTTTATTCAGAAACATTAACAGCTGATGGTGGCAAGATAATATTGTTTTGACTAATAAAATTACCCGCTACATGAAATATTAGTAATAATTGCAAATATAACTTATGCAAAGCTTGAATTTGTCGTCTAAATCTATAAAAATAAAAACCTTGCTTTGGAACCATATACATAAATATGCGGTGTGTTTCATCGTCATTTACTTTTAAGTGTCAACAATATTACAAATTTGCATCATTGCATTTAGTTCTGATTTTGTATCGTGCTCATCGTGAAGTGGGGGCATCTATCAAATCGCCATCAAAATATCGATACCTATGTTCCTCAAACAACTTTCAGTGTATATATATATATATATATATATATATATATATATATATATATATATATATATATATATATATATATATATTGTGCCAACAACCGCTTTCAGTGTATGTGTTGTGTGTTGTGTGTGTGCATAGATATACATATATATATATATATATATATATATATATATATATATATATATATATATATATATATATATATATATAAACGCAGTGTAACCCGATACTATTTCGGGACTCTTCTTTGTGATACACAAAACATGACCTGATTGTGACCTGCGTGAAGAGATTAAAATGATTCGCAAGGAATTCATTTCAAAGGTGTAAATATACATAATGTTTTTGTAATTAAAGATATAACTTTGCATAGCTTTTATTTTTCAATACCATTGATATGAAAGAAACACTATTTACAATATCATTTAACCTGGATGCGGAGGCGGGAGGAGGGGAAGGGGGAGGAAGCGTAAATAAAACCGGATGTCATATATAATATCTTTGTTTCGGATTAAACTAAGTTAAACTTTGTGATTTACCAGCATTATATCTAAACATTATTAGAACCACAAACCCGCGAAGAAAAAGTTCATCAGCACTTATGAGAGCAATGAAATTCTGCTGTTTAATAATTTGCCTGTAGACCTTGAGAAAGCTTTCCTCATTGTTATTTCTGTCATCAGTCTTAATTTCGTAAGTGGCAACATCAAAATAATGCGGTACAGAGTTGTTATGTTAGTTACATGGAAACGTCCTCATATTTATAAAAATACATTTCAACATATCCTACAGATAATAAAAGGCAACTTTCTTCAATATATATGCACAGTAAAAGATTTACTATTTGCTTCCAAACCAGAAATATCTGGTATTATCTTCTAATGGTAGAGTGTGATTTATTAATATAATCTTCTTTCACTCTAACCCACATACACATTTTTAGATCTAATTGCTGAATACGGAAGAACTCATGCGATGGTTCTGCTTCCGTTGTCCGGCGTTAGCAGTTGTTCTTATCGCTACTCCTAAACTACTCAAAAGAAAGTCACGAAACATGACACACAGTTTCATCCTGAGATCTAGCTACCTCCAAATGAAAAGGTGCTCCTCAGACAGCCAATATGGCTGCCACGGTGGCCATGATGACAATTTTGTTATCGCTACTCACAGCCACATAGGGTTTACACTAAAAGACTTCTTACGATATGTTGATGGTTTTAAATTAAACTGATGTCGATCTGACATCCAACATGGCCCTTATAGATGCCATCTAAAAAAAACATTGTTAGTGCTACTCCTCCTGAAACAATGGTCATATAAAGTTTCACTAAAAGACTTCTTACGACTTGTAGAAGATGCTCCTTAATGAATATGGGGCCGATCGGACATCTAACAAGGTCGACCAATTCGAAAATCTTGTTATCGCTACTCCTTCTGCACGGAAGGTCATATTTACATGGGAGTTTCATTAATAGACTTCATATGATATGCAGATGGTCCAAAATGAAAGTGGTGTCAATCTGATGTCCAACATAGCTGCTATAGCTGCCCACAATGGCCATCTTAAAAAAACTTTTAGCTCACTGATTGAAGCCTCGAAGAGCTCATGAGATGGCTCTTCATCCGTAGTCAGGTGTCCACTGTCTGTCGTCTTTTAGCAATTGTTTCTTATTGCTACTCCTCCTAAACTACTTGGAGTAAAGTCATGAAATTTGGCGTACCGTTTCATTCTGAAGTCTAGTTCGTCCTAATTGAAAACGGTACCCATCTTACCTTGTGGCCATCTTGTAAATCTTATTACTCCTTCTGAAAGAATGGTCATATTGACATAGAGCTTAACTTTTAATTGACACCATATGGCCAGGACTGTACTGACGTGCCGTTCAGCCTCTTTGCATACTCATACCCATGGTGTTAGTACTTTCAATACAGTCGAAATCAGGTATTATAGTAAATTCATGTATGACACTATTGCACCAGCGGATGTTTATTGGCCCTGGGTACATGGTCTCCAAGAGAAAAACCATGATGCCATTAAAAACGATCTGATGCCATGCATATAGTCAATTACATCAGGAAATCAATGATAAGCATGAGCACGTTGCTTGATCAAGCATGTAAAGAAACAAGGAAAGGGAACATGGCTCTGAAAAAATTAGGTTAGACACATAATAAACACGTTTCTGAACAGTGTTGAAATAAATGGCCAAGAAGCATCGTACATTGTCATTAAATTACCATTGACTAGGCGTACAAGAGATGAGGTATTCATTAACATATCCCCGCCAGAAGTGCGAACACTTTTGTTGAACAACAGATCAATGCTTTAAAAGAAGTCTGCAGATTCAACAGACAACACAGTCAAGTAGTATTTGAAAAGACTCAAGCAACTCGAATAATATTGTTTAGCACAATATGTGTCTAAACTAAAAGTGAAATACCCAGAGTCTGACCATCATGATTCACCTGACTGAATTATGCGAGTCTTTTTGTATGGGGGATGTTTTTTCCTGATTTTTATCTTCGAGTCCATCCACAGTACGTTTAAGGATATTATTAATCGCATCTCTACAACATATCGAGATTGAACGCATTTTTCTCTGTGGGATGAATATTACCTGATATGATAGGTCTTCTCGGGTTTCATTCCTTGTCAATTTTAGGAAGCAAATTACGCATCCCCTGCATGGAAGAATGCAAGCCAATGTATTGTCATCTAAGTGCCCTACGTTATATGATATTCAATATCAGCATGTTTTGAGGTGAAGTCATGATCGTATGCCTTGTACAATCTACTGTCCGATAATTGTCTATCAGCCTCAGCGCTGTATTCAGTTGCATCTATGACCACAAAACAGGACCTCTTGTAAGCTGGTTTGATGACTATATTCTCAATTTCTCAGTTTTTTTCAACGACTGTCTTTCTGACCAGTTAGACTGTCATGTATAATGTGACTTTGTGTAAATCTATATCACTTTTCACTAGCGACAAGAATGCCTCCGGGGTCAGGAATTTTTACTAGGGGAAGGAATATATTTGATTTTTTGACGGAATCTCTGAGGCTTACAATGTTCTGTGTTCGATTCACCAGATATATCATTAAATTTATCTTGAGTCCCATTTGGCGTTCGAAATTTTCAAAATATTCTTTCAACCTCTGCACATTGTAGGTTTTAGTCCAGGGCAGTTTTGACTATATAATATGAGACCTGCCAGAATCAGACAAATCTTCAGATTAAAAACTTTAATAGTACTGGTTAATAACTTTAATAGTACTGCGACCTGTAAAGGAGGATTTCCGGCAAAATTGTATTTTCCTTTTCATATTTTTCACAATCACATGGAAATAATGAGAGCATTGATTTCCTGATGTCACTTGACGTTTTGGAGATTCCATTACTTTTGTTTCTCTTAAAGTTTGGGGATTTTTTATTGGGGGCGGAGGGCATTCACAAAAGTGTTCAATATTTTAATACAGTCATTGAAAGTGTAAGGCTCACAATTTTTCCCAAGAAAAAGCTTGGGCTTTAACACTTGTTTCCAATACTTTAACTTCATGGCCGGATCTGGTTTTTAAGAGTTCAAGAAGTATCAAGTAAACAATTTTCAGAATCACATTTCAACTATTTTGGAAGGATTTAGAGATTTCTCCAACTAATAGGGGCAAAACATTGATTTTTAAACCTAACGGCACAATCTTACTATTGGAGTGGTTCATGCAGTTTATGCGGTAATTCTCCGTCATAAGAGATTTAGGTGTTGAGAAGAGAGATGTAGAGTTCATCTTCAAGAAAGACATACAAATATCAGAGGATGAATCTAACAAAAATAAAGATAAGTAAAATGTGTAGCAGAACAAAAATCAAAAACGAAAAAAAAAAAAAAAAACCAACAAAAAAAACAACAACAAAAAAAACAAACAAACAATCCACCAGGGTGGGACAATACAGAAAGAAACGTATATTTAAGAAATATTGTAAGTGAATATTTCCGCAAGGAAATGCCTATAAAGCAAATTTCTTGCAACTATTTTTATCTTATAACTTTAATGCTCGTGTCCTATATGTAACGTTTATACACTTTTCTTAATCCTATGACGTCATCGGAGACAGTTTTTTTTCTTCTTCAAATCTTTGATACAAATAACATGTCTTCTTCCCCTATCTACTTTTGTTTTTGTTTGTTTGCTTTAAATATACTTCAAATATACAGGATAACAAAAAAAATAAATAAATAAAAAATTACGGCTAAAATTTCATTAAGTACAAGGTATTTTTTCTGGCATTTAAAGAGTTTATTTGCAATTTTTTTATAATTTAGGCTGACACTGTGAAACTGATGATTTAAACCTTTTATCGACACTTACACTTGAGACAAAGCCTAACATTTTGTCTTTCTTTTCTCTGACTTAAAACCCCCCATTCATGTGTCAAAAAATAAAAAAGGTTTCAATTTTTTTTCTAACTTAACAACTTTATACCATTAATCGAGTTATTATACTGTTAATTAATGTATACTATTAATTACTATACAATTAATTCATTTATATTACCAAGTCTTTGTGTTTAACAAAGAACTACAGATATCTGAATTTATCATTTTCGTTTCCTACATTCAAGTTGTGCAGAATAAATAAAAAAGAGGCATGTTCTAGCCCAGCACTGATAGATCAGATATGAAAGATTTTACACGTTTCATATAGACACGCGCTTACATTAAACTCTACACAAAGTGCACTTCTAGTTCACTAGATTTAAACAAGACGCACAGTGCAAACTACATGCGTAGTGAACAAGGTAGTGCATTCTAGTGAAAAGATGGTGCCCTAGAAACGTCTTGGTAAACATAATCTGAGACGTTACCTGACTGTAGGATTTTTCCTTCACCAAAATGAATATCTTGAATTAATCTCTTTTACCTCGGTTAGGCGCACACGAATATTAATTTCAAGTTTAACTTCTACAATAAAATCTTTGTGACTTTGTTGTGTTCAGGCAACTTTAATGATTGTTGTTGTTCTAGATCTTTACCCAGGTGTGTGCGTGTGTGTGTGTGTGTGTGTGTGTGTGTGTGTGTGTGTGTGTGAGAGAGAGAGAGAGAGAGAGAGAGAGATGAGTTTGATGCTCACATTGATGATAACAACAATGATGATCATCATCAACATGATTTTTATTGTAACTGCTGTTATTATTATTATTATTATTATTATTATTATTATTATTATTATTATTATTATTATTATATTAATAGTTGTTGTTGTTCTTGCTTCTCGTTTTGTCTAGCTCCATGCATTACAAAATGCATCGCTTCTGTTTCGTTGTTGTTGTTGTGGTAATGGGTGTACTGCTGATGGTGGTAGTGTTAGTGGTAGTCCTTAAATATATATGCATTTGCTTTAATTTTAACTGTTGTTTCCGGTTTATTAACATAATACTATTTGTCATTTGTAATTAAATCACTTAACTTTAACTTGATTAACAGTAAATAATAATTAGTCACGCTTTCAATGATACTTTAATTTAAAGCTGATTTGTTATATTTATTGCATTTAGAGAAAAATGTATATATATATATATATTTAAACAGACACTTGTACTTCCTTGCAACTAGGTTAGACCTGTAGTTCATAAATTCCTATCTTTCATAAACATGTCTATAATACAATGAGATACAAACAAAGATCTAAGAATGTTATTCTGCAGACAGATTTCATCCACTTACCATCCATCCTTACTTCAAATAATGATCATTTATTATTTTAGGCGGGTATGCTAATAATATTCCACAGACAGACATATAGACAGACAAACCTATATTGGTAGATAGAATAGATAGAAAGATAGCTATCTGAATAATACTCCATAATAATAATAATAATAATAATAATAATAATAATAATATAATCAACCACATTATCACATCATTGTCGTCGTCATCACTATTACTATTGAATACACAACGCGACGCTACATGTAGACAGATTATTATTTTAAATATCGATTCAACAGAATATGAACAAATACTTTGATAACTTCTGTCATTGAATTCATTTATTACAGGTGTGTGTGTGCACTATCTTGCGTATTATAGAAACTACGTTGTTCGCAATAGTATACTATCTTGTTCACTATATTGCACTACCCTCTTCAGTATAGTGCATTGCCACGTTCACTATAGCGCATTGCCTTTTACACTATAATGCACAACATTGTGCACTATAGTGCTCTACACGGCGTAAAATTAGTGCACTCCTAGTGCACAGAGGCATAAGGTTTAGATTAGGCACAATTGTATATGTGCCGGCAGCTTCGCGCTGCTCGCATCTTGGTCCGACTGAAAAATGTTCGTTTCCGATCTTCTATATCACGTGTTTCATGATTTACTTCGTATGAGTACATCAGCAGAAAATACAATTTTTAGGAGAATGAAATCAAAGAAGGCAGAAAAGACTATTTTCCTAATACAAATCAGTGACTTTACTTAATATTTCCAATGTTTTTAGCAACAATTAATATTCTATGCAGCGCAAAAGTCTCATCTTTAGCACAGGTAAAGAATGCGCACGTATCCTCATGCACAACACTTTCATGACGTAACGCCGTATTGTTGTTGTTGTTGTTATCCACGATGTTCCTTCACTCGACGCAGTATCGTCAAGTTAGTACATGCAATATGTACTTAGTAAGTTCATGACCGAAGCTAAGCTCGGTCCTCTTAGTCTTTCCCATTTCATATTATAGTAGTATTGGGCTCTTATGGTTTATACGTTGTACCTGCTTTGTGGTTCAAGTGAAAAAGAGCATTTCAGAACTATATAATCAAAAAAGACAAAGACGACGAAGTTGGTAAGACAACTTCACAAAATACGAAATGCATCGAATACATTTTTATTTCAAGCAAGACAAACATACTTCAGTTGCACAGAATAAGAAAAGCGCACGTGAACTTTTTCAAAACAGTTCATGATGTCACGTGATATTGCTCTCGTATTCCTCTGAGATTCTTCCACAATATGGAGAGCAGCCAAGTCGGTACGCATTACTACAGCTGCGATCACTCTTTGGGTCTTACATTTTTACATTAAAGTTAAAAATATTACATGTACTAATTACCAAACGATGAATTTATAATATTCATAAAATGTTGAGAGGAAACAAAAGTTGGAATTTTAAATCGAAGTAATCAACTTTTCTAAAGCTTACCAAAGTTATTCTTAGTAAGTCATAGGTGATGCCGAGGTTAGAAACCCGGTAGTGCTCCAAGTCCCGCACAGACAGAAGTACATGGCACACACCCAGACTAGAAAGAGGGATTTCCCCACCCACTCCTAGGACAGAAATGTCACCAGGAGACATGACATCCCTGTTGCGATGCACTAAAGGTCAACCTGGACAAAAGTTCAAGAGGTTTTAGCTATGACTCGAAGAGTTGTCTCTCTTTCTCACATTGCTCAAAATTGCGCTAGTTTCACAGCTTTGTTTATTGTTACAGCTATGGTAAACATGTTTGTTTTATATACTTGAACGAGAAAGAGACAGAATACAAACGTACAGACAAATAGAGAGAAAGACCAATACATGGGCGTACAACGACAGAGACAGCTCGATTGACAGGTATGGACGTACACGTGGAAGGACAGAGTAGAAAAGAACGCACTTCGAGCCCAAACAATTTCATAATGGTTGCCCCAAACGGTCTTCCAGCACAGTTAAATACAGATTATAGCAACCCAACTAGGGCCAGGAAATATCATCAATGATGAATGTCTGTTCGCACGCCTGGCAAAAAAGAATAAAAAACAAACAAAACAAAACAAGAAAGAAAGAAAAAGAAATAGAAACACAACATCCTGTTTGTGATTTCTTAAAGTGAATTACTTTCCTATGTTCAGAATATTAGGTAACGTGAAGCTATTACTGATATCTAACAATTTTAGGTCACTAATCACTGTGTTGATTGCAACTATGCCTTCGATTTTTGATGGAAGAAACCTTTGCTCACATATTTCTGGACAGTATTCACATACACACGCATGCACACACTCACACAGCCTACACTGGTTAATACGAACTCCTTTACACCGTAATAATCAGTTTGTATTATCCGAGGTTAGTATCAGAAGAACTTCGTAGGCCTTCCATCAATGTCTGAAAATTCTGCATTTTCTGTAATTGTAAAAGACAGGAATTGTGATAGGTAAATATCATACGAATTACCAAGAACATTTCACAGCAAAACACAATAGTAGTTCACAAAAGACGATGGAAATTTCTTTACTTTATCATTTAATGTGGGATGTATATTCTGCTTCTATATCAGAATCGGACGCAATTTTCATTATTTCGTAGGAAGTGGTAATTGTGCTCATTGTTCGTATTAAAGGAATAGAAACTAATTACAAATGGCCTGGCGGGGATCAAATATGTTCGTATTAAAGGAATATAAACTAATTACAAATGGCCTGGTAGGGATAAAATCGTATTAAGCAAACGTGCGGCTTAGTCGTATTTGTGTCAAATAGTTATTTTCACATTAAGTTTAATTTTAATATACAAATTCGGTCGAAGTTCGGAATGCGTTCGTACAAGGTATGTGTATATATATATATATATATATATATATATATATATATATATATATATATATATATATATATATAAATGCAATAAACTGACAACGAGGGTGTGTATAGATACACACACACACACACACACACACACACACATATATATATATAAATGCAATCAAGCCTAAGCGCTTTCGAGTCTCATTGAGTCTTTGCCAGAGGCAAACACAAAACAGAGACAAGACAAACAATAAACACAAAAAGCATTGAAATTACAAAAGTTTACATAACTATTTTGAATGGAATTACATCTTGAATATGTTGAACATGTTTGATGTTTCGTCTAGTTGGCTTCAACTAGACTGATGATGTTGTGAACTAGTTGGTATTGACCTACACAGTACAAAGGGGGGAGCTATAGCGCCATCTGTTTTTTTTAATGTAAAGTGGTGTAACCCCAAATTATATCCCGGATATTACAGAATACATCAGCTCATTACAGAGAAAATGAAATATCCGGGATATAATACGCGGTTACACCACTTTACATGCGCAAACAGTCACTACTAGTGTCCCAGTCAACCTGATAAGATGTTGAAATCAAACTTTGTTTCGGTCGTTTTCTGATGGTATGGTGCGGCCGCAAAAGGGTGATAACTTCAATGTCCCATCTTTGTAAGAAAGGCTATAAGTGTCATGGCCTCTATTAAGAATATTGACAGAAGTTAGCCGAACACATCATAAATGAGCGCTGCATTCAGAAAAGAGATACTACTTTTTGACAAGGAAATAAGGCTTGGATTTAACGTAACGAATGATCACAACGCTTTAGTTTCAAAGAAATAAAAATCTTTTGAATATTGAATCTTTTCTTGGTGTTGCTGTGTAGACAGGTAGGTGTGATCATATATTGACCCGGCTTCGAACGATAAATTCCGACCACTTATTCTTTCTTATTTTCTTCAGAAGGTCAGTATAAGCAGCTTTACAGGACTTATCCCATCATCGGATCGCTGCAGTGTTCCGATAATATCAGGTAAAAAATTCGGTATGTGGTTTACCTTTCAAAGACTTTTTAGTGATTAAGAAGGAGAAGAAGATTCGGAAGTAGTAAGATGAGGAGGAATAAGAGGATGAAATATGGCAAAAATGAGCATGATAATGACATACCGTTTATTTTCCTGTTTGATTCAAAATGAGCATGATAATGACATACCGTTTATTTTCCTGTTTGATTCAAAATGAGCATGATAATGACATACCGTTTATTTTCCTGTTTGATTCAAAATGAGCATGATAATGACATACCGTTTATTTTCCTGTTTGATTCAAAATGAGCATGATAATGACATACCGTTTATTTTCCTGTTTGATTCAAAATGAGCATGATAATGACATACCGTTTATTTTCCTGTTTGATTATAAATGAGCATGATAATGACATACCGTTTATTTTCCTGTTTGATTCAAAATGAGCATGATAATGACATACCGTTTATTTTCCTGTTTGATTCAAAATGAGCATGATAATGACATACCGTTTATTTTCCTGTTTGATTCTAAATGAGCATGATAATGACATACCGTTTATTTTCCTGTTTGATTCTAAATGAGCATGATAATGACATACCGTTTATTTTCCTGTTTGATTCAAAATGAGCATGATAATGACATACCGTTTATTTTCCTGTTTGATTCTAAATGAGCATGATAATGACATACCGTTTATTTTCCTGTTTGATTCTAAACGAGACAACATAGATGTTTAGAACTTAAATTTCAAGGGCATAATAAAGAAATTGTACCACGCTAACTTTGCATCAGGGTCCTGGATCCGTTTCCCAGTTTAAATACTTACCAAGGTAAGAAAAAAGCAGCTTTTTAAATTCTTCGGCATCCTTTACCTAAAAGACCACCCTAGACAAAGGGAGAGTACTCATCATCAACTGTGACAACTCGTCATCACTAAAGGCGACAATGATTTTTTACTCATAAATTACCTTGTATAGGGTAGATAGGGCCAAATTACCATAACACACACTGAAGAGGATGATGGAAAGAATATAGAAATTCATGGATGTCACCATTTGTTTGATCAGCGGAAAAATACTAGTCTCTGGATGATTATTTCCCTCCAAGATACGGTGTCAATTTTATCGTCTCCTTTGTCAACTCCTCCTATTGATTTTGCCTGCGAATATTTGCTGTTCTTGACTGACGCTACACCATTTATGAGATTGTTTTGTTTTTCTTTCCTTCTTTCTCGCTTGTATTGTTCCTGACAGACGCGTCCTCATTTTCGTTTTCAGGCGTTCTTTCTTCGTCGGAGGTGGTGTTTTTAGTCTTGTCCATTGTAATAGCACCCTCAAGCTCTATGGAGGAAAGAGCACTCAGTCTAAGATACTGCATTGGTTCATGATTTGAACGCATACAACCCAAAGAGCAAACGGTAATGATCAATAACGGGTTGAGCCACCCGGATTTGTTTTAACTGATATATTCTTCACAAGAGACATGTTAAAACAAAATGTACGTTATTCACACTAACTTTGACAAATGGATCTCAATTAAATTTTGTTCCATACCTTACAAGTTATGAACGCAAGGTACCTCTCGATGTGATCGTCGCTCTTGATGTTACGAAGCACATCCAATTTTGGACGAAGAACTGTGTCTAATCTCACTGTTGTGAACAATTTAAACGAATTTAGCTGACCTAGGACATTCCTTGAAAACTGTTCGTGACATGAGTTGCTTCTCTTTATTGACTAACACTTAAAAATGGGAAACTTCTTGTATTCTGGAAAACAACACGAAGAATGTTACTTGGCCTCACTAGTGCCAATCACTTCGATGGTCCCTGCATTGCTATTTTGTGCGTTCACAAAGAGAAGAGTGGTTTGACACTTGTAAGCCATAGACAACTTGCATGACTACTTCATGACACTTTGGGCTATTTGTACATACAGTCTCAATACAAATTAAATTTAGATTCCCACTTTTCAAATTAGGAATTATGAAACTAAGCATTACGTTAATACATAGAATGCTCATATTGGACCAACGGTTTAAAGTGGGAAACATGTTATGTGACAACGTTGCTTCATTTTTAAACAGTTTGCTTGTCAAATGATACTGTATAGACAGATTTACGTTGTTATTTTTGGTTGTCATTTTGACATGTATTAAATAGATTTAGCAAATTAGTAACTGGGCTGAGATCAAACATGGCAATATCTTCAAACCACTTGCTCTCTTCTGATAATTACACGAGCTCAAGAAGTAGCTAAATGGTGCCTTGTTATACGAGCTCAAGAAGTAGCTAAATGGTGCCTTGTTATACGTCTTGCCAATATGATTTCTGTGTTTTTTGTCCAGAGAATCCACCCAGTCTTGCTCAGATAAAAACGCTTCAAGTATATTCATTTTTCTATAATTTCGTGTGCAGATTGATACATTCTAATCAGTGCCCACGAATGAGCAGCACTTCTCCACCAAACAATGCCCTCACCCACCTAAACTGTCCTGTCGATTCAACTCACTAACCCCTCACAAACCAAACTACGAATGGATCCTCTGAACCATGTGGTGATAAAGATGCAAGAATGTAGATTATAACTGAACAATAAATATTGTCCAGGAAAAAAGTTTGGGTGGTAATGTATCGGCATCATTGCCATATCATGTTATGTTTCCTTTGCTTCAGTCAGTTAAATTGGTCACATGCGGTCAAGTTAAAATCAAAAGAGTATTCTTGCCAAATTAAAATACCTAATTTGCCAAAACGTAAATAGTTAAAAATAAACAGTTTTCAGCTTTTTGGGGATATATTAAGAATATATACTTTGATTTTGGTTACAATAACTCAACAGTATGTAATAGATATTTTGTTTACGTTTTCGTGTTTGTAATGGTTATTTATTTGTGTTGTCCTCCTTGAACTAGGGATCCCTAGATCTCCAAAAGCGATTGCGCACGGCCAGTTTCTAAGACTTGTTGCACTATGCTTTGTGTGTATATATATATATATATATATATATATATATATATATACGTAAAGAAATGTTTGTCACCTGAAACCTAAATTCTTTGTGGCAAATACCACCAAACAGTATTCTCAGTTGGGAACATGAGCATACGCAAGAAGTTTTTCAAGGGGGGAAGGGGAAGTATAGTGACAAATGAGGTGACTGGGTGTCTCCCTATGTTCAATTTTCGCGCCAAACACTAGTACTAAATCCTTGTATGTAGAACATATAAAGCATGTGAAGAGTATATGTAGAAGGTGACGTCTAATCTCCCGCTTAGTCCCAATTCGTAAATGTGAAAAAACAAATTATCAATGTATTGTATAATCGGAATGACATATCGCTGGAATCTACTTCGAAGTATCTGGGCCCAAATTGTCAGTATTTTAGTTGAGTATGCTTGGTTCCATATGAGGAGTTTATTACCTCAGATACCTTGCATACATTTTGACGTAGTTCAACCTTTTGCTATTTATTCCCCATATACACTTTAGCGTGGTTTTACTGCACACACACCCCGGATATGCACGTTTCTACACATATTGTTATTTCGTCTCACACAGGCAACTTCTTGCAACTTCTGAGATATATAATAGATTATGCAGGTTCTAAGATATAATACAGTATTCAATTTCTAAGATATATAATACATTGTGCAGGTTACAATTTCTAAGATATATAAATACATTATGCCGGTTACAGGTTCTAAGATATATAATACATTATACATGTTGCAATTTCTAAGATACGTGATACATATGTACGGCAAAAGGGCTCATATACATGTCTGTTTTCAAAAAAAAAAAAAAAAAAAGGTTTTTGCTTCAATCTAAGCTCTGAGTGTGAGTTTAAACTTGGGATTCCACTAAAAATAGCCTTGTGAAAGTAAAGTCGTTTTGTTGTTATTTTATACAAAATAAGAACCCTTAAGCGAATGTCCGTGCTGAATCGTGAGCTTAAGTGCTTTGTGATTGGGTGTATAGAAATATCTCAGGCTAAACTTCTTTGCTATTAGATTATACAAAATCTCAAGCTAAGTCGACTATGACTGGTTTATAGAATAATCTCAAGATAACGTCTTTTGTTACTGTTTTACACAAATATCTACCGCTAAAGTCCGTTGTGATTGGTTTATACACAAATCTCAGGCTAATCTTCTTTGCGACTGTTTCACACGAAAATCTCAAGCTAAAGTCTTTTGTGATTGGTTTATACACAAATCACAGGCTAATATCCTTTGCGACTGTTTCATTCGAAAATCTCAAGCTAAAGTCTTTTGTGATTGGTTTATACACAAATCTCAGGCTAATATCCTTTGCGACTGTTTCATTCGAAAATCTCAAGCTAAAGTCTTATGTGATTGGTTTATAGACAAATCTCAGGCTAATATACTTTGCGACTGTTTCATTCGAAAATCTCAAGCTAAAGTCTTTTGTAGTTGGTTTATACACAAATCTCAGACTAATATCCTTTGTGAATGTTTTATAAGAAGATCTCAAGCAAATTCTCTTGTGACTGGTTTATACAAATATCTTAAGCTAAAGTGCTTTGTGATTTGTTCATGTAAAACTCTCAAGCAAATGGTTTATGTATTTGGTTTATACAAAAATCTCAGGATAAAGTCCTTTGTAGCTGGTTTATACAAAAATCCCAGGATAAAGTCCTTTGTAGCTGGTTTACACAAAAATCCCAGGATAAAGTCCTTTGTAGCTGGTTTATACAAAAATCTCAAGCGAAAGTTCTTTGTCATCTGTTTATAAAAAATTCTCAAGTGAAAGTCCTTTGCGATAGGTTTAAACAAAACTCTCAAGCGAAAGTCCTTTGTGATTGGTTTATAGAAACAATCTCTAGATAAAAAGTCCTTTGTAGCTGGTTTATACAAAAATCTCAAGGAAATTTCCTTTGTGATTGGTTTATAAAAACAAAATCTGAAACTTTAACTCAAGATCAAACGTTTTATGATGCCCATACCTGCATTCAGTCAAAGCATGTGATTCCAATGTTTTAGCACAGCTGACTTGACAAAATCGCACTCGTCACACAGCTGGAATTGTCCAGTTATGTAAGACTTGCTTTGTGATTTGCGTGGTTAATTCCGTATAGGATATGTCATGCCTCCTGGAGTAACTCTTATCAGCATTGCGGTCGCAAGTGGCGCCTAATATGCAAATGCGGATCAAAAGGTATTGCGGACGGATTGGGTGAAAGTCAAGGCAACAAAGGATTTCTGGACAGTGAAATGCATTTGAACAATGGTTCCGGTAGAAAAAGATTGATTTATACATTAAAGGTAAGCATGAAGATATCACCGAGCATAAGTTCCAATTCCTGCATCAGTTCCGTAACAATGTATCAGGAGGCAACGGGGAGATTTAATACTCTGCATGCTACTTGTTTAAAACGTACGTGTACAGTACGCAGTAGTAGCAATATTATACAATTATTACGTGACTGAATTGAGATATGGAAAAGCAACCATTGCTGGCATTATGTTAATCTGCTTCAAGTGGCTTGGAGAGAAATTATGTAACATTTGGGGTGATGGAAGAAAAGGGAGATTTTAAAATAATAGCTTGGAGAGAAATTATGTAACATTTCCGGTGATGGAAGGGAAGGGGGACCTTATAATAAATGCGACAGTCATAACATTTTTCATAATTAAACACTAAGACCCTAATATTCAATATTTACACTGAGACTCTTGTATTCAATCTTTACACTGAGACCCTTATATTCAATCTTTACACTGAGACCCTTAAAGTCAATCTTTAAACTGACACCCTTATATTCAATCTTTACACTAAGATCCTTAGAGTCAATCTTGACACTGACACCCTTATATTCAATCTTTACACAGAGACCCTTAGAGTCAATCTTTAAACTGACACCCTTATATTCAATCTTTACACTGAGATCCTTAGAGTCAATCTTTACACTGACACCCTTATATTCAATCTTTACACTGGGACCCTTAGAGTCAATCTTTACACTGACACCCTTATATTCAATCTTTAAGCTGAGACCCTTAGAGTCAATCTTTACACTGACACCGTTATATTCAATCTTTACACTGAGACCCTTTTATTCAATCTTTACACTGAGACCCTTATATTCAATCTTTACGTTGAGACCCTTGTATTCAATCTTTACACTAAGACCCTTATATTCAATATTTACACTGAGGCCCTTATACTCAATCTTTACACTGAGACCATTATATTCAATCTTTACACTAAGACCCTTATATTCAATCTTTACACTAAGACCCTTTTATTCAATCTTTACACTGAGACCCTTATATTCAATCTTTACACTGAGACCCTTATATTCAATCTTTACACTAAGACCCTTATATTCAATCTTTGCACTAAGACCCTTATATTCAATCTTTACACTAAGACCCTTATATTCAATCTTTACACTAAGACCCTTATATTCAATCTTTGCAATAAGACCCTTGTATTAATCTTTACACTGAGACCCTTATATTCAATCTTTACACTGAGAACCTTATATTCAATCTTTACACTGAGAACCTTATATTCAATCTTTACACTGAGAACCTTATATTTAATCTTTACACTGAGACCCTTATATTCAATCTTTACACTGAGACCCTTATATTCAATCTTTGCACTAAGACCCTTATATTCAATCTTTACAGTGAGACCCTTATATTCAATCTTTACAGTGAGACCCTTATATTCAATCTTTACACTATGACACTAATATTCCATCTTTACAGTGAGACCCTTATATTCAATCTTTACAGTGAGACCCTTATATTCAATCTTTAGACTGAGTCCCTTATATTCAATCTTTACACTGAGACCCTTATATTCAATCTTTACACTGAGACCCTTATATTCAATCTTTACAGTGAGACCCTTATATTCAATCTTTACACTAAGACCCTTATATTCAATCTTTACACTATGACACTAATATTCCATCTTTACAGTGAGACCCTTATATTCAATCTGTACAGTGAGACCCTTATATTCAATCTTTACACTATGACACTAATATTCCATCTTTACAGTGAGACCCTTATATTCAATCTTTACACTAAGACCCTTATATTCAATCTTTACACTATGACACTAATATTCCATCTTTACAGTGAGACCCTTATATTCAATCTGTATAGTGAGACCCTTATATTCAATCTTTATAAAAAAAATTGCATTACAGCAATATTGGAGTATGAATCTTGATACATTAGTAGATGATACTAGTAGCAAACAAACGCGACCCAAAGAAGCGAAAGAACAAATTCCTTTAATATGTCCTTGGACATCTGAAGGTTTAAAATCTTTCATTTACTTCACTAAATTAGAGAATTGAGACAAGATCATTAAGTTTTTTGTATATCTTTACTAGATTGGTTGCTAACGATGTACATACGCAAGCGGAACCTATCAAGTAAAGCATCTGAAATATAGTAAAAATGACCTCTGAAGCTACAAATCCTTTGAAGCTTCCAGTTTCTAATTCGTAAGCCATGACTGGAAATGTAACACATATTAACCATTATTTTGAACTGTTTTTCTTTCCCTCTAAAGACGTTTTTTAGTACCGAAATGCACAGGACAATTATTTCAGTTATTATTTCTTATCAGGAAATTTCCTGATTTGGATGCTGACAAAGTTACGTTTTAGATTTAAGCATTGCTCGCAAAAAATATAGGATTCATGAATATTGTAAAGCTTGCAAAATTTGAAAGCACACCTTTATCCTAAAAGTTAACAAATATGACCATAACTTTCTATCAAATGTTGTAATATTACAGGAAGCGATACAATCAGATCTGTAAAATATAAGCTTTGGACATATTAAAAAGCCAGTGTCACTCAGATACCACAGGAGGCAACAGTAAAACAGTTTCTGTTCCAATCACCTGTACATGTACCAATTTTCTTCTGTGTTGATTGAGTGTGTGATCTGAGAAGAAAAGTCCATTGATATATTTAATGAGATCTCAATATCACAGAAAAGGATACGATCCGGGAAAGAAATAATCAGAACTATTTTATAGTGCAAGTTTATTGAATGGTCGAATATCACCCAACTATATTCATCAGGAAGAGAAAATCTCTATCATTTTAAAGCAATGGTAACTGTTACTGTATTTTATACGATAACAAACATGTGTAACATGCAGTCAAAGGTATTGTTACATTATTAATGTTCCTTATGTGAGTTTACTCATAAGATGTGTAGATTAATATTAGCACTTTTGTGTATTGAGCAATTGCCGATGTGTATTCCAATTTAAAATAAGAGTATGACTTCCTTTGAAAAAAAACCCCCAATACACTAAACCACGAAATGTGTTATGTCTTCTGTTTATCAGTACTCTATAAGAATGTCCTCCAAAGATTTAAACATAATCAGTAACATACAAAATCGATTCGTACGGAAAGCTTTTCCAGACCTGTGGGAAATTGTTTTGTTTAACCTAATTAACGTTTTCGCTTAAGTGGTTTGTTATGTATTATCTTGTCGACTTGTTGGTTTATTTGCGTGTTTATTTGTTTGTTTTAAAAAGAAACGGCAAACAAATTTACATGGCTCTTTGGGATCAGATACTCGTTTTTCCTACATAAAAGTTCAGACGAGATATAAATTGACCAATCGTGTTCATCCTGTGCATACATTATTTTGGAAGAAAAAAAGACGCGTTCTTAACAATTTCACATTTCTCTTAAAATCCGAGTGTTTGAAATAGACAAATAAATAAATAAATAAATAATAAAAACGACTGTTTAAAATTATGACTTGTTTTTCCTAAAGATAACTATTTATATAACAAGATAACGGAATCGTTTGATCGTTTATGTGAAAAGTTCATAATAAAAATGAACTGCTGAAATAAACTGATGACAAGAGCCTGACCGGGGTCGAACACGCCAAGATAATCTTCTATTTTAGCGGTGGCATTTTTTTTTTTATAAGCTCCAACTGCTCCAACAGGCCGGCGTCTACGCTGTTTGCTGGGGAATCATAGGTACAGCTCACAGCGCAGACTCTAATCTGCTGGCTCATTATGTGATGATAGATCTCTGTCTCTGCTGTTTTTATTTTTGTGAGAGGTAATCGGGACCAAATGCAGTTAATGTAAACCATATGTTTATGTTTGCAGTAAGAATTACATACCAATTAATCGCAACAACTCTAGCGGCCTTAATGCGTGCTCCAAATTTTAGATATAGAACTCCAACCACCACAAAAACGAACACATGCAGAGGTGGACATGTTCCAGTAAACCAAATACTGTCCACCTTCCTGATAAAGTGTGACACGTTTGAAAAATAACCCTAGAATAGATAGGCGAGCTGTTTTAGAGCTAGGCGACATACAATGAACTCTAAACGGGTACAAATAAAACAAAGAACATCTTATGCAGCGAAAACTTAGTACAATTGACAATATTGATTGGACTAATTACTGCACGAATAGACTCTACCCTGCTCAACAAAATGGACAACTCCACGGCTGAGAATAGAGGAATGTAGAATTACACACAAGGAAATCTGCAAAACATGTTTTTGGGCTATCATGCCAAGCTTTTAATTTCATTTGCTGAATATGCATTCAAAACGTTCACGTCATGATAAAGCAAATTCATAATGTAGAAATATACAATGTATCGTCATGATGAAGCAAATTCATAATGTAGAAATATACAATGTATCGTCATGATAAAGCAAATTCATAATGTAGAAATATACAAAGTATCGTCATGACGAAGCAAATTAATATCATCATGATGAAGCAAATTCATAATGTAGAAATATACAATGTATCATCATGATAAAGCAAACTTATCATGTAGAGATATACAATGTATCGTCATGATGAAGCAAATTCATAATGTAGAAATATACAATGTATCATCATGATAAAGCAAATTCATAATGTAGAAATATACAATGTATCGTCATGATAAAGCAAACTTATAATGTAGAAATATACAATGTATCGTCATGATAAAGCAAATTCATAATGTAGAAATTATACAATGTATCGTCAAGATAAAGCAAATTCATAATGTAGAAATATACAATGTATCATCATGATAAAGCAAACTTATAATGTAGAAATATACAATGTATCGTCAGGATGAAGCAAATTCATAATGTAGAAATATACAATGTATCATCATGATAAAGCAAACTTAT
Source organism: Margaritifera margaritifera (assembly GCA_029931535.1). Lineage (NCBI taxonomy): Eukaryota > Metazoa > Mollusca > Bivalvia > Unionida > Margaritiferidae > Margaritifera > Margaritifera margaritifera. The sequence goes on along the minus strand of JAQPZY010001605.1, from coordinate 1,182,555 downwards.
AATGTAGAAATATACAATGTATCGTCATGATGAAGCAAATTCATAATGTAGAAATATACAATGTTTCGTCATCATAAAGCAAATTCATAATGTAGAAATATACAATGTATTGGAGAAATAAGAGAGTGCAAATCATTCTTCGTGTGTTAAGTGCTAATAATTTCAACAACCTTGTCGTTATTTCGTTCTTCACAGCACGAATTTAGAAATACAGACTAACAACATTGACACGAGTGTATACAGTCATGATCGCTTACAACTGGAGATTTTGTTCTCACTAAATTGGACCTTTGCAAACGAAATGCAGATTGGTCTAAACGTATTTTTAATTGCCGGAAGTGCTCTGGTTGTGCATACCTGGTTTTCAGTCTATTCTACCCAGTGAACCAGATAATACAGAAATGAAGCCACATGAACTGTGTATGACCTCCGCTTGAATGACATTTGTAATAGTACATCTCCTATCTGATTACTCATCCCGTCTTCAGTGGCGTGGCAAGAAATTCTGACCCCCCCCCCCCCCCCAGCAAACTTTATTCTGTGGCCGTCTCACAATAAAAAAAGGTGTTTGATGGAAATTGTGGGCCTCCACTGGGCCTGCCTCCCCCCCCCCCCCCATTCCGTAGTTGCGAGGGTTGCTTCGGCGGTTGCTACGCCACTGTCCATCTTCAAAACTTTCATTTAGAGTGAATTTTGAAGCCAGATCATTTAAACACATATAGCTAATATAATGGTTGTTAATGTTTATTTCTCAATAGGTACTTTGAGCTTTGTAATGAAGGCCAAAATGCCAAACGTGTTCACTCGAGTTGTTCTGTGTAGTGATTGTGCTTGCCTTGTAAAATATAAAGGGTACCTAATTTACACTATATTTTGTTTACATTAAAAACACATCAAAGTATTTGTACTCTTAATCAGTATTCTATTCTTTGATAAAGACTAATAATGCTAACAAAATTACACGTGCGGAAAATCTAAATACCCTTCTTATAAATTGTTATCTTGTACTTTAACTTGTACAATCTTTAAGACCCCTTCTTATACATTGTTATCTTGTACTTCAATTTGTACAATCTAAAGACCCCTTCTTATACATTGTTATCTTGTACTTCAATTTGTACAATCTAAAGACCTCTTCTTATACATTGTTATCTTGTACTTCAATTTGTACAATCTAAAGACCTCTTCTTATACATTGTTATCTTGTACTTCAATTTGTACAATCTAAAGACCTCTTCTTATACATTGTTATCTTGTACTTCAATTTGTACAATCTAAAGACCTCTTCTTATACATTGTTATCTTGTACTTCAATTTGTACAATCTAAAGACCTCTTCTTATACATTGTTATCTTGTACTTCAATTTGTACAATCTAAAGACCTCTTCTTATATATTGTTATCTTGTACTTCAATTTGTACAATCTAAATACCCTTCTTATACATTGTTATCTTGTACTTCAATTTGTACAATCTAAATACCCTTCTTAAACATTGTTATCTTGTACTTCAATTTGTACAATCTAAAGACCCCTTCTTATACATTGTTATCTTGTACTTCAATTTGTACAATCTAAAGACCCCTTCTTATACATTGTTATCTTGTACTTCAATTTGTACAATCTAAAGACCTCTTCTTATACATTGTTATCTTGTACTTCAATTTGTACAATCTAAAGACCTCTTCTTATATATTGTTATCTTGTACTTCAATTTGTACAATCTAAAGACCTCTTCTTATATATTGTTATCTTGTACTTCAATTTGTACAATCTAAAGACCCCTTCTTATACATTGTTATCTTGTACTTCAATTTGTACAATGTAAAGACCTCTTCTTATATATTGTTATCTTGTACTTCAATTTGTACAATCTAAAGACCTCTTCTTATATATTGTTATCTTGTACTTCAACTTATATAAGCTCTAAATGATAAAGATTTATCTCTTCATCATTTTATTTATCTTCTTCTCTTTCTGAACCTTGTATCAAACACGACCTCTTATATCATTATCTTTGCATGGATATGTACTCAGAATCCACCATGCATGTCTTTCTGTCTTCATCCATTTACGTATGTATGTATGAACGTACGCAAGTATGCATGTACATCTATCTGTATATAGGTCTGTATGTATCTATGTATGGGTATGTCAACTTTATATATTTGCTGTTGACGAGATGCAGCATGACCTGTGATATATAGTTTAAATCCATAAGTGTGCCTTCTGATTATAGAGTTTTGCGGCTCCACGATATAATGATATTTACTGGGTTATTTATCTTTGGTTTATAAATATGCTATTATCTATTAGAGGGGTTTATTTTCCCCATTGTAGACTCCGACCTATTCATTTTTACAACTACTTATTACTGCATAAGGGATAAATATTTCTTTTGGCCAGAGTTAAAGAAGGAAGTGCTCGTGTTAGTACGATTGGTTTGAGTAACTAAGTCGTGCATTTCGATGTTATGTTCTACTTACTACAGACATTTAATACAAACTATCTAATTTAATTCAGTGAAACAAAATACGAAACAAAATCAATAAACTCATCTTTATCACTCTAAAAGGTACATATAAATTTTAAAGATTGAGACAACTTGGAGAGTTCGAGAAAGAGAACATTGAGGAATCACACCGAAAACCCTTAGACACGTCAAAATCTCGATAACGACAAGAGTTTAACGCGTTTAGTACTAATTATTTTTTTACTCAAAAGTACCCTAGCCTTACTCTGATTTAATCCTGAATTAATGCATGTATTTCTCCCAATGTTTTGTTCTATAAAATCTTGTCAAAGTTGATTTCAGCGATGATTTTAAATATAATTAATAACACTGATTGGTATGTTCTCAAGTTTAGCTTGAATTATATATCTCTATCGTGCAAACAAATAATAAATTCGGATCACTGTCAAAGTTGAGAAATTGCACAGGAGCCGTGTATGAAATATATTTAACTGGCCATAATTGCTTGTTGCACATGCTTGAACTATTATTAATCAAGCTATACTCAACTTGATTCTCTCTGAGAAATCCCTTAAAGATTTTGCATTATTTCAATTAATGCTCATGTTGTTAGCTGCAAGTCATTCATGAATGAGAAATCATTTTGTTCAAGATATTGAAAAAAATGAACACTATCTATTGAGCGTAAGACATCATTCGAAGGTAGCAAGGGTCGTACATTTCCCGGCAATTGAGGTCTACAATTTCGATCCATTATACTTAACAAATGGTGTGGGGTCTGTAATTTTACTACCACTTTGTATCAGATTTTCAAGATTTAAGGCGAAAACGTTCCTGGATGTAATGAGTGGGCATAAAGTAAATATTGTCCGCGACGGCTGCGTGAATTGAACTCAGGACCTTTAAGGAGAAAAGTGAGCGGAAATGTCGCGTGTATTTGTATATAAATAATATCACATTCATATGGTCCGGCTCAATAGACCTTTAGAATTCTCGGAGAATAGCAATTTAGTAATTAAAGGTTTCATCAGCATGTCATCAAAATGTTATATTTGACAGTATTTATATATTATTTTTATTTTATGCTTGACTCAAATAAAACAATAACAACAACAACAACAACAGCTACTACTACTACTAATAATAATAATACATTTATTGGGGCCTGCATATCATATTGTTTGTGAAACTCTCCCGGATCTATGATGGATGACCTTGTCTTAAGCAATAGAAGAAAAGATAATTCACACATTAAAAAAAAAAAAAAAGGGTGATGTGCACCTATAGCGCATTGAATTACCAGCCCACAAAACATTTTTTAGAGAACATAATTTGATTCTGGTACTCATCTGGCTGGTTTTGAACCCCATTCATGTTGCATGTGGCTGTCAGTGGATTGCCTACTTTTTAGAACTAGCCAAATACAGGTAGAAGTGTTTTCATGTCTAACTAGCTAAGTTGCCCTTTGCAAACTGAATTTAATACTTTAAGTGCGTATAAGTTGGACACAAACTATTGAAGCCCTATAAATATAAACAAAATATTGGTCCATTTGTCACCAAAATCCACATGGAATAGTCTAAATTTCTAATAACTCTTGAAAAATTCTGTATAATATGGTTAAGTTACCCAAATCCCGAGATAGCTCAGATGGACATAAATTATTCAATATTGGCTACCACTTTACATGCGTCATCTGCATCAGACAGACTTTTAATACCAATTGTAGCGAAAACGTTTTGAATTCATTTCAACTGAACCTTGGAGTTCCTACAATTTTTATTTTACCAGGCTATTCCGGTTTGCCTTAGTCAGTTTCTGGTCTGTTGGAATTATCTAAAAAGCCAACTTTATCGCATGACGTAAACAATGCTAGAAAATGACGTCAAAAGTGATCCCAACAAAGTTATCAATTTGCACTTACTGACGGAACAAACGGACGAAATTATCGCTCATTCTACTTCATGTTAGTCGACTACAGCTTGAAATTTAGGAGCAAAATCAGGCTGATCACAAGTACTTGTCTTCTGTGGTTGTATTCAAACATGGACTAAACAATATTTCTATCATACATTTAGATGCAAGTTCGTCTACATAAGTGCAAAGTAATTTCAATTTGTACTTTACTTTAGCTTTTCTCTTCACACTGTACGAAATAAAGTGGTATAACACATTAATTTTTTTTTAGATATATAAGGCAATTACGATGAGACAACAAACGATGAGGAGAATGATCAAGATTGTTGTAAATTAGAAACAATGTATAGCTACGCGACAGAGACCATGACCACCAGTAAATTCATGTACATGTTTGATTTCAGCGTGTCACTATTGAAGGAGCAGGTGGCTTTGTGTGAGCATGTAGACCTCTGATTGTTTAGAAAACATCAGGTAACTTTTGATGAATTTTTAAAACTTTGATTCAATAGTATAAAAATAAATAAATAAAGACAGAAAGAATAGAAAGATAGAAATAAAGTTAGAAATGAAGGCGAGTATGACATGACCAGAGATGAATGTATTTTTTCCTGTGTATTCATGGCATATTCTTTACGAAAGTTTTCTTTATTCACTTGTCCATTTTGTTACACAAAGCGGCTATTTTGAATGATTTAAAATTAAGTAGAGAAACTTAATTCGAGACTACCATTGATAAAATATGCAATAATAATAATGATAATAATAATAACAAGAAGAAAATTGATTATCATCACCATAATCATCATCGTCGTCAACTTCGTCGTCTTGCTTTTTGATGATGATGATGATTATTGTTTTTGTTATTATTATTATTATTATTATTATTGAGATCAAGATTTGAATATTAAAATAATGGAGGGTTCTTTTTTTGTTGAAAAAGTTACAGATTTTATGGACTTAATTATTATTTATTGATGAATTTTAGAAATAAATAGATTCTACACTTCCGAACGGCACGATCACTGTGTTGCCTAAAAAAAGTAAAAATATAGTATTTTTATTGGCATAAAGTAAGTCTTGCACTTTGATTTATATCATCCTCATGATGATTGTCGTCGTCGTCGACATCAACAATAATGATACTTAACTAAAATAACAAGCAATACTACTTCTACTTATACTGATCAAGACGGCATCAACAAATACATATAATTAAAAAAAACTAACATTCTGTCGCAAAATTGTAGTCTTCACACTTTCCTCAGTTTTATCTTCCTTGTCGCTAAATCATACCATTCCCATCTTCTCTAGCCCCTCACCCGCCCACAACCACCCCAACCCCGGACGAATCAGAAGGTGTCATAATTATATATGAAAGTTCATTGGTAAAAAAACAAAACCAGCACACAGACTACTCGTAATATTAAGGAATAAAGCGGAGCACAGTCTAAGAACGTGTGTTAATTTACAATGAAGCGGAGGACAGTCTAAGAATGTGTGCTAATTTAGAATTTTCCCCCGATCGCCGATTTCACCGAGAACTCTGTGTACGGCCAACCTGCGATCTGGAACCCGGTTGTGATCTGGATCAGGGAAAGGTAAGCACGACGACGACAAAACGAGGTGTGTGTGTTTATTGTGTTTTACTTTTATTTATTTCGTCTATCACAATTGTTATTATGGTAATCAGTTGCTCATAGAATGTATATTATACACTCACATTTTCGGCAATATTCTGAGGCAAAAATGAACTGTAAAAGGTTGAAGTTGCATTTATCTTTATATATTTTTTAAATTTATTTAGTTTTTTTCCTTATTATTATTGCGGCTCTTGGTACAGAATCTTGGGACTGTTGGTACAAATTCTGACACTATAATTTTTAAATACATTCTCTCTCCGTCAAATGTGCCCAGTCACAGACGATAATTCGGTGCACAAAGGGTTCAGTGTTCGACTGAAATATTCATTTGATTACCTTTATGCCATTGTGAATGTCAGAAAACATAAAAAATAAAATAAAAACTTTGAGAACTTGTGGAAAAGCAATCGGAAAATCAAGTAAAATTTCCTTTTTATGACTAAGATTAAACAAATTCTTACATTGGTACAGTTCTTCTTGAAGTAGCACTTTTGAATTCAATCTTACCTCGGCAAAATGTGCCAAATAGTAGTCACATGATGAATCGATGAATAAAGTATTCATATTTTCAACGGAAACTTTCATGTAATCTCCTTTTGAGGTCGGAAAAGACGTGGACTGCGATTATTGAACCCAGGGAATAATTTAGTTACTGTGAACGCAAGCACTATTAAAAGATGCTTTACTTTATTGCATAAGACCACTATTTCGAGGGTATAACTGATAGCTAATACAATATTGTGATTTGGCTTTCTATCGCCCTCAAGGCTGATGCTAATGTACTTCACCATGAGTGCGGCAGTCTTTTCTTTCTCGGCACGTTTCTCAATGTCAAGTACATGTATAAGAGAATCTTATGAATATAAGCTAATCTATTGATTCAAAATGAACAATATTTTGGGATAGTTTAACTTTGATAGTAATATGCTAAGTCCATAAGAAGTCAATAGGTCGGAAGATAACCTGTGATAAAGCTCAACCAATCAGATGTCTGAAAACCTCATTTATATGCTTAGATGTAGCCTCTGGTCGAATTTACGTGAGAGATCTGTGTGAGATAAGCCTTGATACTGTGTAAAGACTGATTAGAATACGTTCAAAATAAAGTTTGGAGTGTTGAAGGCCGAGTTACAACACTGACAGATATGTCTAAAAAAGGTAGTGACCATAAGTTACAAATGAGGAGTGAGTGGACAAGCAAGTGAAGCTGTCTTAATCTAAACGTGTCAAAAAATGTATGAAAACATAACACTTATTTAATCAAACAGCCAATTAGATCCCGGTAAGTTGCAACTCTCCTCGACAACAGCTATATTTGTACTGACTCCTGGTGAAGTTTGCCTCCTTTTATGGTGGGGTCTCAGCTTTTAACAAGACCAGTCAATCATATGTCAGATTATCTCATTATTGAGCGTAGATGTCACTCATACTTAATCTCTTCTTACATCTTGATGATATAAGCCTATAACCAGTTTTATCAATATCTATCAAGAAAAAAAAAGCTTCTGAAGTGTTAACTAGCTCATCCAATTAGATGCAAGAATATTTCGTTAATATCAAGTTGTCGCTCATTCTCAAACTTATTCGATATCTTCATAATAGAAGCTTATACGAGGGGTTTGAAAAGTGTAGAAAATTTTGTTTCAACTTTTTCGCTTTCTTGAGCCTATCAATAAAATTAACGCTGATCGATAGACAAAATAACGTTCTTTAAAATGGTGTGCAGCTGCACGTGCAGCACGTCAGACATATGCATATATATGTGTGTGACATAAAACAGGTAAATGACTGTGACATAAAAATGTCAGAGAAAGAGCGCAATTCTGCTATTAAAAGTACTCTCCCACTGATATCAAGATCGACTTGGATAAAGTTTTTGGATGCAATTCTCAGTCATATCCTACAATTTGGAGGTAGATTCGTCGTTTTAAAGATGGTCGCAAATCCATGGAAGATGACCTACATTCTGACAGACTGTTGTCTGTTATTGGTGAGCGGGAAATGGCTGCAGTGTAGGATGAAATTGATGAAGATGCACTATACAAAGTAGAAGATATTTTTATTAACATGGGCATTCATTCGTTAGCTGTTTTTAATATATTTAAGAGTCCTTTGAAGCTTTGAACGGTTTGAAAAAGATGGGTCCCGCATTTGTTCACGGCTGATCAAAATACAGACTTGGGTTGAATTACCGAACAGCTACTCACCTAATATGAAAAGAGTGACCAGAGACGTTTGAACGAGATTGTCAGAAACGATGGAATATGGATTTACTTTTTTAATCCCAACTCAGTTGAAAATAATAAAGTCTGGATAGGAGAAAACGAGCAGAGACCGCAAATAGTTCCACGTAGTCGGACTGTCAAGCTAGTTTTATACGTATTATGTTTCGATGCAAAATGCCCGTCGCCCAGGTATCTGTGCCTGACTCTGCTCCGACCAGGTGATTTTCAGCTGAATCCCGTTATCAACGATTCGCAGAGGGACAGACGATTTGAAAGCCGCAATGAGTTTGGAAATGCAGTTTTCCAGTGTATGAACAACATACCAAAATGTGAATACAAGATGCCATTTATAAACTGGATACTCAGACTGAAAAAGTGTGTAGAGGTTCATGGAGAGTACTTTGAAGAGATGCACTGACGTACTGTTCACTAATAAAGAACTTTGTTGCACAGCGTACTAATATTCGGAACTTTTTAAATACCCCACGTATAGTAATCAAGATAATAGAGTGTAAATAAGCAGTACGTGTACGGGGCAAACAAAGGGTGATAACATCATGGTGTCATGATAGTTATTCGAACACGAGAGAGAGAGAGAGAGAGAGAGAGAGAGAGAGAGAGAGAGCGACTGACTTGTGTCTTTTTGTGCTATGGTTTAGTTACTTTTTGCGGACTTAAAGAGTCAAATATAAGATTTCTATACTTGTTTCCAGACGCTATTGATTAAAGGTAAAACACATCAATAATGCAGTTACCAACCAACGAAAATGCTATTAATATTATTACTCTTAGACTGTACATGTGCTTGACACACACACACACACACACACACACACACACACACACACACACACACACACACACACACACACACACACACACACATGTAGACATACACAGACACACAGGAGTAAAGGTCCTACGTTTAGAAAGACATTATAGTTAAAAGTGACACTTACAATAAAAAAAATGAAATAATAATAATAATAATAATAATAATAATAATAATAATAATAATAATAATAATACAAACACTGAACCGATTTAAGAAGTCCCTTGAAAAGAAAATTTTGCGATGAAACACATAAAGGAGGTCACAGGAAATTCTCAAACAGAACTAAGGGAACTACTGAAACAGAAACACACATATCTTTACACGGTTTGATTACACATGCATTAAGACAAAAAAAAAAAAAAAAAAAAAAAAAAAAAACCGCGGTAGCACGAGCTTTCAATCAACCAAATTTCTTTTCTTTGGACGTTATGGACATAAGCTAAATGAACTTCAGTGACTAAAATAATAATGAAAATTCAAAAATGTTTCACAAACATATAAATATAACTTTATTTGAGTTCCCAATCGCTTTCACCAATGTTCCTGCTCGCAAAATGATGATCACATGAAAATATAAATCCTTTGTACACCGATTCATAGCCTGCAATTTGGCACATATTATGAGAGAGAGAGTTTGGAGTTTTCAATTATAGAATCAGACTTGGAGCAGACAATATCAATAATAAAAAGTTCTAAATGCAAAACCAGTGGTGCAAAACACGCGAAGAGCAGCTGCAAATCTTTTATTATTTAATTCTGCTTCAATATCTTTTCCTGACAAATTGCGTTAATAACCTACATTTCCGGTATAATTCAACAGCATCAAAACAATTGTTACAACAGAAATAAAAAGTTAAAACCATGAACCCACGAACATTGTTTTGTCGCCATCGTGTTTACACTTCCCTTGTTTCGAATCGCACCCAGATTCACAATCGCTGGTTGTCTGTGGATGATGCTGGGGATTGCTGGGGGAGTGGTGAGGGGAAGAGGGTGAAGGGCACATTTTGTCCTCAGGAATTGTTTGGGAGCTTTTTGTTTTTCGTGGAGAAACAATGGCAGTTTGGATATTGTACAGATTTTATGACATATTCCATTTGTTATTAAAATTTTTGATCCTACATTTCTGTTGGCGCAGGAGGGAATTCAATTCATGACATGGCGAGTAGACCCATGCATACACAAAGGCGGACACTATTATGTATAGACCCCGCCGTTTAGGATGATACACGATGATAATGATGATGACGACAGAGGTGGTTGTGGTCGTGGTGGCGATGATGGCGAAACAAGGATGACGAAGATGGTTGTAAAGACGCTGTTAATGCCGCCTATTAGGACTGCAGCAGTGAGACACGCCTTGTTAAATGTGGAAACACTAATAAAAATGTTGAGATCTTATAGGCTTGGAGGATATACCTAAATATGAATTTAATAATATCATTCCATTTTAGGTCAGTTTTTATTGTATGATATAGTTAACGACAAAGAAAACCATACATTAAAACCTCACCTCTGCTTTGCTAAGTCAGGTATCCTATTTCTGAAAACCAAAGGTTCAGGGAGACTCTGCAACAAGATTTTATAAGATGCCTGAATCTCAGAATCACTTCAAGCTACAGACAGTGGTGCCAAGTACTTGAACCTAGACCCGTGCACCTATCCATCTACCATTCTGAAATATCACTTACAACCTTTCCTCTCCCTCCCCCCCCCATCCTATTTCGAATAGAAATTCAACAAAACGGTCAATGTGCGAGAAAGTTTATATATATATATATATATATATATATATATATATATATATATATATATATATATATATATATGTGTGTGTGTGTGTGTGTGTGTGTGTGTGTGTGATCAAATTGTTTCTTCTGTTAATTGAAACTACTTGAATCGAGCTGCACAAAAAAGAATTTCATCTCATCAAATACAATTTCATCACAGTTCCCTTCTTCTTTGTAGCATCTGGGTATTATCTAAGACAGAATGCGTCTATACAATAAATTATTAAATTTAAATGTTTCCTGTTTTGAAAATGGTGTCTACAATTTTTAGCTTGCGTCTAGATCCCTTAAATCCATTCGGTCTTAAGTAATAGCGGATATCCTCGCGATGATGCTCATGACGTCACCGTTTTTCACTACAAATGCGGTGGCAATATTCATCGACGCGATACGCAAAAGCTTATGGATAGAGAGGTGGGAAGTATTACAAATTGATTGGAGCGATACTGTCATTTCCGAATTTGAACTAGTCCTAAATTCGTCTAAATTCAACCAAAGAACACTTTTTTGAAGGAACTACGAAAGGCAGGGGATTTCATGCATTAATGTACTGTGCTTTCCATGAGAACAATTGAACTCTTAACCATAATGGTAAAGAAGATATAATATATATATATATATATATATATATATATATATATATATATATATATATATATATATATATATATATATAATTTGCAGTAACTAGATCAACATAAGCTTTGTTATCTTAATTTTGGTGTCTTGTCTTTCGGTTAATAACCATTTAGTGGCCTATGACATTTACATAAAACGTCATTAGATCTGAGGTCATATCCATTGGACATCGATGTAATAAGGGTATAAATTACACTCGAGACCATTCAAAACAAATTAGTCTCAGATAAATCTGTTACCATTCATAACAAATTAGTCTCAGATAAATCTGTTACCATACCTAACAAATTAGTCGCAGATAAATCTGTTACTGTATGTACTTTGCCAATCACTATTAGAAACATTGTCCCCGGCAATGATTTACATCTGATACTGGTAGATGTTTTATTATTTATATTATTTCTGTTTCTGCCATATACTGCCACATTTGTTTCTAGACGAAATAAAGTTTTCTTGCTTCTAAGGTCTATCATAAATTGTAACTTATTGAACGCCCTCTTTTTATACTGCTTGATCATTGGAACAATGTCACACCCCCCCCCCCCCCCCAGTCTCCTCAGTTCTTGATGTGCATGTAACAACTAACAGTTTTGAAGAAAAAAAAATCTTTCAATACATCCAATATAGACGCGTACAATGACATTTTCTGCGATGGACGCCACACTTGAAGCAACACATACTAGCGATTCACTCTAGCACAAAGAAATAGTTTGAGTCCATAGTCTTTCTAGATATCTCCACCGATATATGACCTGTATTCGTATTTAATTATTTACTAAGTACATCAATTAAATATCAAATAAAAACAAAAGAAGTTTTTAAACACGAAAGAATATGTACTCAAGCACCACGTGCCATTCCTAGGTTTGAATACGGCTGAAGTCAGAAAATCGCAATCGTCAAGCCAGCTAAACCCTGTAATAAGTCTTTATTATGTATTGAACCTACACATTTTATATTATTTAAAATGGGTAGCATTCCACTTCCCTACAGCATTATCTACCTTATTTTAAAAAATCAGCAAATATAAATTAAACAAATTTCAAGAAAATATTTATTTCTTAATAAAACTGTTTAATATTGTTTTTCGAGGTCATTAATTACCACTATCGTTCAAGGCAAAGAACTATGGGCCAAAAGAACAAATTCTTATTCAGAATCACAAATCATTTATCATTTCACTTCAACATTAACACATTTAAAAAAAATAATCTATGTAGTATCAATTTCTCATTACATATCTACTTTTAACATGAAATATAAAATTTCATTATCTAAGTATTAATGATGCACGCGAATACGTGTAAAGCGTTCTAGTAATATTTGATTCGATTTCCAAATCCTTCTATTCGTATATTGTCCAATGGATTTCCAAATTCTTCTGTTCGTATACTGTCCAATAGGTTTAGCGTCAATGTCCATCTAGAATTACAATTCTCACACCAATTCAATAAGACCTCTTGCATCAATTATGCATCAAAATATTTGATTCAACATAATTTTATATTTTATTTAATTTTTCGTCTTTTTTTCTTCTGTATAACTTGAATCACTATTCTTTTTGTTTGTGTTCCCTGTTTTCGTCCTCGAAGAAAAGGGAAGCTACAAATCCTGAAAGTAATGATAATATTTAGATGAAAATAATCAATATATGTCGATGTCACAAAACTCACTGACCCGTTTTCTTAAAAATGAATTAAATATGAGTTTGAAAACAAAAGAAAATAATTGAGAAACTATAAACCCGACTACCTTTTATGACTACTTAAGAGGACCATCTTTGAGTAGGTAGTTTCAGCTAGTGTTTGTCTATCTATATTATATTATATTATGCTTATACGTGTTGTTAAAGAAATGATCAAGATATTTGTGGTAACACCATAAACGATTTATTCTTAAAGCATTTCCGAAACAGTGTCAGCTCATACAAGGGTCTCTACCTGAGAGAGAGAGAGAGAGAGAGAGAGAGAGAGAGAGAGAGAGAGAGAGAGAGAGAGAGATTACCAATAGAAGTAACTAATCCCCCGAGGAGGTACACTCCATGCCAGCCTATTTCATCTTTCAGAGTTGTTCCAACAACAGCGGAAATAATTCCGGTCATAATCTGACAGGAGATATTAAAATGTAAAAGTAGAAAAATGCAAATAGGTGAATGAAAAGTAAAAAACAATTTCTGTCGTAGGTTTGACAATTTATAACAAGAGGCCCCAGTGGCCCTGAAATGGCTCACCTGGCTGACACTGTTTCATTTTCTGGTAGTGACGGCCATACTGGAAGGCACCTCCTCCTCATTGTTTTACATTGATAGACCTTATACCAGGCGGCTTTTTGTGAACTTTTGGTTATATTCTTTTCTGTGGTTTTTGAGCTCTTCATAGTCGTTTAAAGGTTCTTCTGTTTTTAGTAATAATGATCATATCTGATGGTGTCTTGGAATTATTTGTATAAAACCTATAGGCTTCCAAGCCAGAATGTTTTCTTTCAGATTTGGTCAAGCGTTGTTTATAAGGCATTAGTTTAAAGGGGTTCTTTTTGTGTTAGTAACGGTGGTCATATTTAATAACACATCAGAATTATTTGTAGAAAATCGAAAGGACTTCTTGCCTGAATGTTTCCTGTCAAATTTTTGCTAATTCTGCAGAGCGAACTTTGAGCTGAAGTCGCTTAAATTGCATTTTTTTTTATAGTATTGGTGGCGATATTTGAGGATCGGCATGATTTGTATAATTTTTGGAATATATTTCGGTCATATTTGATCAAAGTCTGTTGAGCGGTTTTTGAGTAGAAGTCGTTTAAGTTTGATCTAATTTTAGTAACTGCGGTCATATTAGATCATGAATATGCATTATTTGTACAACTTCGAGGGGCCTTTTGTGTGAAAATGCTTTTTATCAAATTTGGTTAAATTCTTTTGAGAAAGTTTAGAGCAAAAGTCCTTTAAAAGTTGTTTGATTTTTAATAATGGCGGCTATATTTGTAACGGATTGAGATCATCTGTATAGTATTCAAATGTCTTTACATCAAAATGATTTCCGTTAAAGTTGGTCCAATTCTGTTGAGAGGTTCTTGACAAATAGTTGTTTTAATGTTTTTCTGTTTAGTGACGGCGGCCATATCTGATCGCAGATCAGCATTATTTGTGGAAACTTAAAATGACGTTATTTCAGGATGATTTCGGTCAAATTTGGTCAAATTCTCAGGAGAGGTTTTTTAAGAAAAAGTCACTTTAAAAGCTTTTTCTTTTAATATGTTTGTACTTTGCCATATTTAATGGCGGATCGGCATCATTTATACAAACTTGAAAACGCCATAAGTTCGGATACGGGAAGTTACTTTCTGTTAAATTTGTTCAAATTCAAAAGTTAATAAAATGGGATCGCTAGCGCAATAATATATTTATTTACTTAAATCTCGTATAAGGCTACGAGAGCAACAAAAATAAATTTTTTAATAAATACTAGACCACTCATAGCTTTGTGTATCACCCAAAATGAAGATTAAAAGCTTACTGCTAGTTAGATGTTCCATTTAGTTTTGGCTCCTCGCCAGACAATCATGTCAGGTGAGATAATACTACCAATTTTACTTCATGAATGATTCTGGCAATATTTACTATGGAATCTGTAGCAATGAGCATTATTTTCATTAACACCAACATTCTAATGTAGTTGTTTTTGTGATAGTTTTCGGCCAAAAATGTACTTTGGCTTTACATGTTAATAATGTTTCTCTCTGAGAGTTCAAAACATACTGCACAGAGTGAAAAGAAAGAAAAGATCGTGCGGAAACTGGTTCTGTGCGACAACAGATTGGAAATCGTACTCAGAAAAATGCTACAATTGTTTTAAAAAAATTGAAAAATCAACTAACCTGATTGTTTGAAGAGGATATGTACAGAAGCCCTACTAGTTGTATAGGCTGGCACTTGTGAGCATATGGGACTTAACACTAGGCGTCATTACAAAAACGGCACTTGGGGGCATAAGGGGAAATTAACATTAGGCCGTCATCTTTGTGGGTTCATAGGAACAAGGGGAAATCCTATGTTAAAAATGTTCATGGGTTTAACATGTGTGGTTCTGTCTGGCGGGAAATGTAACATCGTAACATTACGGATCTATCTGGCCTCTAACGATAAATGTAATGTTACAAATTTCCATATCTTTAACATTATGGGGCTGTTTCGAGTCTAATGGGAAATGTAATTTTAAAAATGTCCATAGGTTTAACATGATGGGTCATTATGGCTACAAGGGAAAACGTAATTTTTAAAACGTCCATATTTTTACCATGATGGGACTCTATAGGGTCAAGATAGGAAATGTAATGTTAAAAATGTTTCATGGTTATCTACTATCCAACATCCAGTCATCTACTAGCCAGCACAAAGCGATCTAGTATACAATTCCCAGTTATCCCAGCACCCACTAGTTTACTAACCCCACAGGGTAGGATGTAAAAGAAAGGGTATAGAAATTAAATTTAAATTCCTTATAAGCAAAAATTAACTTCCCTATCCCCCTATAAGTTACCTATTATCCTCGTATAAACAAAGTAGAACCTCTATCCACCTCCCCCTACCTCCCCCTTCTAGTCAAAATGACCATTTCCTACTACCCTTATAATTCTTATAACCTTACCAGTTTAGTGAAAAAAGAAAACACTTTGGGTGTCTGTGGTAAGAAACATTAGGCCGCCATCTTTGTGGGTTTATCGCGTCCAACGGGAATTAACATCGGGTAATATTAACCCTATGGAAAGTCTCCAAGAAAAGTGAACAAAGGGAATATAAAAAAGTATGGGGTCTAACGGTAAATGTAATGTTAAAACTACTCTTACTGATCAATACTCAGTGTCCGAAGTTACGCTCGTTTCTCTAAGCCTTTACCTATTTCATGTTATAGTAATATTTAGCTCTTATGGTAACGTCTTGTACCTTCATAGAGGTTTGAGTAAAAAGCATTCGTTTCCAGTTGTCTGTTTCCGGTTTCTCGTGAATTACAGCAGATGAGTGCTTCGGCAGAAAATGAAAATTTCAGAACAATGCAGGCAAAGAAGGCTAAGGTTCCGTAAGAAAAATTCACAAAGTACGAAATTCATTGAGAAAATTATTAATCCAAGCAAGGAAAAATACTTCCTTTGCACAGACAAAGAAACGCGCACGTGCCCTTATGCAAAACTGTTCCACGACATCGCGTGATAGCTCAGTTGATAGAGCGTCGGACTCGTAATCAAAGGGTCGTGAGTTCGATACCCGCCCAGGCAAGCCCGGGTCGACTGCCTCTGTGTGTTCTTGGGAAAGGGACTTAGCTCCGAGTTCCTTTACATGATAGTGTTGTTGTTTCCTCGTACATTTCTCCATCGTATTGAGGGCTGTCAAGTCATTACAAGCATTTCTGCGGCTGCACTCTAGGTATTTTATACCTTTATATTAAACTTAAAAAAAATATTACATAGACTTATTACTAGACGAGGAATTTTAACATATAGACGTACAGAAGAAGCTAGAATTTTAAAGCAAAGTTATAAACTTTTCTAAAACTTACCGTAGCGATTCTTATTAAACCATAGGTGATGCCGAGGTTAGAAACCCCGTAGAGTTTGGACACGACGGCTGGTAAGGCGCTATAAGTCCCGCACACACAGAAGTTTATGGCACATACCCAGGTCAGAAAGAGTGGCTTCCCCACCCATTCCGATGCCAAAATTGTCATCAGTAGACATGCCGTCCCTGTTGTGATGTACTGAATGGCAACCTGGACAAAAGTTACAATTTCACAGCTTTATTGAGGTATATATCCATAGTAAACAAATTTATTTTATAAACTTGAGTCATGAAGACACAGAATACAAATATATAGTCAGCCAGATAGGGAGAAATACCAATAGATACAAAGGCAGACAAGGACAGATTGACAGGTACAAACACAAAACATGGAAGGACGGAAAGGAAAATTACCCACTTTGAATCCGAAACGGTCCATAATGGCTCCCCAAAACGGTCTTCCAGCACAGTTAAATACAGATGATAGCGACCCAACTAATGCCAGGAAATGATCGTCAAGGATGAATGTCTGCCCATATGCCTTGTCCCCCCAAAAAGAAAAGAAACACAAATTCTTATGATTTCAAATGGAGTGAATTTTATCTATCTATCTATCTATCTATCTATCTATCTATCTATCTATCTATCTATCTATCTATCTATCTATCTATCTATCTATCTATCTATGCAAAAGTGAATATGTCCATGTACCGGTTCATGCATAGAAATATATGTGTAAATTCAACAGGTTATCGGTTATGTTCATCCTTTAGTGCTTCAAGCGCTTTCGCATCATCATCATGGATGCTCTTCACGTAGATCTATAGTAAACAAAATTATCTTATAAACTTGAGCGATGAATAGACAGAATACAAACATACAGTCAGAGAGATAGGGAGAAAGACAAATAGATACATAGGCAGACAAAGACACAGATTGACAGGTACAAATACGAGACATGGAGGGAAAGAAAGAAAAAATACCCACTTTGAACAAGAGTGATATCCTGTTGTATTTACAAATTTATTTCTCTCTCTCTCTCTATGTATACTCATATACCTTGGCACACAAAGTAGATGAAAGAAAGAAACACATATTTATGAAAACACAAGCACCCGTTTTTTTCCAACACTTTCCTTCTACTGATTATATTTCTAAATACTATTTGCAACAGAAAAGTTATTTCATCATTTTGGACTGTTTCTAGTCTTATTCTGTATTGAATCTTTTAAATATGTAAACGATATTTCTGAAATTAATGCAAAAAGGTTTGAATTGTACCTTGTTTAAATGTTGAAATCGACCTTTGTTTCATTGTTTTCCGTTTCAGGGTGTGACCGCAAAGGGGAGATAACTTTCAAAGTTCCAACTTTGTAACGAACGCAATAAATGTCAAGGAGTCTATTACAGAATATTATCAGAAGTAAGCCGAATACATTAAAATTGAGCACTCCATTCAAATAAGAGATACTACTTTGTACAAGGACATGAACCTCGGTTTTAACATAGCGAGTGATATTCACGTTTGAGACTTTGCGAAGAAATATATAATTCGATTATTGAATCATTTGGGGTTACGTTTCAAACAGTGGTGGAGAGTACTCAGTATCAACTTCGACAACTTGTCATTACGAAAGACTACAAGTTCTAGTATGCAGTTGTACTCACACCTTGTATAGGGTAGACAGCGTCAAACTACCATAGCCCACACTGAAGAGGATGATGGAAAGTATATAGTAGTTCCTGGATGTCACCATCTGTTTGACCAGCTGAAGAAGAGTACTCTCAGTCTGTTTATTTCCCTCTGAAGACAGGGTGTCATTTTTCGCGTCTCCTTTTTCAGCTCCTACGATTGATTTTGTCTGAGAAACAAGTATGTGGTTTCCTATACTACTGTCCTTCACTGACGCTTCTCCATTTATGAGATTGGTGTTCGTTTCTTCTTTGTCACTTGTATTGTCCCTGACAGATATGTCCCCATCTTTGTTTTGAGGTGTTCCTTCTTCTTCGGAGTTGGTGTTTATCGTCTGGTCCATTCTAATAACAATCTCAGGCTACATAGAAGAAAGAGCCCTCAGTTTAAGCTACTGCTTTGGTTCATAATTTATTTATTTATACAGCACAAAAGAACAGAATAATACATTAATGATGAATAACGTTTAGAACCATCCGGATTTGTTTTAGCCATATTCTTCGTCGGAGTCGTGTTAAAACAAATGTACAGTATTTACACAGACTTTGAAAAATGTATCTAAATTAATGTTTGCACTATACCTTACCAGTTAAAACTGGCTCCAATTCATGACCGCAAGCACATCAAAGCAAGGAATATTTTGATATGATCGGCACTCCTAATGTTACAATGGTACATTCACTTTAGGGCGAATGACTCTGTCTTTTCTGTTTAGTGTGAGCAACTTGACGCAATTTAGCTGACCTCGGATGTTCCATCAATACAGTTTGTAACAAAAATAGATTCTTTTTGTTAACTAATACTTGAAACTGGGACACATCTGTCTTCTGGGAAAACGACACAAAGATTGTTACTGGGCCTCTCGATCATTTCGACGGTCCCAGCGTTGATATTGTTTGCATTCACACAGAGAAGAGTAGATTGACAGTTTTAAGCCAAAGATACATTTCGCTGACTAATGCGTCACACTTCCAGTGGTCGTAAGAACGCAGATAACTATCATGCGCCATCTTTGAAGAAAGTACAGAAATATTGCTCCTTTTACCCATCATGCACCGCATCAGATTTGAAACTACCAACAAATCACTACATTTCAGTATGGAACATCCAAATTGAATTCAGACTAGCCGTTATGTGAATGACGTTAGTGTTGTGCGAATGACGTCGCTGACTATCCAGCTGGTAGATAGAGATTTTCATAGTTACTGGCCTGTCATATTGGCAATGCCAGCGAATGTATAAATTAAATAATTTTACTTAAGAAATATACACTGATTTTAAGACTGAGCATTTTATATAATTAAATATACTGAAAGGAGTTTACAGAAGTTTTTTTATATATTATTTTGTTTAGCTCGTTGGATAAGATACATGAGCATACTGAGTGCATGTACATTCCATGGAACATGATACAAGACTCTGCCTTTATTTGAGAGGAAAGGCTTTCCTTGAAGAGTACATGGATATAAACTCCAAAGTAATTTTTATAAGAAAATAATGTTCTTTAATTCCTTGACCCGTCCATAAAATTACTTTATTTTGTACATGAAATACCTTATTTTCGTCCGACGATGGCGATGAAAATAGCAATAAGACTCCAATTATTTGCATGGCTGCGCAAGTTCCGCCCAGGACCAAATAACAGGTGGGTACTCGGTTCAGCAAGGCTTCGTCTGAAAAATACCTGTTTCGACAACAGATGAGACAATAGGGCGTCCCAAAAAACCTGTTAGATGTTCTTTCAAATAAGTTTTGTTTGATATTAATATTCGGGTGTTGAAATTTCCATGACAATTACTTTTGCGTTATTCGATGCAAATATAACAATCATTTTATTATAGGATTATGCATAAATGTTACCTAAATACTGATAATGTAAATAAACTCCAAAGGGCTATATGTTAACTTTGTGAGTAATTATGTCAAATATTATGCATTGATTTCAAGGAATTATGCATTTTATTTTTGTGATTCCAACTTCCCTTTTCTTCATTAAAACACGTTCATAAATGTTATTACTTGTACCATGATTTTAGACAACACACATTTTCTGTTATGATCCTCTTCACACAACTCCAGAATATCTATTCATTCACACCAGGCAGTATGAAGTCAGAACAAAAGCTAATGAGTGGTTAGAATTTTTCATGGGGGGGGGGGATTATGGTTAAAAGTAGCCTTCGTCGCGCTTACTAGCAAGAAATCAGATTTTACTGGATAAACCTATAAGCCTACTTGTGTCCATTATAAATAACATTCTAATGTTATTTAACCAAGATTCTGAGAAGTAACAGCTTATGTTCCTAACTGTCAACACGATTGAAACTTCAGAAATCATAAATTAAAGAAATCAGCAGTTGCCTGTGAATTTATAAATTAGAAACAGAGAAATATGGCAAAAAAAGGAAATCTTACATTTCATGGGATTTACGATAGCGGTAACAGAGGAAGAAAACTATAAAAATAACATCCGTGTCACTTGCGACAGCGACTGTTACCTGGATTCAGTTTCTAAGGTGAAGTTTAATGTGGATATTTGGAATGAGGAGTTACTTGCAGAGTTTCTTCTTTAGATGCAGAATTTAGTGTTTGAATTAAAAAAGCATTTGGTCATTCAGTTATTGAAAACCTTTTGAAACTACTTATACATTTAGATTTTATCCGGGATTGCGAATTGTGAACTGTTGCCACAGTGGGCTTTCTGAAAGACGTTAAAAGGAGTCCCTAGGATTAATCTTTGTATACAAAATTCAAGTTTATATGACGTTACCGTTCACAGTCAAGAACACAGCAGTAAACAATGTACATTAGGAACAGATGGAATTATGAAATCTTAACTCTTATCAGGTGACAATTATTGTTCACGAACGCTAATAAAAGGTTTTAAAATGTAACAACAACGTTACTGTAACTTACTTCCTGACAATTGTTACTGTGTTAAAACACAGGATTAGGCAAATCCGCACTGACAATTGTTACTGTGTTAAAACACAGGATTAGACAAACCCGCTTGGACAATTGTTACTGAGTTAAATCATAGGATTAGACGAAGCCACACAGACAATTGTTACTGTGTTAAAACACAGGATTACACAAACCCGCACTGACAATTGTTACCGTGTTAAAACACAGGATTAGACAATCCCGCACTGACAATTGTTACTGTGTTAAAACACAGGATTACACGAACCCACACTAAAAATTGTTACTGCGTTAAAACACAGTTTTATACAAACCCACACTGACAATTGTTACTGCATTAAAACACAGGATTACACAAACCCACACTGACAATTGTTACTGCATTAAAACACAGGATTTTCACGAACCCACACTGAAAATTGTTACTGCATTAAAACACAGGATTACACGAACCCACAGCTATGTTTATTCTTATCTTCTTTTTCTGACTTTAGTGTAAACATCAGGGCCGCCGCGAGTTTGCGCTGGACGAAACGGCGTCCCGGGCGAGTGGTGCCCTAGGCACCCCCACCATCCCCGGTAAAAACACCGCAAAATGTTTATTTTTTAAATGTTAATATTCATGAGAATAATAACTAAACGTAGGTATTTTAATGAAACAAATGTACGTTTATGTCAGTAAAATACAGAATAAAAGAACATGATCCGCGAAATGTCCCCCCACCCTGGATTGGCGCCCCTGGCGTCGCTCGTATCACATGCCCCTTACGACGGCTCTGGTAAACATTTGAGACATAAGTTTCATGCAGGTATGTACTGTATATTTAGGTCATTTCATTTTAAATCAGAGCTGCATATAATCTCTATGATTTCCATATACTCGCCTTTCCGTTCCCTCCTTAACATCGGGTGACAGGTTATCCGGGTTGATGTAGAAAGTAATGACCTGGTTAAAAATGCTGGCTGACCCCCCATAGCCCGCAACAATAATTCCGGCAACCAGTCCAGACCGAGTTGGAAACCACTGTGAACATATATTGAAAAACAAGTGAACGAACTTACTTTACTTTTCAAGCGTATGCGAATGTTTTTGCAGATTACGTATTCTGTATCTGTAACATATAGGGGAAAATGGCTTTAGACAAGTCTTTCCCCGTGGAGAATAAACGGCTTTTTCCCTTGGATAAAAATGGCTCTAAGAGTCGGGAAATGTTGTTCTCGGAGAGATTTTCCACCATTAGAAGAATGTTCAATATTTGGAACTTTCAATGATTTATAAATTTATGTCTTCAAGCGTCAGATAGCCAGGTTCCAACTCCCACCCTGGAAAAATTGCTGTAGAGCAACTTTACCCCCTCTCAGAACCATATTTATCCCACTTGAATACAACAATGAAACCGTTCGTGTTCACGGGGAAACAACTAGTCTATAGTCATTTTTCTCCTATGTGTTACAATACCGACAAATGTTTCCCTCGAACAAACAGCTTTAGAATACTTTTCCCAATATGTATTCTCTGGAGTCATTTTTACACGCATATATGTACATGCATTACCTTTCGTGACCATTTTTCCCCATGACAATTGGTTAAATATTGCATACGATGTGACTTGACGGTAAATACTACAAAGACAAAAGTGATGGTTTTCAGAAATGTGAGTAAATTGCATGATTGTGAGAAATGGTTTTACTCAGGAAATGAATTAGAAATTGTTTACAGTTTTAATTACTTGGAAAATGATTTCATTACAATGGGTCATTTTTCAAGAATCAAAATGTTTTTACAGGTGTAGGTCTCAAAGCTATGAATGTACTTTTATATAATGTTGAAAGTTATAATTTTTCTTACAAAACGTTATGCGAATAGTTGGACTCTTTGGTCACTTCTTCTTTAGTAGTATCATAATGGGTATTTAAGACCACATTTAGCTATCACGACTCCCCAGCACAGTACCCCTTCTAGTTCCCCATAACTTTTCCCCACTGAGGATTTTTGACACACGCGTGCATCCGTGTGGAATCTTCGCTTCTAGTCAGCGTCAGGAGTTCAGGGATTTGGAAGCCGTGATATGTAAGAGTGGTCTCATACACACCCATTATTATACTACTCACTGAGATAGATTAGGTTCCTGCGATAGGTTTACTCGATTTTTACTGAAAGTAAATCAATTATCTGTTTTATGTCGCTAACGCCCCAGTTCCGTATCTGTGCGCGGAGTCGTCTGTGGTTTTCCATTTCAACCAACACCCTCTCAACCGCTGCTATGGTAATCGTTTTATCTTCGATAGCCACTGAGTACAGCTTAACAATTGTGCTGAGACTACTTTGTGCCGCCGCGAGAATTACAGAATAGACAGGTATTCGTGAATGTGATCGTAATGAAAATATTTGCCGGCACCACCAGTCACACCGATTACCATCGATATGGCTCCGACAACAATTCCGATTGGCGTGCCTATAAGAGCTGCAGTGGTCATGATTCCTGCCACAGCCAAACCAATGGTTACTGCTGTGGCAAGTCCACAAATAGCATCCACGACAACACACACGCGTTTATATTTCGCAAGCATAATGGTTTTCTTAGCGTTTTCATCTCGCAGTTGTCGTTCCGCTTCAATTATTTTATCGCGTCGGTAACTTTGAGGGTCTATCACAGTTCTTCTATTGTCATTATGGAGATTAATTGCTGGCCTTAATTGGCTGCAAGACGCACACGCACTTTCAACCAATCATATTTCTTCACTGGCACAACTACCATGCAATCATAGAAATTATCTTGCGGGGTAATATTTATGTTTGAGGCGGTTATACGTTCCGGGGGCTTGCCACCATGTTCACCTAAAACTACATTATGTTACGCCTTTGCTTTGTGTCTCCAATGATGGTTTTAGCCAATGAACCGTTACGTGGACAAGTGCGTTCTTGTTGAATATCAGCCGAGGTCTGTCTTTTCCTGGTCGAATTAATGTTGGTTTAACATAATTGACGGATAATGTAACCGCTGTGGATTCGTCGGTGAATTTCACTTTATCGTTGTAGAAACAATCTTTAGAAGTTTTCACACTGAGTTTTCAACTTCCCGCGACGGGGCGTTTTTGCGTGCTAATGAGATTCCAAGCTGGCCTCGATTTGGTAGTTGCACATCAGGGTGGCTCCAACTATCGAGTCATATTTTACCTTCGCGTACATTATATTTGAGCGTATATGAGAGTCTGGTAACACCACTCTGAAGCAGATATTCGTCGACAAGTGAAACAGAATTGCCATCAATGTTAGCATCCGCTGTCAGCTGGCCCAACACCCCGCCGGTAAATTCCGCAACATCGTCGCCGCGTGGCTGTTCAGAATCCATTACGTATATGTAATGATAAATCTTAAACACAGACGCCAAAGACGGTTAAATACACGTTTGGATAGACTTTGAGTCCTTCGAACTGAATTTCATATCCGGCGACTAATGTTAACGACTCCGTATATATGAAACTTTCTTGAGTATTGTCGTCTTTGTCGGTACGCGCCAAAAATAGTCTATCACCCTGGTGATCATTTATCAATATTGCAATTGTACCCCACCTGCCTATAGATCCGGTCAAGATAAACAAGTACGATCCTGACGCGCGCACCCTTAAGATGTAAGATTTAGGCTTATCAAGACAATCTCCGACAACACTGAAAACAAGTCGACCATTTGCAATCTTATCATTTTATTTTCTTATCCTTCGTTGGTTAGTATTCCCCTTAATACCCCTCATGAATTTACTACACATATCGGTGAAGGTAGGGCTGATAGCATCTGGGGGACCTTTAGATCCACATATCGTTTCGTAGCAGCATTAGCAACATCGACGTAGTGTTTGCAACCGACATACCAGAGTCTCTGATTTCCTGGTTTTCAGTGATTTCGGTCAGGTTTTTCGCGATGGCGATTCGCGGTTTTATAACAACATCGTTGATGTCCACGTTGGACGTTTAAGTTTTCAACTTTGATCTTGAAAAATCACAAAATCGTTTGGGTCGACGCCAGCAACAACCAGGTTAGTTAACTCACTCAGATCGGTTTTGGTGGCCAACATGGTCAGATCCACATCAGCGCCGCATGGGGTCGCCACGCTCTAGCGTCCGTAAATATCAACAGGCATTACGTATACTGTCCAGTGTAGTTTCTAAGTGACAATGCAAACTCAGCAAGTGCTTGCGGACTTGGGCTTAATGAAGCTTTGCTTCCTGCTAGTGCATGCAGTGCTTTAACAACAAGATGTCCACATATTGGGCCGTCTATTCGCGTTTGCAACGGTAATGTTGAATAAAACAGAGGTGTCGGCGAGGGACGCTTACGCCACGGCAAAACCACCGTGTGGTTATCATTGATGCAAGTTCATTCCGCATAAAGACACATCATAAACGCCACAACCGAAGACCTTGGCCAGAGGGCATTTGGCTCCGATGACTGGATAATCGAAGACCTTTTCCTTTTATTATTCTTCTACGAGACGCTATGCGGCCTCGAGAAGCTCCGCCTCCAATTGCCTTTTTCAGTGACATCCCGGATGCAATTCCGATGACCCCTAACGCAACCGCTTTTGCAACCGATGGAGCCGCAGACGCAAACAGTGCTGGAATCGCCGCGAGAAATGGAAATATTCCGCTCTTTTGCATATGCACCACCTCCGACTTCTATAACTTTAATATTACTGAGGTGTTCTTTTGTTTGGCTTCTATTAGCTTCTTAAGCTGTGTTTGAGTTAGCCTTAAGGGGACATTTCCAGGTAACTTTGCCAGATAAATCCTCAATGCAGGCCCGCAATCGTTTATTATTGCACTTTTTATTTTCGCAAGCTGGTTTGTGCTAAGACCAACCATAACTTTGTGATATGACCTTATTTTAATTGTGCTGTTTAATTATGAAAATTTTCCACAGGCGCGTCAATGACTCTCATTAGGCCACCTGTGCCCTCCAACAAAAGAAGCTTCTCGGAGAGGATTGCAGCAATGCATCTGTAATTAATACCAGGTGTACGTACACGTGCCTTAAAGTATATGTCAATCACTGACTGTTTGAACAGCTCTAGGTGTCCCAATGGACAGTAACGAATCAGTTACAACGTAGTGAAGTCATGCTGGGATCTGCAGACCTGTGTCAATGTTTTGATCCTGGACCATGTACAACCACAGCATGTGATATGCACGTGCGATTTGATTTGATTTATAATCGAGCAAACTTTCTTCAGAGGGCTCCTGATGGCCGTTTAATCGCAGAGAAACTTCCGACACTCCTAAATTATCAGATATCATTACACTAGGCTCTTGCCCGTCATTCACTCCGTGGTCAGTAAAGGTTTAGCACAGGCATCCATAATGTCAATTTTGGCAACACAACTTTACCATCATCAGCAACGCCGGCGCCACCCCAAATTGCCTCGTTGGAGTTGTCCTTTCAGTGTAACATGACTTTGTGTTTGGCTCCAAAAATGACCTTTCGAGCATCTCTGCTTGAATCCACCATGGAACTCATTATCGACGCCAAACAGTGTAGGGCTGCCGTTAGTACCAGGTCTGAGAGGCATACCAGCGGGTTGCGGGTCCACAAAAGCAGCCTATGTAAGTAAACTAAAGATATAATGTACATGATCTGTACGATCGGCTGTATACTTAACAAACATCATAGCTGGGCCAGCGGATTTCGCATAATCGTCACTGTCTCTGGCGAGTAGGATAATCGTCGTGGCAATGTCAATGTTTTCCAAACATGCTTCGATTTCCTTGAGCTGATTAAATACCGTACGCTGCTGGACAACGCCATGATGCCATTGTTAACAAATCCAATCTTGGTATCGGGGGCATAAACGTTACCGTTGTCGTCACGTACAAGTTGTCCCTCAATTTCCAGGAAGGCCTAACACGGAAGAAAAAATCTAAACGTGTCATGCACTTGTAATTTTATTCGTCCCTCTCCATTCGAGTTACTTGCTGGGTACGAATAATACTGAAAATCTCGGACGCTTCGATCTATCATCACAGGCGCATCCATGTCAAACGCGGGATAGGGTGCATCTTTGAATTTTCCTTTGGTGAAACTTTATACATTATCGGTTTTGTCTAATACCTTTTGTGACCGGCAAACAACCATAACCAGATTGCCAGATTTGCAATCATCAAATCTGTACTGATTTGACTCAAACGTTGTTGAGCGGCTTCATTGATGATTCACCGACCTGGGCTGGCATTGTTACTGTCGATGGAAGCGTAACCGCCATTGGTTGTCGAGTCACTAATCGTTGTATTCGATCTCGAATCGATTGAAAAGCCTGCGATCCCAGAGTTTTCAACCGATCCACAGCAGCGCGTTTGATGCTGTCAACGATTCGCATTGCAACTTGTTTAGCGATCGGTGCAGCCCGCGAAGTCAGGGCCGGGTGAACCTTTGGGGCTCCCGTGAACAATCCCCTGACAACATCGCCAAGACCATTTCCGTAATAAACGGGTTTTCTAGCTTTAATGACATGAATGGGTGATACAATACCTCGTACGACTGTCGTTGTATTAAGTATCAGGTCGATCTCAAATGTACATCTGTATCGATAAAGTCTCCCGCGGTCCACTAGGGTGAAACGAAGGTGCGGCAACCGCAGATTGCTGCATGGAAGATACATGGGTACCGCGGGAGTAATCGAGACTAAATCACCCGGGGGGGCATGCGGGGTGAACCCGAACAATATATAACCTTGAGACGCTTGCGTTGTTGAGACTGCGGCTCGGTAACTGCGGCTAATGGCGTCGCAGGTTAGATTAACCTGAATTGTGGAGGTAATCCTGTCGATGTGTGGCGCGATATTGTGACTAGTACCGGCGGTTCCTGCACTCAGAATTCCTTGGTTCACACAAACCTCATTAATATCTTCGGGCCAACCAAGAACCTCTCGCAGGGACGACTGTGCAATATCCACCGCGTAGTGTGGAGATTTAATCAAGATGGTTGAACTGAGTGTGGGCTCGTGTACGGGTATGAAAATGTTAGGGTCTGTTCCGGTCACCAAGGTGATCCTCCGTCGGATCTCATCATTGATCGATTCAATCTCGTACGCTCTCATTCAAAGCCCAACAACGTTCCAGGTACCTTCTCGCCCACCCTCTGCCGAAAACACGAGCGCGTTATACGCGGGGAGGCCCCCAAAACGTTGTTGATCGGATATTAGGTCGACTGTGTTTGCCCTGCGGTGATTGACGTCGGAAAAACCAAACGAAATTCCGGTTTCATTTACGAGATAGTGATCATCCAGGCGATGCTCGGGTTGTATTTGCAACGACACGCTGCATCGCAGCATTGATTTCTTGTAAGACACGAAGTGTTTCCTCAGAACTCATCATCGGTGTTCTATATATCATCGACGTCTTCAATGAGTTTGTGTATTAACGCGCGAAACGTCTCCGGTTCCTTAATGCTGTCGGTGAGTAAACGCTAACAAATCGACGAGACCTGTTGCGGATCACACGATCCATCAAGGTGACACTACAACATGTTGATGATATTTTGTGGGGTTGACGTCCATGGCCTTGCAAATATTTAAGCACGTGTGTGTATCATTGTGTTACATAGATCACGTCTGTGTTTTTGTGTCGACCCCGGGAAAATATTCTCGCGGGGTTGTCTTTCCGGTCCAGCATCACATCGTCGTAAACGACAAGATTATTATGCTCCGGGTCGAGGTCGTCAATCGTAGGAGCTTCATCAAGCATGGAAAAGAACGCAATGGTGGACGACAAAGCGCTTCCGTGAAATCCCTGAGTACATCATAACACGGTTGATCGTCCGCAGATGGTGCAATCACGTAATCATCGCATGATGAGATTCAACAACAGTTGGGTTTTATCGGATTCAGCCGGACTAATGATCAGCGCGCGAACTGAATTTGGAAACGTGTCACCATGTTAGGGTGGTCTGAGCTTTGCCAACGCAGAGTAGTTAACGATGGAAAAAACAGATTTTTCTCAAATTGTTTTTGGACTTTCGTAAGTTGTATAACTTATCATCATGCCTTCATATTGTGTGAGGTGCCGCATGAAAACTCCTACTGCAAATCTAACTCGGGTTCGGACTCGTAATAACAGAGCCGTAATCACTGGAACTTGTGTCCGGTGTGGAGCAAAGAAGTTTAAGTTTGTCAGAACCTCCGGTTTCAGACCTTCCGTGTTTATAAAACAAACTCCGCAGTGATATCGCTGCTGCGTTAACGAAGCTACCTGGGGTTCCGAGGAGTAAATATTCTGGTGAAAAACATATTTAGATACTTCTGGGGCCCAGATACAGTTATTGCGGGCCTTTGATAAGGCTAGATATACGACTGGATTCTTATAACTGAACAAAGCCCAGAGAAGGACCTGTAAATCGCGTCGATGCTGCATGTTACCAACATCATCTTGCTCATAAAGCATGAAGTGATATCCGTGCGCGTCAGAAAGCTGTCGTGGATCTCATCAATGACTTAAATGCAATCGCGGGACCAGCCATCGGAGAAAGAATCGCCTGGATTGTCAGAGGAAGTATGAAGGTCAAACTTACACTTGGAGGCAAAGCCTCGACATAACAAACATGGAAGAGAAACTGTCCGCAATATACTACAATCCGCGCGGTTATTGGAAGGGTGAAGCAGCTGTTGAAAAGTTAGCGAGTGCGTCAAATGCTGCCTCGAATGTTGCCAGAGCGTGGCTTGCCAAACAAGCAATGTGGCAGATTTACCTACCCGCACCAAAAAAGATTTTTCGTGGATGGTTTCATGTGAGGTCGCCCAATAAAGTTCGCTAGGCTAATCCTTTGTTTCTCCCACATGATCAGGTACACGGACGCACATACAAATACGCGTTAACTGTCGTAGATGTCGCGAGCAGATACAAGGAATCCAAGCTTTTGAAATCGAAAGATTCATCAAGTGTCGCAGACGCGTTCAAACGTATCTACGTACGTGGACCGCTAACATGACCGCGGCTTCTGCAGGTGGATCCAGGTAAAAAATTTGTTGGAGCCGTTGCTGTGTTGATGGCGAAACACTATGTGCGGATTCATCGTGGACATGTAGGCATGCATCATGATAAAGTTATTGTGGAACGATTCAACCGTACACTTGCAGAACGATTATTCGAACACCAGTAAACGGAGGAATTGTTAATGAATCGAGGAACGCGGTGTCGCAAATGGGTGACACGGTTTCGGTCGGTCATAGTAGCGTTGAATAATGAAACCATACGTTTGATTGGGTTAAAACTAGATTACGCGATACGTCAGAAAAATGTCACCTCCAACAACAAAGTGGTTTCACAGCCACTCGTGCTAGACTCACTCAGAAACAATTTGGTTCGGTATCTGTATGCCCCCGGGGGAGTTAGAAGGTGGACAACCCGGTGTGGTCCGTCAATGCATTACATTTTCAGAATGAATCTAATATTCCAGGAGAGCCAATGCGCTACTATTTGGCGCGAGACCGCTCGGCGGTCTAAGCACCAAGTAGATAATTTGTGAGGAAGGAATTGCAAGTCATTCCCGCGAATCACAAATCCCACCAAGATTTCTTTTGGGATCTGCTCGTGCCCGTATGCGTAAGTAGTGATTCCATCAGGGAAAATCCATCACTTGGTATTCAATGGAAACAACTTACCTTGGTGCAACGGTATATACCCATAGGGAGGGACAACAGCGCCTTTCGTTTGAAGTCCAATCAGCACAGTATTCAACAAGGAAGGCTGGACCATCGTATGGAACCCAGTTCAGAGGATCGGGCGCGCGTCCAAGCGTTGATGCTGCCGAAAAGACCGCCAGTAAGGCGGTGCGGATTGTGTCTTCCCGAAAGGGGGCCAACATCCTGTGGGTTCAGCTGCGTTTGTCAGCATCTGCCCTCAGAATCTGCAACAAAGACTAGTTCCAAGCAATAAAACTTGCAAGAAAGTGGTATACCTCGAGCCCGACGAAGAAACTCACATGCATGACTACTTCCTAGAGCAAACTGGAATGCCTGGTCCTTTCCGGCCTAGCCGCTACAGTACGCTGCCGCCTCGGAGATATTGAAACGACCCCATAGAAGGACAAGATCACCTGGCAGATATTTCGGCACCCTAGCCTCCAGGTACAGTGCCGCTATAGCAATTGCGTGATATTCGACCGACCCAAACAAACACAACACAAGCACACCAGCACAGGTGAGCGATTTTGTCGCTGCTGTAGCGACGATATAGCCACGACAGCAACAAGCGCGCAAGCCTGCTACGCGTGGTTGGGTTTGTTTCGAGAGCTTACGCTACAAAACCAACCTTTTGTGCGATCGCACTAGTGCTCGTTGCAACTTGTTTTTTCGAAGCTCCTTTGGGAGGAAAGCACCACCAATGCAGTGCTTCGCTTACCTTGCTTTTTGGGTACATTGGCCAGAGCAGTACATACCAGTCTAGACGCCACCTTCGTTTGGTAATCGTACAAGGTAGACAGTGCCAGATTTGCCGATCAGTCGGCTACCTTTGATCTAGCCGACAATTTCAGCTGGTGTATTTTTGAAAGTTACCCAGCAGTGAGGATGGGGCAAGGGTGCTGTGGGTTGACGGAGGGGGAGGGCTATAACTGGGGATTGTGGTGGGGGCATAATTTCGGCAAACGTGTCTGCGCAAAAGGAAAAGACAGCACCAGAGATCTTTGCTGATCCTAGAGAACCTGTCGCCACACAGCTGCAGAAGACCGTGACGGTAGCCCTGCAGGATTTGGGCACACAATTTCCAGGCGTGGTACTGCGCTGGTCTCTGTTTGCACTGCAGCACTGGGCATTCCTCTAGAAATTTCTACAATATCCGCTATGTTCTTGTGTTACGACTCTATGGCCTAAAAATATGTAACAGAAAGAAAGTGAAACCAACGATGTAAGTAAAATCAATAAACAATTTATTTCTAGACAGTTAGAGTTAAAATTAAAAAAACCCCACTTACAATAATGTGAATTAATGTCCAAATAATCCAATATATAGATTGTTCCGAATGAATTCCAATAGCCTTGAATGTCATGGTGTGCCAATACTGTTGAATGTCCTGATATGCCTGAATGATGTAATACAGAATATCTTTGAATGAATTCACAAAAATCCCAAAGTCATGTATTAATCCAAACTGAGAATGAGTACTTTAGTAATTTCAATGAATATTTTAAATAAATAATGCCTTTCTCTGAATTTGCTCTGATTTTCACAACACAACTATAAACATATGATTATTAAAAATGATTCTGCATAGACTGACCATTGCAACAAGAATGAAATATTGCTTACCAAACTCCCTATATATATATAAACACAAGTCACCTGACAGAATTTTCTAGAAAATCATATGCCTACATGACAAAAATCAGTAGTTCTAGCAGACAACTGATCTAATTGTAGACAAAAACAACCATGACATCGAATTCTAACTAAACAATGTGTTTACATCCTACAATCAAGGACAAAGTTAAATATGTAAACATTGTACATAACACTTGGTTTGCTTCTATCCTAGAGGATTTGTTTATTTCGTGCAAAAAATATCTGTTATATAGTGTTGGATAGCAGACATTGGGTATTGCGTGGAAGTTGCACGGCAATAGCCAAAACTTGTGCAGCAAAAGATCCTAGGCCTGTAAAGCAACTGCCAACACTTGTGCAGCAAACCCCTAGGCCTGAAAAGCAAATGCCAGCACTTATTAAGCAAAAAAAACCTAGAAATATTGGGAATGTTTTATTGGACAAGCGGGAGGAATAGTTGTGTGTACTGCGTCCATGGTAGCCCAAATTTTCTATAGTGCAAATGAGGTAGTGGTATATACTTGGGCTTTTTAATCTCTCAGTTAAAGTTTTTGTGCTTCCAGAAGCAAGGACAAAAAGATTTTCAAAAGAAAAAGAGGTGCCAGCAAGGTACAAACGACCCGTTCTCGGCTTCTTCACACAACAAAAACGTTCTCTAATAGAAAAAGTTAGCGGAAAATTAGTATAGCCCTAAAAAAATACGCTATGGTAAAAATCGAGTCTATTTTCAGCCCCCATCTTCCCCTGCTGTAGTTCACCAGGGTCGGCGGAGGGGGAGGAACCATCTCTTGGGAGCTACATGTTTTTGGGGTCTGCTATCTTTCGGTATATTAGCGCGCAAAAGGGGGCTGTTAGACACGGCAGGCCTTAAGAACCGAGTCTACTACCCCCCCCCTTCCCCCTCCCCTCAGCTGCTTCTTTTGAAAGAAAATATACTTTCAATTTCTAAGTCATATAATACAGTATGCGGGTGATAAAGGATCATATACACATATGTTTTGATACATGCTAACGTTTGTGAAAACACGAAGAAAGAGTTTTAACCCGAGGGTTCTAAATTTCATCTCTGACTGAGTTTAAGTTTTATAGTTCTCATGCTTGCACTAAATTACAGCATACGATTCCGATAATTTAGCACAGCTGATATCACGAAATCGCACATGTCAGATCAACTGGAATGGTCCAGTTATGTTAGACTTGCTTTGTGATTTGCATGTTTGATTTAAGTTACAATGTGTCATGCCTTCTTGAGTCACTCTTACCTGCATTGCGGCCGCAAGCGGCGTCCCATATGCAATTGCGGATCCGAAGGCACTCAGGACTGATTGTGTAAAAGTCAAGGCAATAAAGGATTTCTGGACAGTGAAATACGTTAGAAAAGTGGCTCCGCTAGAAAAGATTGATTTATACGTTAAAGGTAAGTATGAAGATATCGCTTGAGGAAAAGTGCCTATTCCTACAGCAACTCGATATCACATCAGTTCCGTAATAGTTTATAAGAAGGAAATAGGGACATCTAATACTGTACATCATGCGTGTGTAAAGCTTACGTGTACATTATGCTGTAGTAGCAATGCTATGAAAGTAATTAATGATTGAATTTAGATGAATGGACAAGCAGCCATTATTAGCATTATGTAATTTTGCTTCAAATCGCTTTGGGGGAAAATTATGTAAAATGTGTGCTGATGGAAAAAACGGAGGAATTTTATAATACTATCGACTTTCATAACATTTACTATGACTAGAACAAGTTGAAAAAGTGAGGCACTGATAATGAATCTTA
Source organism: Margaritifera margaritifera (assembly GCA_029931535.1). Classification (NCBI taxonomy): domain Eukaryota; kingdom Metazoa; phylum Mollusca; class Bivalvia; order Unionida; family Margaritiferidae; genus Margaritifera; species Margaritifera margaritifera. The sequence continues at coordinate 1,147,784 of JAQPZY010001605.1, read as the reverse complement.
ACGAAATATTGCATTAAAGCAATATTGAAGTATGAATCTGGATGCAATATTGGAGTATGAATCTGGATGCAATTTTGGAGCATGAATCTGGATGCAGTTTTGGAGCATGAATCTGGATGTATTATGGAAGTATGCATCTGGATGCAATATTGAGGTATGAATCTGGATGCAATATTACATAATACTAGGAGCAAACAAGGGCGAACAAAAGAATTGAAAAACAATTCCTTCAATAAAACTTTGAGAATCTGATGGTTTAAAATCTTTCATTTACTTCACTAAACTTATAATAACAAATCTGAGACAAGAGTAATAAATTTGTAATAGATTAGATGTTACGGTATCTATTCAAGCAGACCCTATCAAGTAACGCATCGGAATAATGAAAAAATGACATACGAAGCAACGATACCTTTGAAACTTGCTATAACTCATTTGTAAACCATGACTAGAATTTTATCAGATATTATCCATTATTTTTAACCTTTTTCCATTCGCTTTTAAGATTTCTTTCAGTCCTAAAATGCGAATGGAGAACACTGATTTAAACATTGTTCGGAAAATATTTAGGATTCATGAATATTGTAAAGCTTGCAAAATCTGAAAGCACACCCCTACTATTCTAAGAGTTACTTACAAAATTTTAAAGCATACACCTGTACTAAGAGTTACCTACAAAATTTGAAAGCACATCCCCATCCTAAGAGTTACTTGCAAAATGTGAAAGCACATCCCCATCCTAAGAGTTACTTGCAAAATGTGAAAGCACATCCCCATCCTAAGAGTTACTTGTAAAATGTGAAAGCACACCACTATCCTAAGAGTTACTTACACAATGTGAAAGTACGTCCCCATCCTAAGAGTTACTTACACAATTTGAAAGTACGTCCCCATCCAAAGAGTTAATTACAAAATTTGAAAGCACACCACTATCCTAAGAGTTATTTACAAAATTTGAAAAACGCCCATATCCTAAGAGTTACTAACACAATTTGAAAGCACACCCATATCTTACGAGTTACTTACAAAACTTTAAAGCACACCACTATTCTAAGAGTTACTTAAAAACCTTAAAACCACAAGCCTAAAGTTACTTTAAAAATTTGAAAGCACACCCCTATCTTAAGAGTTATTTACAAAATCTTAAAGTACATCCCCATCCTAAGAGGTACTCACAAAATTTGAAAGCACACCCCCATCTTACGAGTTACTTACAAAATTTGAAAGCACACCACTATTCTAAGAGTTATTTAAAAAATATCAAATCAAAAACCTAAAGTTACTTAAAAAATTTGAAAGCACACCAATATCTTAAGAGTTACTTACAAAATTTGAAAGCACGCCCCTATCCTAAGAATTACTTACAAAGAATTATGACCATAACTTGCCATATAATGTTGTAATAAGACAGGCAACTAGAGAGAATCAGATCCGTAATATATGAACGTTAGACATATAAAAAATCCAATGTTACTCAGATGCCACGAGAAGCAACTGTAAAACATCTTCCATTCCAATCAAGTTAAGCCGCGATAGCTCATTTTGTAGAGCGTCGGAATCCAAGAGTCGTGTGTTCGACACCAGCCCAGGCCAGCCCGGGTCGGCTGCCTCCGTGTGTCATTGGGAAATAGCTCCGATTTCATTGCATGATAAGCGAAAATAGTGCTTAAAGTTAAATACCAACCAATCAACTATACGATGTTCTACATAAGCGGTGGGCAAAAAACTTATATATATATAAAGCGTCAACAGCGCCGACAGGTCCTGGTCTACGCTGTTCGCTGCGAATCATAGAAAGAAATTACAGCGCAGTCTTTATTCTACCGGTACATTATGTGACGGTAGATCTCGGTGTATGCTCTTTTTAGTTTTGTGTGAGCTAATCACGAGCAAATACATTTATTCTATGGTTATGTTGATACATACCAATTAATAACAGCACCTATGGCGGCCGTCATGCGTGCTCCGCTCTTCCGATACAGAATTCCGCCCAGCACAAAAGCGATCACTTGCAGAGGTGGACCGGTCGCAGTGAACCAAAGGCTGTCCACGTTATTGATATTGGGCTCTTTGGCACGATATTTCAAATATGATATTAAGTACGGCATCGTGTTTCCTGGAAGGAGATGTGTTTGACAAAATCATAGTAAGTAAAGTGCAACATGTTTGAAAAATAACCTTCGAGGAGTTGAGAGGGATATTTTTTAGCGCTAGTCAATATAAAATGAACGTTCATCAGGTACAAACAGAACAAAGAAAAATTAAAGGAATAAAAATTAATAGAATTTACTATATTTAGTTGCTGCAACAACAGGCTCTACCCTGCTCAACAAAATGGACCATTCGACGGTAGAGAATAGAATAATGTACAAACACACGTAAGATTTCTTTTTCAATTAATTAGACCTTCACAGACGAAATGCTGATTGGTCTAAACATATTTTTAATTGCCGGAAGTGCTCGAGTAGTGTATACCTGGTTCTCTGTCTATTCTAAAGAAGCAGATAATGTAGAAAAGACCGATACTGTGATAAAGATACACATCTTCCTTATGTTTTACATTATTTTCTTCTCTTTCCGAACCTTGTATCCTACACAATGACCTCTTATATCATTATCTTTGCATGGATATATGTACAGAATCCCCCAGGCGTGTATGTCTTCATCCATGCATATATGTATTTATCATCAACGTACGTACGTATGTATGTCTGTATGTATGTATGGGTATGTCGACCATGCATATTTGCTGTTGACAAGAGACAGTGTAACCTCAGCTATATAGTTTAAATCCATAAGTGAGCCTTCTGATTGCGGAGTTTTTCGGCTCCACGATGAAATGATATTTGCACGGTTGTTTACCTCTGATGTATACGTATATTAATATCTATTATCGGGGTAACTATTTTTGTCCTCGTTGTATACTACGACCTAGTAACCTTATAACTACTTCCTGCTCCACGAGAGATAAATATTTCTTTGGTCAGAGTCGAAAGAAGGAAGTGATCATTTTAGTATGTTCATTTTGGGTAACAACATCGTGCATTACCATTTTATGTTGTACTTACTGTATATTTTAATGAAAACTTTCTAATTTAATTCCATTTTTAAAAAATACAAAAACAATATATAAACCTATCTTTAGCAATGTAAGAGGTACATCGAGAAAACTTGGATAGTTCAAGAAAGAGAACATTGATGAATCGCAGCAGAAAAGAACACACGTCAAAAATCTCGGTAAACGCAAGAGTTTTGATAACAAAATACCCAAACCATACTCCAATTTAATTGAAATTAATGCATGTATTTCTGCCAAAGTTGTGTTCTATACAAAATGTTGTCAAAGTCGATTTCAGCGATAATTTGTAAATATAATCAATAACAATGATTAGTATTTACCTTTAATTATCTGTCTTATCGTAACAAATAAATAATAAATGCGATTTATTTCTTATACTCAAAGTTGAAGAGTTGCATAAGAGCCGATCATGAAATATATCCTAAACTTTAAAATTATTTTCTCTTGGAGATTTATTAAAGGAAAATAAATTCACCAATGGTCATAAATAAATGAGCAATTGAAAATATGAATTGGTCCATAATTGCTTGTCGCACATGTTGTTGTTCGTTCTTTGAGTTCGAAGACGACCATGACATCACTAACTGGTTTGGTTTCTGTGAATAAGTGAGTGGCTGGCTGATCAGGCCAATTTGTGATCTGAACTGTCTGTAGCACACTTGACAGGAGATGCCACTTGGGTTTGCTTGATCAATAGAGGACGTGCTGCAGTTCTGAGATTTACGTTGCTCGCGCTTCTGCACTGCCTCTGCAATTCTCCTCAGATCAAAGTCGGTAGCTCCAGCATGTATGAAACTCCATTAGGTAGAGCGATCCTGTGCGAGATTTTCCCAAGACTCAGGGTCAATGTTGAAGTGTTTCAAGGATGACTTGAGGATATCTTTGACGCGTTTCTTCTGACCACCCCGAGATCGCTTTTCCTCCTTCAGCTCGACGTAGAAGATCTTCTTTGGTAGTCGCTCTGCTGACATCCTGGTGGCGTGACCCGTCCATCTCATCTGTGATTTCATCAGCAGATTATGGATGCTTGGAATGCCTGCCCGTGTGGTAACCTCAGTGTATGGGACCCTGTCTTGCCATCTTATCCTCATCAGTTTCCTCATGCAACCCATGTGAAAATGGTTCAGCTTCTTGGCATGGCGTCAGTACACCGTCCAGGTTTCGGAAGCATACAGCAGGGTAAGCAACGCAATGAGTTTGTAAACCTTCAGTTTTGTTTGTAGACTGATGCATCTGCGCTCCCACACATTTGTGCGTAGTATACCAAAGGCCACGCTTGCTTTAGCAATTCTGGCGTTGGTTTCATCATATATGTGGACTGCACGTGACAGTGTGCTGATGAGATAGGTGAACTTCTCCACTTCCACGAGGGTTTGGCCATTTACTGTGATGGTAGGCTCTACGTATGGCTTTCCTGCTGCAGGTCGGTGCATCACCTCTGTCTTCTTGATCGTGATTGTGGTACCGAAATTGTCACAAACTGAAGAAAAATGGTCCATACTCTGTTGCATGTCAGACTCACAGTTGGCATTCAGTGAACATTCGTCAGCACATAATTTAATAATGAATCAAATCATATTGTACTGTGCACTCTTTGTGCCTTTCAATTAATTGTAACAACAATCCCTTCAAGATTTTGAATTATCTGACTTATTGCCAGTGTATCTGGCTGTAAGTTTTTTATGAATGAGAAATAATTTTGTTAAAGATATTGAAAAATCAGCGCTATTTATCGAGTGTGAGACACAACTCAAAGGTAACATCTGTAATACACTGTCAAGTAACTACGTTCTACAACCTCCACCTATTAAACAAAACAGATGGTGTTGGTTCTGTAATTTTGTAATACTTCAGCCTTGATTGTCTTGATTTTAGGCCAAAAAGTAAGGATTGGGCATGAAGTAAGTACTGTCCGCGAAGGCTGCGTCAGTCGAACTCAGGACTATTAAATGAGAAAGTGAGCGCATATGTCAAGTGTATTTGTATATTAAATATATCACATTCATAGCCTCTTCTCTTTATGGTCCGGGTAAAAGGGTGTTTACAATTCTCGGACAAAAGCAATTTATTATTTAAGGTTTCCTCACGAATCTTTTCCGTTTTTTTCATGCCATCAAAATGTTATATTTTACACTGTTATATTTTTCTATATTTTATATTTGTCTTTTTTATGGCTGATTCATATAAATAATAATAATAATAATAATAATAATAATAATAATAATAATAATAATAATAAATTAGAGTTTGATATATTAAATTTCATGGGGCCTGCCTATCATATTTTTGGAGAATCTGTCTCAGATCTATCATGGATGACCTTGTCTTATGCAATGGAAGAAACGAATGCCCATGTATAAAACAACTTACCGAAAGTGTGATGTGCACCTAGAGCGAGTAGAATTAACAGCCCACCAAAAACGGTAAGAAATGCCCTTAGTTTAATCCTGGTACTCATTTGGCTGGTTTTGTATGTAGCCGCCATGTTCCGCAGTCTCTAAGAAGTATTCTTCAGCTTCTATTCCAAAGTCGGTCTGATCCAACGTGCTATATCCTTTTGTCGCGTCAATATGTATATTGATATGTATTGCAACAGGTGTAAGGTCAATGTCCTGTTTTTTATATAGATATCAACTGTCAGTTTAATCAATGGATTGCCTACTTTAAAAAACTAACCAAGTGCACAGGTAGAAGAGTATACATGTCTGACTAGCTGACCTTTTGCGTCGGAAATGAATATTTTAATTACGTGCAATTCAGACACAAGATATTGAAACAAAATAAATATGAGCCAAATATTTCTCCCTTTGTCACCACAATTCACAAGGAATAATGTAAATATTTATCCATTTGTCACCACAATTCACAAGGAATAGTGTAAATATTTATCCTTTGGTCACCACAATTCACAAGGAATAGTGTAAATATTTATCCCTTTGTCACCACAATTCACAAGGAATAGTGTAAATATTTATCCTTTGGTCACCACAATTCACAAGGAATAGTGTAAATATTTATCCCTTTGTCACCACAATTCACAGGAAATAGTGTAAATATTTATCCCTTTGTCACCACAATTCACAGGAAATAGTGTAAATATTTATCCTTTGGTCACCACAATTCACAAGGAATAGTATAAATATGTATCCCTTCGTCACCACAATTCACAAGGAATAGTATAAATATGTATCCCTTCGTCACCACAATTCACAAGGAATAGTATAAATATGTATCCCTTCGTCACCACAATTCACAAGGAATAGTATAAATATTTATCCCTTTGTCACCACAATTCACAGGAAATAGTATAAATATTTATCCCTTTGTCACCACAATTCACAGGAAATAGTGTAAATATCTAAAAACTCTTGAAAAATCCGTTATAACTTTGGTTAAGTCCCAGAAACCCGAGATAGTCCGGAAGGACATAACTTTTCAATTTTGGATACCACTTTTAGATTCATCAACTAGATCAAAAAACCTTTTTTTTTGCTAGTTGTAGCTAAAATATGTTTTGAAATCATTCAAAACTGAATCTTGGAGTTCCCAATATTTTCTTTCACCATGCTCTGGTCGATTTTACCATGCTATTCTCACTTGCTTTAATCAGGGTCTGATCTGTTGGAATTATCTAAATGACTTCTATTTCTACAGATTTAAATATATTAGGAAATAAGCAGATTGGTCACCAGTGATTGTGTTCAAGCAAAGGCTAAAAAATATGTATGTCATACATTTAGATGCAAGTTCGTCTGCATAAGTTCAAAGAAATTTAAATTAGTAATCTACTTTACTTTGTCTCATTACATTGGACGAGTTAAACTGGTCTAACATATTAATTTTTTAGATATATAAAGAGACTCCGATTTAAATAAGGTACAGAAGCATCAAGATTGTTATAAATTAGCAACAGTGTATAGCTAGGCTATGATCCTTAGTAAAATCATGTACATGTTTGATTACGGCTTGATAACGATGATATAAATCAAAGTACAACACTCACTTTATCCCATTGAAAATATTGTAATTTACTTCTTTTAGGTAACATCGTGCTCGTGCATTAAGAAATGTTTAGAACCGTTCAGATTTTTAGAATCTACTTATTTCTTAAATTCATCAATAAATAACAATCACGTTCATAAAACTGCCATTTTTTCAAATAAACGTCCATTATTTTCTATTACATTTTTGACATCAATAATAATAATAATAATAATAATAATAATACATATAGCAATAATAGTCATCATCATCAAAAGCAAGACGAAGACGTTGACGATAATGATGATTATGGTGATGAGAATCAGATTTCTTCTTGTTACTATTACTATTATTATCATTATTATTATTATTATTATTAATGCTAATCTCGAAATAAGTAACTATGATAAGTATAATATTGTTATAAATATCCGCTTTATCTTTCAAAAGGGAAAAAGGAAGAAAGAACTTTCGCTAAGAAACTACCCTGAATATATGTGCAAAAAATACATAGATCTTCAGGAAATGACACACAGCTATTATTCTAACTTTATTTCCAGCTATCTGTTTGTCTTTTATTTATGTTTATACTTTTTAAACAAAGATTTCAAAATTAATCTAAAGTTGTAAGATTCTTTCTAAACAATTAAAGGTCTACATACTCAGTGGTACTTCACCATCTAGTGCCAGTCTTTTCTTTCTAGGCATGTTTCTCAATGTCAAATACATGTATAAGAGAATCTTATGAATAAAAGCTAATCTATTGATTTAAAATGAACAATATTTTAGGGATATAGAAATTATGATTGTAATAAGCTAAGTCAATAATAGTTAGTAGGTCAGAAGATATCTTCGTGATGAAGCTCAACCAATCAGATGTCTGAATACCTCATTAATATTCGTAGATGTCACTCATGGTCGAACTTACGTGAGATCTGTATGATATAATCCTAGTATTTACTTTGTACTGATTGATTTAATCCATTCAAAACAGAGCGTTGAGTGTTGAAGGCCGAGTTCCAAAACCGACCGGTGGTCTAGAAAAGATAGGTACCATTTGTTACACTTGAGGAACGATTGGTCAAGCAGGTGAAGCTTTCTTATCGAAACGTGTCAAACAATTTGTGTAAACCTAACACCTATCAAACCAAATAGCTACTTCGATCCCGGTAAATAACCACCATCATCGACAACATCTATGTTTGGACTCACCCTTGGTGAAGTTTGCTCCCTTCTATAGCGGGGTCTACACTTTAAACAAGTTCAGTCAGTTAGCTGTCAAATCACCTCATCAGATGTCGCGCATAATTAATCTCATCTGACATCTTGATGATATAAGCCTAGAACAAGTTTTATCAAAATCTATTCGGAACGAAACCCTCTAAAGCGTTAACAAATTTATCCCATCATATGACAGGATATCTCGTCAATATGCATAGATGTCTCTCATTTGAAACTTATTCGATATCGTCATAAATTAACCTTATATACCAATGCTGATAAAATATAAAGTCGGAAATAAAACGTAAAGAGTGTAAATAAGCAAACCTTGACGGATGCACAAGACACGATGGACGACAAACTCAGGGCATACAATAAGCTCTCTTATTTTCATCGGTCAGATGACTTAAAAGAAAAGTTTTTTTTATCCCTCTGTGGTTGAATGTGCAATACAGGTCATGGAAAACAATGCATGTACTTCAGTTCAAGTCATTACATTCGCCGTCGTTTAAGCGTTTAAGCAAAGAACTAGCGATTAAAGTCTTTACAAATAATATATGTATGCATCATCGGAGGCCATGAATTAAACTCCGTTTCGGATTTTGACGATTAAGTGTACGAGACCACTAGTTAACAAGCAAAGATGATACGGACCTTTGCATCTAGTGGTATATGCGCTCTTATCTGCGATGCAAAGAAGGGTTGCAATTTAAGCTACAGCTTAACTTAGTCCCTTATGAACATAAATAAAAAACTAACCAGTAAAAAGACAAGATCGTGTATGGGGGAACAATGCGACTCATGGTGTTATTAAAGTCATCCATCTCATCAGAGAGAGAGAGAGAGAGAGAGAGAGAGAACAAATGGGTCTGTTTCTGTTATAGTTCTTTGTTACTTTTCGGACAAAGAAAACTAGCAAATTAATGATGTCCAAGCACACACACACACACACACACACACACACACACACACACACACACACAAGAGTGAAGGTGCTACGTTTGGAAAGACATTGAATTCGGAAGTGACACTAAAAAACAAATATTGTACCGATTTAGAATTTGTCATCGAAAGAAAATAATTGCAATGAATGACATAAAGCTAGACACGAGAAATTGACACATTGAACAAAGAGAACGACTTAAATAATTGATTATCACGTTAATATTTTGATCACAAATTTAAACCTTTTGCTAGAATAATCGTCTACGATTTGGCACATTTACCGGTGAGAAATTGTATTTTTAAAATTTAGCGTCAGATTTGAAGAGCAGCTTCAACATGTCATTATTTAGTTTTGCCTCAATATATTTGCATGAAAACCTATGTGTATATCCATATCCTACATTTTCTGTGTAGTTCATTCGCATCAACAAACATGTTGCAGAAGAAATAAAAAGAAGTAAAACACAATAAAAACAAGAACATTGTTTTGTCGTCGTCGTGTTTACCCTTTACCTGCTCCCGATCGCACTCAGGTTTCCCATCGAGGGTTGTCCGGGTTTGGATTGTATAGTCGTTTTTGTTTTGTTAGGGGCTTTGTTAGGGGCACATTTTTTACAGAGGTACGTTGTGGGCCTTTTGCGTAAAAACATATGATACACTGCTACACATTTTATAATATATTCCATTTATTATTCATTTTTTAATTCCTCAATCTCTAATGGTGTAGGGGGAAATTCACGACATGACAATAATTTCATGTGCTCACAAATAGACGGACATGATAATATATACACCCCGCGTTTTAGGAGGATAGATGAAGCGTGCTGATAACACAGGCTTGGTACACTTGTATTTTGGTGTGCTCGGTCAGCTTGTTGCTGCTCCAGACCCTCTTGCTCAGACAAGACATTGTTGAAACGGCCTTTCCAATGCGTGAGTTGAGCTCTGCGTGAAGAGAGAGGTTGTCAGTGATGGTAGAGCCAAGGTACAACGTTAACTTGCTGACAACCCCAGTTTCGTAGTTGTTGATGTTAATGGAAGATTATTCTTCAACAGATTGACCCATCACTATCGTCTTTTTCAGGCTGATGGTGAGCCCGAAGTCAGGGCAAACTTGTGAAAATCTGTCGATGAGGTTTTGAAGATGAGCCACTGTGTGGCTTGTCACTGCCGCATCGTCAGCAAAGAGTAGGTCACGGATCAAAACTTTGCAGATCTTGGTTTTGGCTCTGAGACGTGCGAGGCTGTAGAGTTTTCCATCTGACCTTGTGTGAAGGTAGAGTCCCTCGGTTGATGAGCCAAAGGCGTGTTTTAGCAGGAGAGAGAAGAATACTCCGAACAGGGTAGGGGAAAGAACACATCCCTTCTTGACTTAACTACTTATCAAAAGCCTCTGAGGCTGAGCCGTCAAACTGAACTGTACCATGCATGTTTTCATGGAATGACTGCATCATGCTAAGGAACTTTGGGGGACATCCGATTTTTCTAGCAGCTTGAACAATCCGCTTCTGCTGACCAGGTCGAAAGCCTTTTTGAGGTAAATGAAGGCTATGTAGAGTGGCCTTCTCTGTTCCCTACGCTTCACTTGCGGTTGTCTAAGTGAGACAATCATGTCGATGGTGGACCTTTCTGCTCTGAAGCCGTACTGTGACTCAGGGTAGACTAAAGTTTCTTAAGTCTGTTCAGGACAATTCGAGCAAATACCTACCTATGTTGCTCAGCAAGGAGACGCCGCGATAGTTATTGCAATCGCTCCTGTCGCCATTGTTTTGTAAAGAGTGATGATGTTAGCCTCTCTCATAGCTTGTAGTACTTCACCCTCTTTCCAGCATAGACAAAGGAGCTCGTGGAGGTGTTTGATTAGGATATGTTTTCCACATTTGACGGCTTCTGGTGGTATTCCATCTTTTCTGGGAGACTTTCCGTTTACTAGACTATCTATGGCCTTGCTCAGTTCATCAACGGTTGGTTCATCGTCTAGTTAGTCCAGTATAGGCAAGATCTCGATGGCGTTAAGGGCTGTATCATTGACAATGTTTTCCCAGGAGTACAGCTCAGAGTAGTGTTCTACCCACCTCTCCATTTGCTTGACGCGATCATTTATGGTCACCCTTGTAACTAATTTTAGAGGGGCTGTCTTTTTTAAATAGGACCTATTCCCTTTTTGATCCCATCGTACATGCCTCTGATGCTGCCTGTATCTGCTGATGTCTAGATGTTCTGACATAGCTGCAGCCAATAGTCATTGTCACAGCGTCTTGCAGTTAGTTCAGCGTTGCTTCTGGCAGCTCTCATTGCTTGTAGAGTTTTCTGGTTTGGGTCACTCTTGTATTTGGCAAGAGCGATGCGTTTGGCCTCAGTGACTATGATCATTTCACTAGAGTTTGCTTGGAACCAATTATTGGTCTTGTTCTGCTTTTTGACAAAAACTGACAGGACTGTGTTGTAGATCATACTTTTCAGTAGCTCCCCTTTCTACTGGGCACTCGTGCCAGCTCTGCTGTAGCGGAGAGCTTGTTGCAGGGGGTCATTGTACAGCTGTGACTTCTCTTTGTTAGATGTGGTGCTGACACTGATGCGGGGGATCTCTTTGTATTTCGGCCGATGCAATTTACTTTGCTGAAGTCTGACCTTACTGCATACCAGGGAATAATCCGTCTCGCGGTTAGCGTTATGGTTGCCGCGAGTGACGAGGACGCTGTTGAGGCTCATGCGCCTGGTGATGATCAAATCCAGTTGGTGCCAGTGGCAAGATCTGGAATGTCTCCATGACACCTTGTGTTAAGGCTTTAACTGGACGTACGTGTTTGTGATGCAGAGGTCATGGAGGAGCAAACTTCAAGTAGTCTCTGCCCATTTTCGTTCATCTTCCCAGTGCTACAATGTCCGAGGCAAGTGGGCCATGAACCACGATAAGCAGCTACTCTCGCGTTAAAATCCTCTTACATGTATAGGTGTTCATGTTTCTGGATTCAGTTGATGGTTGCCTCGAGTTCGTCATAAAACTGGTCCTTTGTTTCAGAGGACGAGTGGAGAGTTGGGGCGTACACGCTCACAAGGTTTACATTTCCCTCGAAAGTTAATAGGCGCATTACCAAGATTATCTCTGAATCACATGTGGGAGGGTCGATCATCACTAGGGTGTGTTTTTGACTGTGAAGCCTACTCCGTATTCTCTTGTTTCTTTTGGGCTTTTTCCTTGCCAGAAGAAGGTGTAGTTTTTCTCTCTAAGCTATCCAGTCGATGCGAGGCGTGTTTATTTGAGGGTTGCAATGTCAACGTTTAGTTTTTTCAGCTCGACATTGATCACAGCAGTTTTGCGTGTGTCGTTTATCTGTTGAAGGTCTTCGGACAGGCCAGTTGTCATGGTTCTGATATTCCAGTATACTATACTTTGTGCTGGTTTCTTGTTTCTATTCATCTTTGTATTGCCTGGTGCAATGATTTCATTCTGCTTGTCGAATGTAGACTCTAAGCTCCAAGCACCGATTGAAGCAGGAGGACTGTGGCGGGACAGCACCTTATTGCCTGGGGGCTGCCTAGGTTTGTGGCAGGCGGTAGCTGTCAATCGAGATGCGAGGAACTCTTCCACCGTCGGAGGAAACCCCTGGTGCCCATTCTCTACGCCAATCGAGCTAGGGCTTATAACCGGTAACAATTGCTCCCGTGTTGTGTCGACGCTGTGAAGTGAGGCTGGAGTGACCTCTCCAGGGCGCAAGTCTGAGTAGGTTAATATGGAGACCCTGAGTTGCTCAAGCATCAGGGTCCATCTCTCGGCGTCACTGGTAGAGACCAAAGGAAAGGGGGAACAAATACAGTTTGGAACCAGTTCAGTTGCAGGAGTTGCCGGCAAAATGTCTAAATTGGCATCAGATCGCCTTAGGGGCTCCACTCCGGATTGTCTTGTCAGGGTTTACTTCCTTAGCCTTCCTCTCTCCCAAGATAACCCACACGGCAGTGGGGATGTTGACTCATAGATGGGTTGGGAACCCACGTTGTCTTCTTCCGCCGTCTTAGCCGTTGGGAAAGCATCTTCTTCTTCTGCATATTCTGCCGTCGAGACTTTGTGCTTTTGAAGTTCCTCAGATCAGTATGTAAACAAACCGACCCCTTCAATACGTTCAGCCCGCCAGAAGACACGGCTTGCCTGGGTGTGGCCGCCGCCAAGCACAAGCAGCTACTTGGAGCCAGCAGTGAGAGTTGAGTGTTGTGTTGGGTGAGGACCTGTGCTTCGTTCCCCCCAGGGGTGCAGCTGCAAGAAAGTCAAAGGTACTACCGCTCCCCAACATCCAGACTCCCCATATATATATATATATATATATATATATATATATATATATATATATCTTTATCATACAGAGGACAGTCAGACAGATAATGAGACAAAAGTGCGTCCGTAGTTAATACATGCAGTTCTTCAAAAGCATGTTTAATCTACCGTTAGAGAAGAGTTTAATAGTTCATAGTAAACATATTTAATTTTTTTTCTTTCGCACGACATTTGTCTGTAAGTACAAACTATGCTATTTATCTAAGAATTAAAGCTGTAGTTTTGTAGACACTATTTTTACCTGTAAGTTAAAGTATTTCACATATTGGATTATATGTAAACAAAGTCTTGTTTTATCCTGTTTAACATGGGAATCTGGTTTGAGGCTATAACGCCCTCCTATACTACTGACAAACTTGCTTCTAAATGTATGACATAAATATTGTTTAGTCTATGCTTGAAGACAATCACCGAAGACAAGCACTGGTGATCAACCTGCTTTTGCCTCCTAAATTTCAAGCTGTAGTCTTCTAACATGAAGTAGAATGAGCGATAATTTTGTCCGTTTGTTCCGACAGTAAATACAAATTGGTAACATTGTTGGGATTTCTTGTGACGTCATCTTCTAGCATAGTTGATGTCATGCAATAAGGGTGGCTTTTTCATAGCGCTGCGCAAAGAGAAACAGCAACCCTTTAGATAACTCCAACAGATCCGAATCTGACTCAAACCGGAATAGCCTGGCAAAATCAACCTTCAATCAATACGATGGGTAAAAGAAAAATAGTAGGAACTCCAAGGTCCAGTTGGAATGGATTCAAACAAGTTTTCGCTACAACTGGTATGACATGTTTGTCGGATGTAGATGATGCACTAAAACGGTAGCCAATATTGAAAAGTTATATCCATCTGAGCTAGTTCAGGGTTTCGGGGACTTAACCACACCACATTATACAGAATATTTCAAGAGTTTTGAGAACTTTAGACTATTCCTTATGGTTTGTGGTGACAAAAGGATCAGTATTTTGTTCACATTTATAGGGCTTCAATAGCTTGTGTCCAGCTTATACGTACCTAAAGTGTTTAATTCAGTTCACGAAGGTCAAAATAGCTAGTCAGACATGAAACTACTTCTACCTGCGCATTTCGTTAGTTCTAAAAAGTAGGCAATCCATTGATATCTATATAAGTATGATATAAACGGATCACTGACCCTATACATTTTGCAAAAGATCCACTTATTGCTGGAACAAAAGGACATTGGACGTTGGATGAAACCCAATTTGGAATAGTAGCTGGCGAATCATTCTTGTAGAAGGCGGAAGATGACAGCTACATATAACATGAATGGAGTTCAAGACAGCCAAATGAGTTCCAGAATTATTCTACGGTCCTTTCGTAAAATGTTTGGTGGGCTGTTAATTCAACTCGCTCTACGTGCACATCACACGTTTGTTATTTTTTATTTATTTATTTATTTGTTTTTAATGTGTGGAGAATTTATTCTTCCATTGGATTAGACACGGTCATCCATCAAAGATCTCGGAGAGTTTCACAAATAATATGAAATGCAGGCCCCAATAAATTGAATATACCAAACGCTGTTTATCTTAAGTTGTTTAGTAGCAGTAGTAGCGGTAGTTGTTGTTGTTATTTAATCTGAGTCAGACATGAAATAAAAATAATATATAAAATACAGTAAAACAACATTTTAGCTGGACCATAAAGCGAAGAGACTATAAATGGGATATTTTCAATTTACAAATACACGTGACGTATCCGCTCAGATTTCTGTGTTCAGTTCACGCAGCCTTTGAAGATAATACTCGTTTCGTACCCACTTGTTATTTCCAGCGTAACATCTTGAAAATCAGAACTAAAGTGTTACCAAATAAGAGACCCCACACGATTTGTTCAGCTTAGTATGTCGGAATTGGCGACAGTAGTTACTTGACAGTGTGTTACACTTACTAACCTTGAATTTTGTCTCACACTCAATAAATAACGTTGATTTTTCGATATCTTTAACAACATTATTTCTCATTTATGAATGACTTGCAGCTAAATACACGAGCATTAAGTGAAATAAACTCAAATCTTCAAGGGATTTATATGAGAGAGAGAGAGAGAGAGAGAGAGATTTGATTAATATTAGTTCAAGACTGCAACAAGCAATTATGGACCAGTTAAATATTTTCAATGCTCATTTATTTATGACCACTCTTGAAATGTTTCTGTTTTTTAATAAATCTTTAAGACATAAAACCTTAAAAGTTAAAAATATATTTCATACTCGGTCCTTGTGCAGCTCCTCAACTTTGAGTATATTTGGCTAAAAGTAAATCGCATTTAATATTTGTTTGCACGATAGAGATATATAATTCAAGCTAAACTTGAGAACATACTAATCAGTGTTATTAATTATATTTAAACTTATCGCTGAAGTCAACTTTGACAACATTTTTATAGAACAAAACATTGGGAGAAATACATACATTAATTTAGGATCTCTCTAATAACAATCTTTAACATTACTACTTAAGCCATTAGTACAGCGATATGTCAAATTTCAAAAAACATTTGTATAACTTTCGGCACACCAGTAAAAATTATATACTCTGGACCCAGCGGAGCCCCCAGGGGCGACGGCGCATCCCTAGCCGAGCTCGTTGCCTCAACTGCCTCGCCGGACATACAACTATAAGGTTAAACAAATTTAATAAGTCGTACATGGCCGTAGGGCCGAACACGACTATAATGTAAGATCAGTCAGTCAGTCAGTCAGTCTTGCCATGAATTGTTTTACCTGTCAACCAAAATCATGCCACCATCGAAGTTTGCGAAACTTAGAGAAACCCTGAAGTTAAAGTCAATAGCATGCTGACAGAATTATATTAATGAAGAATATGCTTATGAAAAAACACAACCGAGTGACAATAAGTATGGGATTTTTGTGTAAGAACATTAGATCTACGCTTAGCAAAGAACAATTTTAGCACGGAGCCAATTCAAAAGATCGGATTTCCTGTGGATGTGATTTTCTTTGTGATGTGTTTATGAAATGCTGTTGTAATTCAAGGGAACATATACACAAAACAGGTAAGTCTATATGTGTTAATTTGATTTTTTCCAGTATGAATAAGATATTCACACATACCCCCATATTTTATAATGAAGTCTTTCTCTCTGCCTCTCTCTGTTTCACACACACACACACACACCCATTGACACACATGCACACATTTTATAATGTACCTCTCTCTCTGAACCCACCTGTTCCATGTTAAATTATCTCTTTCTCTGTATGTATGTATGTATGTATGTATGTATGTATGTATGTATGTATGTATGTATGTATGTATGTATGTATGTATGTATGTATGTAGGTATGTATGTAGATATGTAGGTATGTATGTATGTATGTATGTCTCTCTCTCTCTCTCTCTCTCTGACATCTATCCATGTGGGGAGCCCCATTGTCATTATTGATAGATAAAATGTTTCCTACTTGACAAGTGACTTATCTATCTATCTATTTATGTATTGACCCTCCATTCATACCCTCTCTCTCTCTATGTGTTTCACACACACACACGCACACACATTGACAGACATATACAGATTTTATCATCTCTCTCTCACATCATGCAAAATTAATAATAATAATAATAATTTTTTATAGTCTGTAGCCAGTTGAGTCAGGTCCGCTCTCACTCTCTCTCTCTCTTACCACTAATTACGTGAAATATCAGGCAATGTTACTTTAGTTTTGTCTGTTTCAAAAAGACCTGCACACCAGAAAATGTAGAACCGTTGTGTGTTTCTTTGTAGGGTATATTTCGCTGATCATATAAAATCTAGAGTTTAGTTTTAATAAAACGGAAGCTGAGAAATGTTACAGTACAATAAATCTTAGCTTGGACTCGGATCGTAATATTTTGCACTGCGTTGTCTTCAAAATCTAAGGCAAAACACGATCTTGTAACGATTGACCTGACTTGGGAAGAAAACAAAGTCGGTCAGAATATGCGAGCGCCTATTGGTTACAATTATTTGTAACATTTGTTTTTAGATTGGCGACAGAGATAGACGTGAAAATTGTTTACTCCACGTTTTGTGTAAAACCAAAATGTACAGTCCATGGTTGAGGATTGTAACATTGTAATTTTATTACACACGTCTTTGCCAGCCAATATTATAGGCAATGTAGGCTGACAGAATAAATGAGGTTGATTTGACAATGTTGCAATATAACACCGGTTTTCAGAAACTGATAAATGAAAAATATGTCAGCCTTCTGCAAACAAAATGCAACTTGATGCCAGTGAGAATTGTAAAATTTAGGAATGCAAACATTTCTAACAACCCCCCCCCCCAATCTTGAGCTACATATAGTAATTATAAAAGATAAAACCTATGAACATTTCTAACATTATCTTTGCCCTTGTCACTATAAACTCATAAGAAGGGTACCCTAATGTTAATTTCCCCTTGTCCGATAATGCCGCCAAAGAAAACAAATTGGAGGCCTTCTTTTATATCTTCATTTACATCGCTAGTAAAATTATAGGGATTATGAGAATAGTAAAGTGAATGGTAGTTTTGTTTTTAAAACAAAGGAGAATAGGTGAGAGTAAAAACATTATAGAGGGGGTTAAAAGCTTTGACTCTATTTATAATGGGGATTATAGGGTGGTAAGAGGCTAGGTAATTTTTTTATTGATAAGGGATTTAAATTCTATTTTTTTATACCTCTTCTTTTACATCCTACCCTGTGTGAATGGGATGGTAGTTTTGTTTAAAATAAATAGAAAAAATAAAGTAGGGACGGGTAGGGACATTATAGAATGGGGTAGAGGTTTTACTTTCTAAGGGGATCATAGGGGGAGATAGAGAAGTTAGTCTTGTTTATAAGGGATTCAAATTCTATTTTATACATCTTCGTTTAGATCCTACCTTGTGTGGTCACTAGATGAGTGAGTGCGGGTCCCTCCAAACGAAGTTAGGGAAGTTATAAAAGGATGGGAGTTTTACTTTGTTTATAAGGGTATCATAGATATTTATTTATAATGCAAATTAATTATGAATTTTTCTGAGACCCTATTCATGCGAACAAAGTTCAACAATAGATATACAAAATGGTTTCGTTACTCAATGGATACGATAAAGCATGAATTTTCGACAAATAATCACAGATGATCTCGTATGTCAACATATATGATCAGTGTATGGAAGTTATCAACAGATATGATTGATATATGGATCTATCAACAGATATCATTTATATATGGATTGATCAACATATATGATTGATATATGGATCTATCAACATATATGATTGATATATGGATCTGTCAACAGATATGATTGATATATGGATCTATCAACATATATGATTGATATATGGATCTATAAACAGATATGATTAATGTATGGAATTATCAACAAGTATGATGCTGTATTTTATTGATTGTCACACATGTAATGGCATTGACTTTTACATTCACAAACTTAATATATATATATATATATATATATATATATATATATATATATATATATATATATTGTTATGTATGATGTTTATATAATATTATAGATATTTTAGGAAATTATAAATGTTTCTTGACTTTAATATTTGCTTAAATCTTAATGTTGTTTAACTAGTGTCCTTGAATTAGGTTGTTTACTTCAGATTTGAGCTAAAGGATAGTTTTGATAAACAATGTTTTCTAAATTTGAGGTCAAGGTTGATTTTCTTTACAGATAAAACTGGAAAATCCTTAGAGTTATTTGTAAAAAGTCATGTCCATACAAGTAGAATTCCATTAAGATGACACATATTCTAGAACATTCTGTCATGTGACCAATCTTTATATATACCATGTTTAGTGGACAGTTTTTCAGTTTCGACATTACTATCAGTCTTGTAAAGAGCTATTACAGTTGTGAAAAGTAATTCAAAATTCTGAGAGATGAATTATTTTAAATATTCATTGGATTATAACAGTGCTCATAAACTTTTGGATTTTGGATTTTTAATTGATGATTTTGCAATTTATGTGAACTTATTCAGAGATATTTTGGAGTACTTCATTTTGACATCAGCACATTAAAGACTACTAGTACATCAGGATTTTAAAGACCATTGGCATATCACGACATTCAAGGATACAGCCGTGAATTCGGAACATTCTATATTTAGGACTTGTGATTAGAACAATAATTCTTATTGGATTATTTGGATTTTAATACACATTACTGTAAGTGTCTTTTTGATTTTTCATCTTAATTATCTAGAAATAAATTGCTTGTTGATTTTTACTTGAGTTGTTGGTTTCACTTTCTTTCTGTTACATTTTTCTAGACCATAGAGTCGTAACAGAAATTGGGGGCCGTTCAGGGATAGAATTTCTTTAAAGCATATTAGAGATATTAAAGTTATTTTTGAAATTCATATTGATTTTGTCTCGGAATTTTTTTGTCTTTGGCAAATATTTTAAATAAAGAATTTTTGTGTGTGAAACCAACAAGCATTCCCAATGGCATTTAATGTTCAGAATTTCATTTCAAAACCTACCCAGGAGGGGTTAGAGTGTACGAGAAAGGATGAGTTGCTCGAACTTGCCAGAAAATACAGTCTGTCTGAGGCGAAAGCATCATTGACAAAACAGGAAATAAAGATTATTTTAATTCAATATTAAGTAGGAAAGGGAATTTTGGATAGTAGTGCTTTAAGTTTGAAGAGAAAGCCTGTATCTGGTTCTGACAGGAAATTAAGGGAATTAGAGTTAAAGAACCAGATGGATTTAGAGTTAGCAAAGCTTCAAATTCAGAGAGAGAGAGAGAGAGAGAGAGAAAGAGAGAGAGAGAGAGAATAGAGGCAGATGGAGAGAGAGAAAGAAGAGAGGCAAATACAAATGCAGATGCAAAGAGAAGAAAGGGAAATGCAATTTAAATTAAGAGAATTAGAACTGGCAAACAGAGCACACTCCACTCCTTTAAACACAAGTTCAGGTTTTGATGTTACTAGATATATTAGGTTAGTACCCCCTTTTCAGGAAAAAGATGTAGATAAATACTTTCTTCGTTTCGAGAAAATTGCTGAAAACTTGAAATGGCCCAGAGAGCATTGGACTTTGTTATTACAAAGTGTGCTTATTGGCAAAGCTCGTGAAGTCTACACTTCATTGTCAGTACAACAAAGTACTGATTATGATGTGGTTAAGGAGTACATCTTGAAAGCTTATGAGTTGGTACCAGAGGCATATCGAAAAAGGTTTAGGAATTGTACAAAAGAAACTGGACAAACTCATGTCGAATTTGCAAGGGAAAAAGAACAACTATTTGATAGGTGGTGCTCAGCCAAGAAAGTTGATCAAGATTATGATAACCTCAGACAGCTCATATTAATTGAAGAGTTCAAGAGGTGTATCCATAGTGATGTTAAGACCTATCTTGACGAGCAGAATTTGGAAACTTTGGAAAATGCTGCTCGTATGGCTGATGATTATTCCTTGACTCACAAAATTTCATTTGGCAATAAGTCATCCTCTCAGCAGTTTTCTGGTAAAAAACCATTTCAATCTCATACGAGTACTTCCAAATTTCACAACAGCACAACTGTTAGGAATCAAACATCTGATAAGAGTGATCAGAAATCCTTATCTCTTCCAACGTGCACTTATTGTAAAATTAAAGGGCACGTTATTTCTGATTGCTTCAAGTTGAAAAATAAGCAACAGAGTAAAGACAGAGTTTTTCCAAATGCTCTTATTTCAAAGAGGTCAAGGTCACGGTCTTGTATTGAAAGCAATACATTTGTTGGGTCAAACAAACCCCAGTCTGATTCTATTTTTAGGCATATGAACCATTCATGTCAGAAGGTTCTATATCACTTATTGGTGATTCTGCCAAGCCTATCCCAATTAAAATATTAAGGGACACTGGAACTTCTCAGAGTCTTTTATTATCAGGTACTTTGCCTTTGTCTGAGGAGTCTTCTTCGAGTGAAAGTGTTCTTGTTCAGGGAGTAGAGTGCGGCTTTGTAAATGTTCCTCTTCATTGTGTCAATTTGGCATCAGACTTAGTTTCCGGACCTGTGACTGTTGGGGCAGTGACTTCTTTACCGACAGAGGGTGGGTGTTCATTTATTACTAGGCAATGACCTAGCTGGAGATAAGGTTGTGGTTAATCCACTTGTAACTGACAAGCCTTGTTTGGATCAGAAAGTTGATCCTGTCGAAATCGTGCAGTTACTAGAGCTATGGCAAAAAGAGCTCCTGAGAGTGATGTTGATCAGGATATTATTCCTTTAGCTGACATATGTATGGGTCAGTCTTTTGATGAGGTCACTTTTTCCTCAGGTATTGATCAATCAAATGGTGTTGATCACAGTGATCCTCTTTTGGCAACTCATTCTCTTTATTCTAATCAGGGTGACAAACGGCAATCCCTTGTCGTTGAACAGGAGCAAGATCCCGAGATATCTTGTTTGTTTCAGAGGGCTATTAGTGAAACTGAAGCCACACAAGTTCCAGTGTGTTACTTTGTTAAAAATGGGGTCCTTATGAGGAAATAGAGACCACCTGAGGTACCCGCTGGTGACGAGTGGTCAGTGAGCTATCAAATTGTTGTTCCTAAGTCATATCGACAGGAAATTCTTAATCTAGCCCATGAAACTCCTTTGGCTGGTCATTTAGGAATCCATAAGACTTATCACAAGATCTTGAGTCATTTTTGTTGGCCGAAACTCAAAAGTGATGTTTCTAAATACTGCAGATCTTGTCACACTTGTCAAATGGTAGGAAAACCCAATCAGAAGATACCTAAGGCTCATCTGCAACCTATTCCTGCATTTGATGAACCATTTAGTAGAATAATGGTAGACTGTGTTGGTCCTTTACCTAAGTCCAAGTCAGGCAACCAATACTTGTTGACGATCATGTGTGCATCTACAAGATTTCCAGAGGCAATTCCTCTGAGAAATATAAAAACTAAAACTATTGTGAAAGCTTTGGTGAAGTTTTTTACACTTGTTGGCCTTCCCAAATCCGTCCAGTCGGATCAAGGGTCACATTTTATGTCTGGAATTTTCCAACAAGTTATGCATGAATTAGGCATCTACAGTTTAAATCTTCTGCCTATCACCCTGAAAGTCAAGGTGCTTTGGAAAGATTTCATCAAACTTTGAAGAATATGATTCGATCATATTGCTTTGATACAGAAAAGGATTGGGATGAGGGTGTTCATTTGTTGTTGTTTGCTGCTAGGGAATGAGTTCAAGAGTCGTTGGGTTTTAGTCCCTTTGAATTAGTTTTTGGTCATACTGTCCGTGGACCATTGAAATTATTGAAAGAAAAACTTTTTTCAAATGAAGATTCAAAGATTAATCTTCTGAACTATGTCTCTGATTTCAAATACAAGTTGTCAAAGGCCTGTGAAGTAGCAAGAACTAATCTTCACACTACCCAGTCAAAAATGAAATTAAGGTATGATAGATATACACAGGAAAGGAGCTTTAAACCTGGTGACAAAGTTCTGTCTCTCTGGCCCATACCTCAGAACCTCTTCAGGCTAAATTTTATGGTCCTTATACCGTTGAAAAGAAAGCAAATGACTTAAATTATATCATTAACACTCCTGGGAGACGGAAACAGAAACAACTTTGTCATATAAATATGTTAAAGGAATATTTTGACAGAGATAGCCCAGCTAATTGTTCAGTTAATTTAGTTGTACCTGTTCCACACACTGAAGATATCAACGATGGAGTACGATCAGACTATAGCGACTCTGGTATAACCAATCTTCGGAATTCAGAAATATTGAACAACCTAGACCAGAAACTTTCACATCTACAACAACAGGAAAGAGATGAACTAAAACAGCTATTACGTGACTATGAGCACTTGTTTCCTGATGTTCCAACACGAACAAGTAAAATTTATCATGACGTTGACATTGTAGATTCTGCGCCTGTGAAACAGCATCCTTACAGGATGAATCCTCTCAAACAGAACTATTTGAAGAAAGAAATTCAGTATTTACTGGAGAATGATTTCATAGAACCAAGTAACATTCTGTATGTGTACTGACTATAGAAAAGTCAACAGTGTCACCAAAACTGATTCATTTCCAATCCCAAGAATGGACGATTGCATTGATAAAATTGGAAATGCGGAATATGTCACCAAGTTTGACCTTTTAAAAGGATTCTGGCAAATTCCATTGACAGAAAGGGCAAAAGAAATTTCAGCATTTATAACTCTAGATGGTCTTTATCAATATAAAGTCATGCCGTTTGGAATGAAAAATTCGCCTGCAACGTTTCAACGTCTGATGAACACGATAACATCTGGTCTTGATAATTGTGATGCTTATATCGATGACGTCACTATCTACAACAACACCTGGGAAGATCATTTGGAAACCATTCGAAAATTCTTTGATCGACTCAGCGATGCGAATCTGACAATTAATTTGAGCAAAAGTGAGTTTTGCCATGCTTGTGTCATATTTTCAGGACATATTGTGGGAAAAGGTCAAGTTAAACGTATAGAAGGTAAGGTCAAAGCTATCTCTGAATTTCAAGTACCAATTTGTAAAAAGCAACTGATGCGATTTCTAGGTATGGCTGGATATTATCGGAAATTTTGTTCCAATTTTTCCAAA
Organism: Margaritifera margaritifera; assembly: GCA_029931535.1. Classification (NCBI taxonomy): domain Eukaryota; kingdom Metazoa; phylum Mollusca; class Bivalvia; order Unionida; family Margaritiferidae; genus Margaritifera; species Margaritifera margaritifera. Next base: position 1,123,614 of record JAQPZY010001605.1, on the reverse strand, counting down.
ATTGCTGAAACTTTGACAAGTTTATTGAGTAAGAAAACCAAATTTCATTGGTCTGAAAAGTGTCAGGAATCTTTTGACAAGTTAAAGGCCATGCTTAAGAATGCACCAGTTCTTTCTGTACCGAATTTCAGCCAATCATTTAAATTAGCTGTTGATGCAAGTGATGTAGGGGTTGGTGGAGTATTGATTCAGGAAGACAAGAGTTGCGTGGATCACCCTGTGTGTTATTTTTCTAAAAAACTAAACAAGCACCAGAAAAATTATTCCACAATTGAGAAGGAATGTTTGGCTTTGATATTGGCTTTACAGCATTTTGAAATGTATGTTACCTCAGCTCTTTCTCCAATTATTGTGTACAGTGATCAGAATCCCCTTACTTTCATCAACAAAATGAAAGATAAAAATCGGAGATTGTTGAGAAGGAGCTTAATATTGCAGGAATATAACATTGACATCAGACACATCAGGGGAAAAGACAATTTGATTGCAGATGTACTCTCACGTGCATAGAAATCTTATATTGCTTGATGTAATTAAGTTCAGTATCATAAAACATTTTCTTATGTAATTTTGGTTATTCTTGTATTAGATGTATATTCAAAAGAAAGCTTTATTGCATAAATCTTTCTTTTTCTTTATGAGGGAAGGTGTTATGTATGATGTTTATATAATATTATAGATATTTTAGGAAATTATAAATGTTTCTTGACTTTAATATTTGCTTAAATCTTAATGTTGTTTAACTAGTGTCCTTGAATTAGGTTGTTTACTTCAGATTTGAGCTAAAGGATAGTTTTGATAAACAATGTTTTCTAAATTTGAGGTCAAGGTTGATTTTCTTTACAGATAAAACTGGAAAATCCTTAGAGTTATTTGTAAAAAGTCATGTCCATACAAGTAGAATTCCATTAAGATGACACATATTCTAGAACATTCTGTCATGTGACCAGTCTTTATATATACCATGTTTAGTGGACAGTTTTTCAGTTTCGACATTACTATCAGTCGTGTAAAGAGCTATTACAGTTGTGAAAAGTAATTCAAAATTCTGAGAGATGAATTATTTTAAATATTCATTGGATTATAACAGTGCTCATAAACTTTTGGATTTTGGATTTTTAATTGATGATTTTGCAATTTATGTGAACTTATTCAGAGATATTTTGGAGTACTTCATTTTGACATCAGCACATTAAAGACTACTAGTACATCAGGATTTTAAAGACCATTGGCACATCACGACATTCATTTATACAGCCGTGAATTCGGAACATTCTATATTTAGGACTTGTGATTAGAACAATAATTCTTATTGGATTATTTGGATTTTAATACACATTACTGTAAGTGTCTTTTTGATTTTTCATCTTAATTATCTAGAAATAAATTGTTTGCTGATTTTTACTTGAGTTGTTGGTTTCATTTTCTTTCTGTTACATTTTTCTAGACCATAGAGTCGTAACAATCTATCTATCTATCTATCTATCTATCTATCTATATATATATCTATATATATATATATATATATATATATATATATATATATATATATATATATATATATATTCCATCGGCATATCTAATGATGTTATTTTGTGGCATCCAGGTGATTAGTACGAGATATTTCCGATCCACAGCTCCCGACAAATGGTTAAGGAACAACCTCGGGTGGCCCGCTTCTCCCAGCCTGCCGAAGGATCCCTCAAGAACCTCCCTATCCCGCAGATCCGATGGTAACTAACCTTTGGCCCCTCACACTGAGTAAACCAGTATCGTCCCTGGAACTAACGTCATCATTGACAGCAGTATCCGGGTTACACAAACCCCCAGAGTTCGACGACTCCCCATAACAGATAAAAATACAATGACTGAGTAGTCTAATGCATGAGATACGTTTAAGTGCGAATACAATGATATACATTAAGCATGCGTGAACATGAACTGACTTTGTTACACATTAAATAGTTTCATAAGAACCACTATATGAGATTATTATTACTATAATCACGTTCGTACATGAATCTGTCTCAGACGAGAATAATCGCACTTGATTATGAAAACCCAAACATTTCTCATCATTTAATGCGTACAAAATATAATTAAGTTCATCGTGCCGGTTCAGCTAAAAAATATCAAACTTGGAACATAATATATTCTATACGATAGCATGAAAATTTAGAATAAATTCCAAAGCATTTAATATATTAAACAATTTCATCACATAGAACGGATAGCAAGAAAGAATAGTTTTCATTTTCACATACCTCTACATTTGAAGATTGCTTTCGTAAAGTGGACAGCTTCCTGACAAGACTCATTTGTATTGTGACGATACAGATAGAATTTGGACTATAAGTAATATCATCGTGGTATCATCCACGTCCAGAGAACTCGAGGTAAAAGGTGCATCAGTGAGTGGACAGAAATCAGTATTTCTAAAACGCCAAGGTTAAAACTAATACACCCTGTGTAATGCTGTACGCGGCAACAAAACACATCTACATTTTCGTTTATATATAATACAAAGGTATTTTTCGTGCACACAATTCCGTGATACCTCCGATGACCTCGCATTCCCATACACGTAGAGAGGAACAGTAAAATAAATCCGACCCCCATCCATCCAGTGTTTTACAAACCTCCTTTTCTAAACACCCTAGCATCGAATTTATTTTAAAATTTACAAATGGCCTCGCATTGCTCTCGTACCGTTACACGAAGTGGTACTAATTTAAATTTACAAGCGACCTTGCAGTTTCTCGTACCCCTATAGGAGGTGGATACTAATTTAAACTTATAAGCGGCCTCTCAGTTTATCGTACCCCGACATGAGGTGGTACTAATTTAAATTTACTCATGGCCTCAAAGTTTTCTCGTACCCCTACATGAGGTGGTACTAATTTAAATGTACTCGTGGCCTCAAAGTTTTCTCGTACCCCAATACGAGGTGGTAATCATTAAAATTTACAAATGCCCTCGCAGTGTTCTCATGCCACTATACGAGGTGGTGCTAATTTAAATTTACAAGTGCTCTTGCAGTGTCCTCATGCCACTACACGAGGTGGTGCTAATTTAAATTTGCAAGTGCTCTTGCAGTGTTCTCACTGTTCTCCTATTCTTACACGAGGTGGCAATGTATACTGATATGTCACTTTGTGAAGAAAACGTCCTTTTCTAAACACCCTGTCATGTATGATGTTTATATAATATTATAAATATTTTAGGAAATTATAAATGTTTCTTCACTTTAATATTTGCTTAAATCTTTATGTTTATCAGGAAAAACATGTTTAACTAGTGTCCTTGAATTAGGTTGTTTTGATCAATATGTTTTCTCAATTTGAAGGTCAAGGTTGAATTTTGTTTACAAGTACAATTCCATTAAGATGACACATGTTCTAGAACATTCTGTCATGTGACCAATCTTTATATATGCCATGTTTGGTGGACATTTATTCAGTTTTGACATTACCATCAGTCTTGTAAAGAGCTATTACAGTTGTGAAAATTCATTCCAAATTCTAAGAGAGGAATTATTTTAAATATTCATTGGATTATAACAGTGCTCATAAACTTTTGGATTTTGGATTTTTAATTGATGATTTTGGAATTTAAGTGAACTTATATTCAGATATTTTGGAATACTTTATTTTGACATCAGCACATTAAAGATTACTAGTACATCGGGACTTTTTTAGACCATTAGCACATCATAACATTCAAGGACACAGCCGTGAATTCGGAACATTCTATATTTAGGACTTGTGATTAGAACAATCATTCTTATTGGATTATTAGGATTTCAAAACACATTACTGTGAGTGACTTTTTGATTTTTCATTTTAATTATCTAGTAATAAATTGCTTGTTGATTTTTTTACTTGATTTGTTGGTTTCACTTTCTTTCTGTTACATTTTTTCTTAGACCATAGAGTCGTAACAGAAATTGGGGGCTCGTCTTCTGGTATCTGAATTTCATTAAAGCATATTAGAGATATTAAATTTATCTTTGAAATTCATATTGATTTTGTCTCGGAGAATATTTTTGTCTTTGGCAAAGATTTTTAAAAGAGATTTTTTTTGTTGTGTGAAACCAACAAGCATTTACAATGGCATCTAATGTTCAGAATTTCATTTCAAAACCTACCCAGGAGGGGTTAGAGTGCATGAGAAAGGATGAGTTGCTCGAGCTTGCCAGAAAATACAGTCTATCTGAGGCAAAAGTATCATTGAAAAAACAGGAGATAAAGATTATTTTGATTCAGTATTTAGTAGGAAAGGGAATTTTTGATAGCAGTGCTTTAAGTTTGAAGAGAAAGCCTGTATCTGGTTCTGACAGGAAATAAGGGGAATTAGAGTTAAAGAACCAGATTGATTTAGAATTGGCAAAGCTTCAGATTCAGAGAGAGAGAGAGAGAAAGAAGAGAGGCAGATACAGATGGAGAGAGAGAAGGAAGAGAGGCAGATACAAATGCAGAAAGAAGAGAGGCAGATACAGATGGAGAGAGAGAAGGAAGAGAGGCAGATGCAAATGCAGAAAGAAGAGAGGCAGATACAAATGCAGATGCAAAGAGAAGAAAGGGAAATGCAATTTAAATTAAGAGAATTAGAACTGGCAAACAGAGCACACTCCACTCCTTTAAACACAAGTTCAGGTTTTGATGTTACTAGATATATTAGGTTAGTACCCCCTTTTCAGGAAAAAGAAGTAGATAAATACTTTCTTCATTTCGAGTAAATAGCTGAAAACTTGAAATGGCCCAGAGAGCATTGGACTTTGTTATTACAAAGTGTACTTATTGGCAAAGCTCGTGAAGTCTACACTTCACTGTCAGTACAACAAAGCACTGATTATGATGTGGTTAAGGAGTACATCTTGAAAGCTTATGAGTTGGTACCAGAGGCACATCGAAAAAGGTTTAGGAATTGTACAAAAGAAACTGGACAAACTCATGTCGAATTTGCAAGGGATAAAGAACAACTATTTGATAGGTGGTGCTCAGCCAAGAAAGTTGATCAAGGTTATGATAACCTCAGACAGCTCGTATTAATTGAAGAGTTCAAGAGGTGCATCCATAGTGATGTTAAAACCTATCTTGACGAGCAGAATGTGGAAACTTTGGAAAATACTGCTCGTATGGCTGATGATTATTCCTTGACTCACAAAATTTCATTTGGTAATATATCGTCCTCTCAGCAGTTTTCTGGTAAAAAACCATTTCAATCTCATTCGAGTACTTCCAAATTTCACAACAGCACAACTGTTAGGAATCAAACATCTGATAAGACTGATCAGAAATCCTTATCTCTTCCTACGTGCACTTATTGTAAAAAGAAAGGGCACGTTATTTCTGATTGCTTCAAGTTAAAAAATAAGCAACAGAGAAAAGACAGAGCTTTTCCAAATGCTCTTATTTCTACGAGGTCAAGGTCACGGTCTTGTATTGAAAGCAATACATTTGTTGGGTCAAACAAACCCCAGTCTGATTCTATTTTGGAGGCTTATGAACCATTCATGTCAGAAGGTTCTATATCACTTATTGGTGATTCTGCCAAGCCTATCCCAATTAAAATATTAAGGGACACTGGAGCTTCTCAGAGTCTTTTCTTGTCAGGTACTTTGCCTTTGTCTGAGGAGTCTTCTTCAAGTGAAAGTGTTCTTGTTCAGGGAATAGAGTGCGGCTTTGTAAATGTTCCTCTCCATTGTGTAAATTTGGCATCAGACTTAGTTTCTGGACCTGTGACTATTGGGGCAGTGACTTCTTTACCCATAGAGGGTGTTCATTTATTACTAGGCAATGACCTAGCTGGAGATAAGGTTGTGGTTAATCCACTTGTAACTGACAAGCCTTGTTTGGATCAGAAAGTTGATGCTGTCGAAACTGAAATCCCTGATTTGTACCCTGCTTGTGCAGTTACTAGAGCTATGGCAAAAAGAGCTCTTGAGAGTGATGTTGATCAGGATATTATTCCTTTAGCTGACACATGTATTGGTCAGTCTTTTGATGAGGTCACTTTTTCCTCAGGTATTGATCAATCAAATGGTATTGATCACAGTGATCCTCTTTTGGCAACTCATTCTCTTTGTTCTAATCAGGATGACAAACGACAATCCCTTGTCGTTGAACAGGAGCAAGATCCCGAGATATCTTGTTTGTTTCAGAGGGCTATTAGTGAAACTGAAGCCACACAAGTTCCAGTGTGTTACTTTGTGAAAAATGGGGTCCTTATGAGGAAATGGAGACCACCTGATGTACCCGCTGGTGACGAGTGGTCAGTGAGCTATCAAATTGTTGTTCCTAAGTCATATCGACAGGAAATTCTGAATTTAGCCCATGAAACTCCTTTGGCTGGTCATTTAGGAGTCCGTAAGACTTATCACAAGATCTTGAATCATTTTTATTGGCCGAAACTGAAAAGTGATGTTTCTAAATACTGCAGATCTTGTCACACTTGTCAAATGGTAGGAAAACCCAATCAGAAGATACCTAAGGCTCATCTGCAACCTATTCCTGCATTTGATGAACCATTTAGTAGAATAATGGTAGACTGTGTTGGTCCTTTACCTAAAACCAAGTCAGGCAACCAATACTTGTTGACCATCATGTGTGCATCTACAAGATTTCCAGAGGCAATTCCTCTGAGAAATATAAAAACTAAAACTATTGTGAAAGCTTTGGTGAAGTTTTTTACACTTGTTGGCCTTGCCAAATCTGTCCAGTCGGACCAAGGGTCAAATTTTATGTCTGGAATTTTCCAACAAGTTATGCATGAATTAGGCATCCAACAGTTTAAATCTTCTGCCTATCACCCTGAAAGTCAAGGTGCTTTGGAAAGATTTCATCAAACTTTGAAGAATATGATTCGATCATATTGCTTTGATACAGAAAAGGATTGGGATGAGGGTGTTCATTTGTTGTTGTTTGCTGTTAGGGAATCAGTTCAAGAGTCGTTGGGTTTTAGTCCCTTTGAACTAGTTTTTGGTCATACTGTCCGTGGACCATTGAAATTATTGAAAGAGAAACTTCTTTCAAATGAAGATTCAAAGATTAATCTTCTTGATTATGTTTCTGATTTCAAATACAAGTTGTCAAAGGCCTGTGAAGTAGCAAGAACTAATCTTCACACTACTCAGTCAAAAATGAAATTAAGGTATGACAGAAATACACAGGAAAGGAGTTTTAAACCCGGTGACAAAGTTCTGGCTCTCTTTCCCATACCTCAAAATCCTCTTCAGGCTAAATTTTATGGTCCTTATACCGTTGAAAAGAAAGCAAATGACTTAAATTATATCATTAACACTCCTGGGAGACGGAAACAGAAACAACTTTGTCATATAAATATGTTAAAGGAATATTTTGACAGAGATAGCTCAGCTAATTATTCAGTTAATTTAGTTGTACCTGTCCCACACAGTGAAGATATCAACGATGGAGTACGATCACTCTAAAGTGACTCTGGTATAACCAATCTTCGGAATTCAGAAATATTGAACAACCTAGACCAGAAACTTTCACATCTACAACAACAGGAAAGAAATGAACTAAAACAGCTATTACATGACTATGAGCACTTGTTTCCTAATGTTCCAACACGAACAAGTAAAATTTATCATGACGTTGACATTGTAGATTCTGCGCCTGTGAAACAGCATCCTTATAGGATGAATCCTCTCAAACAGAACTATCTGAAGAAAGAAATTCAGTATTTACTGGAGAATGATTTCATAGAACCAAGTAAAAGTAACTGGAGTTCACCATGTATTCTTGTTCCCAAGCCAGATAATACATTCCGTATGTGTACTGACTATAGAAAAGTCAACAGTGTCACCAAAACTGATTCATTTCCAATCCCAAGAATGGACGATTGCATTGATAAAATTGGAAATGCGGAATATGTCACCAAGTTTGACCTTTTAAAAGGATTCTGGCAAATTCCATTGACGGAAAGGGCAAAAGAAATTTCAGCATTTGTATCTCCAGATGGACTTTATCAATATAAAGTTATTCCGTTTGGAATGAAAAATTCGCCTGCAACGTTTCAACGTCTGATGAACATGATAACATTTGGTCTTGATAATTGTGACGCTTATATCGATGACGTCACTATCTACAACAACACATGGGAAGATCATTTGGAAACCATTCGAAAATTCTTTGATCGACTCAGCGATGTGAATCTGACAATTAATTTGAGCAAAAGTGAGTTTTGCCATGCTTGTGTCACATTTTTAGGACATATTGTGGGACAAGGTCAAGTTAAACCTATAGAAGCTAAGGTCAAAGCTATCTCTGAATTTCAAGTTCCAATTTGTAAAAAGCAACTGATGCGATTTCTAGGTATGGCTGGACATTATCGGAAATTTTGTTCCAATTTTTCCAAAATTGCTGAAACTTTGACAAGTTTATTGAGTAAGAAAACCAAATTTCATTGGTCTGACAAGTGTCAGGAATCTTTTGACAAGTTAAAGGCCATGCTTAAGAATGCACCAGTTCTTTCTGTACCAAATTTTAGCCAATCATTTAAATTATCTGTTGATGCAAGTGATGTAGGGGTTGGTGGAGTATTGATTGAGGAAGACAAAAGTGGTGTGGATCACCCTGTGTGTTATTTTTCTAAAAAACTAAACAAGCACCAGAAAAATTATTCCACAATTGAGAAGGAATGTTTGGCTTTGATATTGGCTTTACAGCATTTTGAAGTGTATGTTACCTCAGCTCTTTCTCCAATTATTGTGTACAGTGATCACAATCCCCTTACTTTCATCAACAAAATGAAAGATAAAAATCGGAGATTGTTGAGATGGAGTTTGATATTGCAGGAATATAACATTGACATTAGACACATCAGGGGAAAAGACAATGTGATTGCAGATGCACTCTCACGTGCCTAGAAATGTAATATTGCTTGATGTAATTAAGTCCAGTATCATAAAACATGTTCTTATGTAATTTTGGTTATTATAGTATTAGATGTATATTCAAAAGAAAGCTTTATTATATACATTTTTCTTTTTCTTTATGAGGGGAGGTGTTATGTATGATGTTTATATAATATTATAAATATTTTAGGAAATTATAAATGTTTCTTCACTTTAATATTTGCTTAAATCTTTATGTTTATCAGGAAAAACATGTTTAACTAGGGTCCTTGAATTAGGTTGTTTTGATCAATATGTTTTCTCAATTTGAAGGTCAAGGTTGAATTTTGTTTACAAGTAAAATTCCATTAAGATGACACATGTTCTAGAACATTCTGTCATGTGACCAATCTTTATATATGCCATGTTTGGTGGACATTTATTCAGTTTTGACATTACCATCAGTCTTGTAAAGAGCTATTACAGTTGTGAAAATTCATTCCAAATTCTAAGAGAGGAATTATTTTAAATATTCATTGGATTATAACAGTGCTCATAAACTTTTGGATTTTGGATTTTTAATTGATGATTTTGGAATTTAAGTGAACTTATATTCAGATATTTTGGAATACTTTATTTTGACATCAGCACATTAAAGATTACTAGTACATCGGGACTTTTTTAGACCATTAGCACATCATAACATTCAAGGACACAGCCGTGAATTCGGAACATTCTATATTTAGGACTTGTGATTAGAACAATCATTCTTATTGGATTATTAGGATTTCAAAACACATTACTGTGAGTGACTTTTTGATTTTTCATTTTAATTATCTAGTAATAAATTGCTTGTTGATTTTTTTACTTGATTTGTTGGTTTCACTTTCTTTCTGTTACATTTTTTCTTAGACCATAGAGTCGTAACAACCCTAAAACCGAATTGTAGTAATATGTCACTTATTTTAAAAATAAATCCGATAGGCGGTGGATTCTCATTCTCATATAGTACCTATTTACCTTAGATCTAAATATTATTAGGACACCAAACCCTCTAAAATAAAGTACATTAATACTCCTGAGAGTAATGCATTTTACGGTTTTAAAATTGTTACAACTTTAACTGAGAGTAATTTCTTACATTATTCTTAATTTTTTAAATGGCCTCATTTTGCTCTGCTTGACTATCAGAATAATATGGTACACATAGTTCTAACTCATGGCACAATTATTTGACTTTCATAAAAACATCCTTTAACATATATAATAAAAATATGTACAATTAAACTTTTTTTGATACACGTATATCGGAAGCTTCACCTATAAAAAGATTCATTTGTGTTATCTATTTTGCCTTTAAATCAGACACTTCTGGTTTTATCTTCAAGCGGTTGTGTGTATATTAAACAAATCATTTCTGTTCACTCAAACCCACGCACACATTTTCTATTAATTAAAAAATTGTATTATTCCACTACCATACGGGACAATGTATCTTTTCTTCTACACAAATAGACATAATTTAATTAATGCACAATTCAAACAAATAGTTTATTTTTTTAATAAAATATTTATTACAGTTTTCAAGAGATCAAAAAGAAGAATAAAAACATATACAGTATATTTCTGAATTACAGAATTAGTTAATTACCAAGGAAATGAAAAAAGAATGTCGATTCTGAAGGTCAAAATATACATCACACATTTAATCGCAAGGTCAGAATATACATCACACATTTAAACGCAAAGAAAGAAGTCAAGAATATTCGATCACATAGAAGATTATTCTAGACAGTATACAATTTTAGCATGTAAATACAATCTACAAAAGTAATTATACATACAAACTCTTTTTAGAATTAAAACAAAATTTGTTACTCCAGACTAATTTTTTCGTAAATTCATATGTGCTTTAAGCTCTGTTCAAAACAATTTTAGCAATGATTTTCGTGTCAGTTTCACAGATTCTTGCTATTCGCGTAATATTTGTACAAATGTCTGTGAAAATAATTCGAAAAGTTTCTAGTCCTTTCGATTTTGTTTACTATCTTCTTCCATGAAGAACACGGAGGCTACAAATCCTGAAAGAGAGGTGAATCTTTCAATTAAACGTTTATATATAAACTCTTTTAACTTGAATGTATACATGCCAACATTAAAAAACTATTTTTTAAAACAAAAGTATTTCAATTGAAAACATTTCAGATGTCTCTGAAGAAACTGTTACAATTTTACGTCGTTTTCGTATTATATTATATTATATTATATTATATTATATTATATTATATTATATTATATTATATTGCCAGGTCGGAGCTGAAGATACTCACAAATATTTTGCAACACTTCAACATTCGTTTGTCCAGATATTTTTTTTTCAAGCGAGTGCGCCCATGTGATCGAGTCAGCATTAATGCATGCATACGTGTCAGAGCGCGCAGTTTTGTACAAGTACAACTAGACTGTGATATCAGAGAGAGAGAGAGAGAGAGAGAGAGAGAGAGAGAGAGAGAGAGAGAGAGAGAGAGAGAGAGAGAGAGAGAATACCAAGGGCAGTAACGCCTCCTCCGAGAAGATATACTCCATGCCAGCCTATTACATCCCGTAGAGATGTTCCCACGGCAGCGGAAATAATTCCAGTAATAATCTGAATATATATATATATCTGTATATATACCTGTATACCTGTATATACCTTTCTAATAAAGTCCACGAAAACAAATATTCGAAGAAAAGTTCAAATGGCAACTAGAATATAGTGCAATATAAAGCATACATGCGTACGTACATACGTACATACATAAGTACATACATACATAAGTACACACATACACACATTATATAAATTCACGTATCCATGACGATCTACCTGCGACGTAAACTTCCAGTAAAAATTTGTATACCAGCATTTAAATTTCAGCATTTTGTATTTGTTAATCATGTCATTGCACGGCACGTGCTTTGTTTACCCTAACAATTTATATAAATAAGATGTCTATCTATATACGTCCCATCATCTTACCCATATTTCTTTCTTTTCTAAAAAAATCTACTTCTCAATATATAGTAACAATCTGAAAAATTATACGCATCATTTCTTGAACTGCAAGTTTTTGCGAGCATTTGTTCAGTAATTTATTTGCTATATTTTGCAATGTTTTAGGCCTACACTGTGCCACTGACGATTGACTCCTTTCATCGACACTGTTATTTTTTATAAAAGACCAAACATTCTTTTAGCCAAATTGATGACAATTTCTGACTTAATAGCTTTATAATTTGAATAATTAGGCACGTGTCTTTCTTTGTATTTATAAAATAGAACCACAGATACCTCCAAAGATGAAAGTTGAGAAATCTGAAGTCTGAAATTAAACTTAGTAGCCTACTATCTAGTTCTGTTAAAAAATTTCCTTAAATAAAAAGCATGTTGCCGACAAATGTTGAAAGATTAGACACGAGGTTTCATTGATTCCACACACACACACACACACACAACTAGTTTACTAATATCGAGCCCTAATGATAATTCGGCTTATCTGCATAGTGATCCAACAAATAAAAGCTTCGTTTCCTGTTAGCTATTCCTGCTTTCTCATGATTTAATGCGGATAGGTATTTAAGCAGAGAATGCAACCTGAAGGACAATAGGATCAAAGAAGGCAGAAAGAATTTTTAAAAAGGCACAAATTATTAAGTTTTGGTACAAAAGAAATCAAATTTGCAAAGTATAGTTTAGAAATTCATTGAAAAAAAATGTATTTCATGGAATGCAAACAAACTCCTTTTACACAGGCTAAGAAACGCGCTCATGCCCTTTTCCATGATATCAAGTGATGTTGTTCTTATTTTCCTTATCGAGTCTTCCACTGTATGGAAAACTGTAAAGTCAGTACGCGCATTATTATAGCTACTCTCACTCTCTATATTTTACATCTTTATATTAAAATTAAGTCAATATTACATGGACCTTTTATTAAACGTCGGATGTATTATTTATTTATTGGCATTAACTTTTATAAAATCCATATACGGAACAAAGGTTTTTAATATTTTAGGAAAAGTCAACAATTTTTTAAAAGCTTACCGTAGCTATTCTTACAAAGCCGTAGGTGATGCCGAGGTTAGAAACTCCGTAGAGTTTGGACAGAATGGCTGGAAAAGTGCTATAAGTCCCGCACGCACAGAAGTATATGGCACACACCCAGATTAGAAAGATGGGCTTCCCCACCCACTCCGAGGCCAAAATTGTCAGCAGCAGACATGCCGATCCTGCTGTGATGCACTGTATGGCAACCTGGTAAAACGTTCAAAGATATGAGATATAAAACAAAGAGTAGTCTCCCTTTTCCCAATTTCTCAATATTGCGCTAGTTTTACAGTTTCGTCGATCTTGATACATTTAGTAAACTAATTTGTTTTTATAAACTTAACAAGAAAGAGAAAGAGTACAGACAGCCAAACAGACAGACAGAGAGAAAGACGAATAAATACATAGGCAGAGAGCGACATAAACTGATCGACTGACAGGTACATACACACATGTTGGAAAGACGAGATGAAGGTTACACACCTTGAATCCGAAACGGTCCATAATGGCTCCCCAAAACGGTCTTCCAACACAGTTAAATACAGAAGAGAGTGACCCAACTAGGGCCATGAAATGATCGTCAAGGATGAATGTCTGACCGTATGCCTGACAAAAAAGGCAACAAGAAATAGAAACACAATTTTTTTGTTTTTTTAAGTCAAGTATTTTCTATCATTAGAACATAAGATAAGTATGCAGTATTATCTATTGAATTTAGATCACCAACCACTGAGATGGTTACAACTGTGCTTTTAATCTGTGGAGGAAGAGTTATTCTTTGGTCATGTACATTGCTGGTTTCTGTATTTTTGCCATGTCCTTGTTCTGATAAATAAATTTACTTGCAATTACACTCATATAGAGACTTAATTACACAAATTTCCCATTATCAAGAAAAAGTATTGAAGAAAATCTGACCGGCAAAACTTTTTCAAATTTCATCTCAAACATTTGATACATATTTTGCTTTATAAAACCTAGTATTCACTCCAAGCGCTTAGTTTTGCATTCGAACACAGGGTGTAATGATACTGACTTATCTGGTACATACTGAATGCTGAAATAAATCTGATTCACGCCAACATAAGCATTTATGTGTTTTACTCTAAATAACATGTGATACAAGATACCATAGGTCAATTCGAATGTCGGGATTCAGTTTTTATTTAGAAATACAGAAATTTAACTCCTGAGAAAAATACAAAACTGTGAAGTGGAACATTAAGGACCCTTAACAGTAAAAATACAAAACTGTGGAGCAGAACTTTAAGGGCCCTTAGGGGGCGCTCTACAGATAATACGTGCTTCTGAGAGAGTGACAGGTGTAAGATGAAGTTGTTTGCATTTGCAACATGCACAATGGTGGGAATGTTGGCATACCACTATGCTACTTTCATGTACTGTGGCTGAAATTTATTTACATATTGTACTTGTGGAGATTAGACATGATCAAAGCACACAGCAGAGAGAAATGGCCGCTCCAAAGTACTGAATTAGTCAAACTATTTTCAGCAGTTATTAAAATAGGGAAACGAATTTTGCCAGAGCAGGCAATACCAGCCTCTGAAAGTACAATGAATGAATTACAAAATACATAAAAAGTAAAAAGAAGTTATCGGCTATTTTTTTTTTATTTACCTATGAAGTCCAGGAAGTGACAATGACCAAGCGGTGCTAGCAGTTTTTTGAGAGGTGCACATCTTAAATAAGACCAAGCTGTATACTCTATAACCCCAATTGCACCCATCAATCATACACTAAAATAAAGGGAATTCAATGTTCTTTTAACAATACCTAAGATATACAAGGTCTTTTTTAAATAGCCAGGACAACCAGTGAGGAAAACCTAGGTAATTCTTTTTCTTTAAAAATATAACTCTATGCAAAGTTCGAAACGGTCAAAATAAAAAAATGTGGAGAGGAACAGTAAGGGACCTTAACGGTCACCGACCCTCGTCTTTGAGATTTTGGCTTTTTAACTCTTTTTGTTAAATCTTGTTCTCTTTTTTAAATAAAATTCTTTGCAATTTCCTGTCTTTTTAACATAATTATTCTCTTTGCAAAAATATTATATTCACCTCTTCAAGTTGGTGATTTGCCGAATTTTATGTAGTTTGTGATTTCAATAGCGGTGAACAGATATTTTTTTTAGAGGTTCACAGATTTTAAAGAGAGGTGAATCGCTTTTAGATATTGTCTCACCTCTAACAATTAGGACAGGTTCACCGCATTCTTAAAACAGGTATCTTGGAAAGATTAAAAACTGCAGCTAATTCGGATAACCCGTTACATGCATCTCAATAATGGCTGTCGAAAACATTGAAATCAGATTAAAAAATTATGAGATATTGCTTAGAGTAAATGGCAATGGTGGATAAACATGTGCATAACTAATAAATAAACGAACAAAAAAGAATGAAAGAAAGAAAAGAAAAAAATTAATAAATGACTCAGTAAAGAAAAAATTCATTCATTCATTCATTCATTCATTCATTCATTCATTCATTCATTCATTCATTCATTCATTCATTCTTAATCAATCAGAAGACACCGAAGAATGATTGAAATCGGTCATTAATTAAAGACAACTATCAACTCACAATGAACAAAGTTCAGGCTGGCCGTAATAAATAAATAAATAGATGAATTTTTACTACTTATTTAGTAGAAAATATTGCAGGAAAATTAAAAATGCATGTAATCAAATAAACATTTAAATGAAAATAGTAAATTGATTTATGTAAAATGCACCATATGCAATCTATCTTATCATCAGAAGGCAATAAGTACAATTGATGATATTGTCTTGGTAGTGAATTACATTTACCTAAGACGAAAATCATATGCGTCAAATCAACAGGACGGAAAGACAGCACATTTCTTATAATAAAACAATTCACGCCTAGACGTTAAGATTTTGTCCTAAGGCACATTCAGGTTATAGCTGTTTGTGAACATGATGGCTGGACCCGGCTGTAATCTCGACGATTACCGTTTTGAGTTCGTATTTAACGTTACACACACACACACACACACACACACACACACACACACACACACACACACACACACACACACACACATATATATATATATATATATATATATATATATATATATATATATAATTTGATAACCAGGTAATATTTGAAATATGTAATCTATAAGCATGTAAATGCTTCTGTGAATGAACTATTGAATTGAATTGAACTACAAAACTACCATCAAGCGACCGTAACAGTTGAATTTGTAATATATAGCAATATATTTTGCTGATAACATGAAACTCAATTTCTTTATACACTGTATTTACGTCATGTTTCAGTCATATCTAGGATAATTAAAGTGAACCAAACCAAAACTTAAAATCCGTAACCGGTTTTCGTTTGTTGCTTCTCGAAACTGAATTCAAATAATTGTTCACGACGTTAAACAGCTATTGTATATAGGGGATCAACGTTATCAACGAAATGACGTCATGGCGCTGGATATGCAAAGACGTTCTAGCTACAATTTTTACAATGTATTAGATGTATAAATATGGGAAAAATGACACATAAAGAGATATATAAAACAGGATTGTAACTATGCACCTATCTGTATTGAAAACTATAATAATAAAAGATCTATAAAGAAATAAAGACAAACAGTTTTATTTTTCCATTAAATATGTAAAATTTATTAAATACTCTGAATTCATCAATTAATGAACTTTATATATAATCTTAGAATTTAAACCTTTTTGAATAGACAGTATCTAAACGGTGAATCCAATATGTTTCCTTTAATAGCTGTTCCATTTCAGAGTTAATAATATAAACTCGCATAAATGAAATATCTTCTAATTCATAGAAGTTGTCAGTAAAATCTGTGAAAAAATGAGATTACAAGTTATTTAAGTCAAGTCTGTTTGTTTATGCATTTAGATAGTTTCTTTATGAATTTGGAACCAACAAGTAAATCTGTAAGATTGTTAGTTCGTTTGTTAGCAAGTGTAGGCTTGCTTTTGTGAAGTGGCTTAGCACTTATATTACAAAATAATTACAATAGATTCCAATATGTGTTAATTCTCCCTAGATTCAGTAAACTAGGATTATATTCAAGAACGAAAGGAATTATATTTTCATCTTTGTCCGTAATTTTACATTTCGGTCAATCAAACTGTGTAAGAGAAGATAATTTTCGAAAGCAGCAGCAATAATATCAAGTGAATATATATTTTTTTAAATTTATATGAAAACGATTTTCTTGACACATATCAACCTTGTTTTATTTCTGATCATTAAAACCACATATCAGAACATGGATATCTATCATAACGTCTGCAATGCAATTCACCAAAGTGACATATCCTGAGCCTTGATAGAGTGTGTCATAAGGGATTAATCCTGAAATTGAGATGTTATGGGATTAACTAGGATTGGCTAGGATCGATGATTACTTAGCCAAACGGATTCAGAGAGTTATGGTAGGAAACGAATTCTCAAATCTTGGACGACCTCCTGCAGGTGTGCCTCAGGGGTCAGTATTAGGACTCTTTCTTTTTCTTGTATACATTAATCACTGATTCGATATTTGCAGACTATACGTCCTTACACTCTCTGGCTTGTTAACTTTAATCCATTTCAAAACAGTGTGTGGTTTTTTCACGAACAGAGAACCTGAATACATACCCAACCTTGAATTTTCAGGTAAAAAGATTCGTTTTGTTACATCCCATCGACATCTGGGAATTATTTTATCATCCATGGTTCTTGGAGCAACCAAACTGATTCTATAATTCCTTCAACATCTATGTGTATTAGACAAGTTCAGAAGTTTCAATATGTGATATCAAAGCATAACCTGAATAAATAACCTACATTCGCCCTATTCTGGAATATGCATCTGAAATTTGGTCTTCCTGTACTAGCTCTGATTCCAATAAACTTCAATATCGATGTAGAACCTCTCGGTTGAAATAATCGTATATACCAAAACTTATCGACTCATCGAACGATCTGCCACAATCTACGAGAAACTGTTCATCTATACTAACCTTCAAAACATGAATTTAAAGAGATCAAAATCTCTGCTCTTAGTTTTTTAGCACTTGGTCAGAGCCGAGCTTCTGTGCTTTTAATTCGATTAAGATACAAATGCAGTTCGCTCAATTATTATTTATTTAGATGTAATTTTATCGCTGATTCCACATGTTCTTGCTGATTTCCAATAGAAAATGACCAACATTTCTTTTTGAATGCAAGAAATTAGCTTTTTCAGAGACTATCAGTGATGAATATTAATATTGATTACACTTTTATTTGACAAATATTTTGCACACAGTGGAACAAAACATTTGCTACAAAATTAAACGCATAATTTGTACTTAACACAAAACGATTTACAGACATATGAATACGTTTTGTTTTCTTATGGCTACAGTTAAAATTGTACCGACCGCACCACACCTAATAATATTACGCCGCTCTCCTATCCTCTTTCCTTCTACACTTAATCTCCTTTATCTCTCTCTCTCTCATATATATATATATATATATATATATATATATATATATATATATATATATATATATATATATATATATATATATATATATATATATACGTCACCTATCTTTACATTATCAATAACTCTTGCCTGTATGCTCATAAATTTATTAATTAGGCTTATAACGGAGAGGAACTTGTAAGTTGAAAAACGTGTTTCCAATCCTTTTGCCTTATATACATATTTGCGACCTTCTTGGCAATAAAATATGTGGAAACAAAAAATAATAAAAAATGACATAATTCTGTCAATGAATTTCTTAATACATCGTCATCAGAAATAATCCCCATTTATCGCTTCGCTTGATTGTGCAGTATCTGTCTTTGCATGATTTTTGATGACACGAATAATATTAAAATATTCCTTATTGGTTTTAATTCATAAAGACACCATTTACATGTGGATCTGCTAATAAATGTAATAAACGCAGATGTTCGCACTGTTCTTTCATTAATGAAAATACTGATTTCAGTAGTAGTAACACTAATTAAAACTCTAAGATGCGTCGTGATACTAACTGTGCAACTTCAAAATTAATATTATTTATTTGATAACTTGTAAAAAGTGTGGAATACAATATGTTGGACAAACTCATTAGGAAATATCTAAACAAACGAACAAACACAGATTGTACATAAATAACTTTTGCCATCCCATTTTTTTCATCTCATATTGCCACACATTTCGATGACGGCATCCATAACTTCCAAGATTTTGTGTTTATGTCAATTGATATTATTAATTCTGAAATAAAACGTCTATAACAGGAAACATGTCGTATTCACCATTTGGATACTATCTTTCCAAAATGTTCATATTCTAAGATAAAAAAAACAAACTCGATTGATTCATACATTTATAGTATTTAATAAATTTACGTTTTAAAAAAAATATAACTGTTTGAGAGACTGGTTTACAGTCTCTCTCTCTCTCTCTCTCTCTCTCTCTCTGTGTCTCTCTGTCTGCTTCTCTCTCTCTCTCTCGTAGTTGCTTTAGTATAATTTGATTGATATTATTACTAATTAAGATTAATGTACCTATTATAAACAAGCCACGCGATCGTATATGTAATTTTATATTTAGTCATATTCACTCAAAAGCTGTGTTCAGTCATGAAATTTACAATGCGTAAAAGCACGTATTTGTTTTGTCTGTCGTATGGCATAATCAATTCTGGAAGTCTTTAAAGATCTGATACATTAATTGCTTATTACTTATACTTCCTTATACTTCCACGTTCATAAAATGGTTAGTTTTCGAACGCAGAGTAGACAATTCAACATCTATATTTCCTTTGGTCATGAAAAACGAGATAGTATCAATTTTGTAATGCAGTACTTAAAACTCGAAAACCTTACTTGTAAACGCTTTCTGATTGGTTGCTAGAGAGTGATGAATCGCTTTTTTACAGTCACTACAAAATACCGGCTAAGCTCTTTTTTTTACGGTTGCCCCTTATATTTTAACGGTGAAGCGATATTTTTAGCGGTGAACCGCTTTTAAATAGCGGTTAACCGGCAATTTGTCAGTTCACGCGCAATTTTTATTGGTGAACCGCCGTTTAAATACAGTTCACTGATATCTGTAGTTTTGACCCTTATAGTGCACAATACCATTCATAAGTTTGCGTACAGAAACATTTTACAGAGTTTTCTATTCAAACCGAGGCATACGATTTTAAATTCAAAGATGGTATGCTTTGTCCGCATGGAAACTTGTGGCTTCTTCGTTGTGCTTTTAAACGTTGTAGAAAAGATTACTGGACTTTTGTTGCTGTAAGAATTTGAAACTATGCAGAAACCATAAGAATAAGTTTATATTATCCGAAGCCAGTATCAAACGAAATGTGAATGTCTTTAATCAATATTTGAAAATGTTTATCTTTATTGTAATGTATAAAAAACGGCATTGATGAAAGAGAACTATAATATAATTTACTCTGCACTCTTCTCAACAAAACACGAAGAGGAGTTTACAAGAAACGAGTGATATAGCTATAACTGAACATATATAGATTGTATTAAGTCAAAATTTCATCTTAACCGTTTACCGTTTTCGAATTACATACAGTTATTATTATATTAGTCTTAGGTTTCATATGAGAGTTCTGTGGAGAATTTGAAATGTATTCATAAAAGCTGAAATTCGTATCATCCGTGTTCTTTTTAAATGGAGCACATACATACATACATACATACATACATACATACATACATACATACATACATACATACATACATACATGCACACATGCATACATACATACATACATGCATACATACATACATGCATGCATGCATGCATACATACATACATACATACATACATACATACGTGCGTACATACATACATACATACGTACGTACATACATACATACATACATACATACATACATACATACATACATACATACATACATACATACATACATACGTACATACATACATACATGCATACATGCACACATGCATACATACATACATACATACATACATGCATACATACATACATACATGCATGCATGCATGCATACATACATACATACATACATACGTACGTACGTACGTACGTACGTACATACATAAATACATACATACATACATACATACATACATACATACATACATACATACATACATACATACGTACATACATGCATACATACATACATGCATGCATACATACATACACACAGATACATTGCATCACTAAAAAGATAAAAGAAAGAAACACTAATATTTCAACACACACACGCACACACACACACACGGTATTTTGGTTTTTATATTTACCGTCCTACATTGGTATAATACTAAGTAACAGATGCTACAGAAAAGTTACAGTTCCATTTTGTCCCGCTTCGGGCCTTATTCTATGTTTAAACTTTCAAAGTATATAAACGACATTTCTTAAAATTTATTTAAAACGTTTTAACAATTCCGTGTCTTACTGTTTTTCTTTTTGATGACCCAAAAACTAACAATTCGAACCCAGTCAACCTAATGCACTGTCAAGATGCTAAAATCGACCTTTGTCCCAATTGTTTTCTGCTGGCAGGGTGTGACCACAAAGGGTTGAAAACTTCAAAGTTCCACCTTTGTAAGGAACGCAATGAATGTCCTGATGTCTATAAACGAATACAATTTTATCAGAAGTTTGCCAAATACCTCAAACCTGATCATTCCACACAAACAAGTGATGTACAATATACAACTTTCTATAACATAGCGAGGTGTCATTACGTTAGAAGAAAAGATCGGATCGTTTGGCGCTACTTTTCAGTATTGCTGCGTAGACAGTATGTGTGATTATACACTTTTGTTGCTCGCAGAGAAACGGCTTCAAACAATACATTCCGACCACTGATTCTTTCTTTCTTTCTTGATATGGTCGGTATTTTTCTGCTCTACAAGACTTTCTCCATTATGTAATCCCTGCAGAAATCTGTAAGATGAGGTCGTACATATTTGGGATGTTTTCTTCCATTTTCGATTTTTAGCAATTGTTATGAAGAGAAGAAGAACAAATATGAACAGGAGGAGAAAGAAAAGTAAGATGGCAAAATTAACATTATAACAATGACAAACTGTTTCTGTTGTTATTTGATCCAAAAGTGGACGAATTAAATCAACAAAACTGGTTCTAACTTACATTTCACGAGACTCTGGAAAGCAATGTAAACACGATAAATTTGCACCTCTGGGGTTTTGGGGTAGTTTTGCAGTTTCAACACTTGTAACAATGGTAAGTGATTGTTGTTTTCTCTGAGTTCGCAGCCTTCCTCTATCTAAAACCCTTCCTGTGCGAGGAGCTGTCATAGGAACTTTGTATCAACTGTGACAACTTGTCATATTAAAAGCTAAAAGTATATAGTTTTACTCTTATAACATACCTTGTATAGGGTAGTTAGCGTCAAATTACCGTAACCCACACTGAAAAGGATGATGGAGAAAATATAGAAGTTCCTAGACATCACCATCTGTTTGATCAGTTGAAGAACAGTACGATCTGTCTGATTATTTCCTTCTGAAGACACCTCCTCACTTTTTGCGTGTCCTTCTTCAACTCCTCTGGTGGATTTTGGCTGTGACATCTCTATGTGGTTTTCTATACTACTGCCTTTGATTGACGTGTCGCCATTTTTGATATCAGGAGTTCCTTCTCTTTTCTCTTGGTTTTCTATAATATTGTCCCTGGCGGATGCGTCCCCATCTTTGTTTTCGGTTCTTCCTTCTTTATCGAAGTTTGTGTTGTTGGTTTTGTTATTTGTGATAACAATCTCAGGCTACATTTAGAAAAAACACTGCATTGGTTCAACATTTGAACACATACAACGCAAAGAGCAAACAAGTATGGTAAATGAAGAGTGAGACCATACGGAGTTGTTGTTGTTGTTGTTTAGATTATATTACTGTTTATATTTATCACGTATGACTTGTTAAGACAACTGTACACTATGCCTTAGACTACTATGCTTTAGACTACTATGCCTTAGACTACTATGCCTTAGACTACTATGCCTTAGACTACTATGCCTTAGACTACTATGCCTTAGACTACTATGCCTTAGACTACTATGCCTTAGACTACTATGCCTTAGACTACTATGCCTTAGACTACTATGCCTTAGACTACTATGCCTTAGACTACTATGCCTTAGACTACTATGCCTTAGACTACTATGCTTTAGACTACTATGCCTTAGACTACTATGCTTTAGACTACTATGCCTTAGACTACTATGCTTTAGACTACTATGCCTTAGACTACTATGCCTTAGACTACTATGCCTTAGACTACTATGCCTTAGACTACTATGCCTTAGACTACTATGCCTTAAACTACTATGCCTTAGACTACTATGCCTTAGACTACTATGCCTTAAACTGTACACTATGCCTTAGACTACTATGCTTTAGACTACTATGCCTTAGACTACTATGCCTTAGACCACTATGCCTTAGACTACTATGCCTTAGACTACTATGCTTTAGACTACTATGCCTTAGACTACTATGCCTTAGACTACTATGCCTTAGACTACTATGCCTTAGACTACTATGCTTTAGACTACTATGCCTTAGACTACTATGCCTTAGACTACTATGCCTTAGACTACTATGCCTTAGACTACTATGCCTTAGACTACTATGCTTTAGACTACTATGCCTTAGACTACTATGCCTTAGACTACTATGCCTTAGACTACTATGCCTTAGACTACTATGCCTTAGACTACTATGCCTTAGACTACTATGCCTTAGACTACTATGCCTTAGACTACTATGCCTTAGACTACTATGCCTTAGACTGGCAGCCAGTCAATTTTATCTGTATATCTCTCTTACCAAGGCAAGCTGAAGGTAAGTGGCATGTGTTAGTTTGCTTAGTAGAAAAAAGTATGTTATTTTGAAAGCTATCTTTCCTTAAGGGAGACAGCAAATCTGACTATCCGTATAAACTTTGCAAAATGCATATCTAAATATGTAATTTTGCTCCATACCTTACAAGTTTCAAACCGTCACTTCTCCATGATTGCAAATATAACAAAAGCAGGGACTTTTTGATGTGGTTGGGGCTCATGATGTGTCCACAGCAGCACATCCAACTTTGGAAGAATATATATGTCTTGTTTTGTTTGTTTGTTGTGTTTGGGGAGCTGGAGATAGGGGGAGTTGTTATTTTTTAATATTTTTTTTTTCTAACTGGTGTGAACAGTCTAAAGCAAGGACGCTGACTTTGAATACTTAATAAGCACGGTTTGTGACATGAGTTACTTCTCTTTGTGAACTAATACTTAAAACCGGAACACCTCGGTATTCCAGACAAGACGAAGTCTGTTATCTTCAAGGGGTCGCCAGGTTGGTATTATTTGCATTCGTGGAGAGAAGAGTGGGTTGACACCAAAAGTAGTAGTAGGCACGGTGATTTGCTTAAATCTTTGTGACCCGAGGTATAAGCCGGTTGGAGAGCCAGCGGTCAGTCGGTTTTTGGACCAGTGGTTAGTTGGTCGAGGGCCAGAGGACAGCCTTTAGAGGGCCATCGGTCAGCTTTGTCTGAACGCGAGGGGAAAACGTCTTGTTGTATGGACGGCCGGTCCCAACCCCTCCCCCTTTTGAAGCCGGCGCAAAACAGGGTTTTACGATGCAGTCATGCAACTCACTTTAAAGTGAAACTGAGGAATGAATACAAGCGCATATTATAAATGTATTCATGTTTTCATTTAGATATATTGTACTTTGTATTATCTGATAGCTCAAGGTTTGCATACGCGCGGAAAGAATGTTTGTTGCTAAACATACGCGTGTTTGGCTACTGACTGTGAATACAGTTCTGTATGGCCGGCAGTCTGCTGCAAAAGTTTGGGGAAAACATACTGCAGCTTTACGGAAAGACAGCATGATGCCTATAGCATGTCGGCTTTGTGTGGTTCGGTGCATGTTCAGACCTCTGTGCATTCGATGTGCAGGAATGCTCTTGCAATGCATGGCGAGACAATAGAGAGATGTGCGATTAAGCAATTTGAGCGAGTGATTATCAAACTAAAGGGAATTACATTTAAGTGTAGACATTCTTAAAATATACTGTACAATTTGATAGATCATGGATAAGGCAGTACAGCAGCTTACACTACTACTGCAGAGCGGGGCGATTACCCCCGAGACCTATGCAAATGGGCTTGCTGCTCTTAGTGTGCCAGCCCCACTACCAGTTCCAGCCGGGCAGCCTGTTTCGGCACCAAGTCGGAATGTCGAGAGGTCTGTTCTACATGATAACTTTGACGATTTGATAGACGATCTGTTTAATGATGAGTAACCAGTAAAAGCAAATCCAGTTGGACAGCGTGATGGCAGTACCACAAAGAAAAGTTGGGCCAAGAAACGCAGGAAATTACCAGCAACTTTGTAAAGCTAGGTACTGGCACGGCGACTGTAAAACACTATCGCGCCACCGTGCCAGAAAAGCACATGCTCGAAGCCGACGCTGCTGTATTTCTTAATGTTATGGCGCCTAGTACACACGCTGCCCTCAACAAGGAACTTAGTGACCTGGATGGTTTGACATTTAATTTAACCTCATGTTGACGGCACAGCTGGAAAAATCTGTACCAGGCTTGGAAAAAGTCTACGACAAAAAAGCTGACCTATCAGTCACGAATAAAGCGACATACTATTTTCGGAACGCTGAGACAGCTAAATGCGCAGCGATTAGATTGAGCACAGCAGCTGGTTGCACAAGATAATCCCACCATTATAAGTCACATTGAAGAATACATGCGAGAGTGGTCTGGATGAGTATTTGATAACTGTAAAATGCTTGACATAAAAGTGTCGTAGTACCGCCCCTTTTGTTGCCGGAGTTACATTCCAACACCAAATTGCATACCACCACTGGCCGTTATTACCATGAATAACAAGAATAACCGTTGCTTTGAGTGGGCCGCCCTGTCGGAAACTGAGCAATACGTTAGTAAGCCATGTGGGTACCGGTAAGACATGGGCAAACACGACATTGCTGGCATCGACTTTCAAATAAAGATTAATGACATTAACAAGTTTCAGCGCTACAACCCGGAAATCGCAGTCAGTGCCTTTGGCTGGAAACAAATGGTCTATACCCGCTGTGCATTAGCAAGTCGCAAAAATTGAGGCAACATTGGATAAATCTGTTATTGCTTACTTGTGAAACGCAGAGCACAACTGTGGAAAAGAGCAGCTATGTCTGAATTAGAAAAATTAGTCGCATGGTACGACATCACAGCAAACACAATGAAAAGAGACACGTCTGCCACAGGTGCCTCCACGTCTTCAGCCGAGCTGACGTATTGAAAGACCACACCAAAGATTGGTAGGTATAGGCAAAAAAACCACAGCGGATCTCCTTACCGGAGCTATTAAAGAACATCCCGTGTAGCATCTGCTACATAGTCGTAAGCTGTGGCGGAGTCTCCAAGGATGCTGTCGCAACTTTTATCTAATGCCTTGAGCCTGACCAGGAGGAAATTCAAGAGACGCTTTGTTATCTAGTTAATATTTTAATTGATGGAGACGACTGCAAGGATCTTCAGGAAGACACAGACTGCCACATCTGCGGCAATGCACTCGCTCGAGGAGCAAAGGATAAGGCACGAGATCACTGCCATATTAAACTCAAGTACTGCGGCGCCGCCCACAAAGCATGTAATCTCAAGCTTGCGGATCTACCCAGAATAAAAGGTGCCAGTTGTGTTTCAAAACCTGGCGGCTGCTACGAAGGGCACCTTATTATGCGGGCTACCAGAACAGTCTCGTCTGGAAACATCAGCGCCAACCCAAACAACATGGAGAAGGACATTACGTTCTCACTAGGGAAGCTACAGTTTATTGACAGTTATCTGTTTATGAACCACAGCCTGGAAAAGCTTGTAGCTGACCTACCGAAGGAGGCATTTCGTGCCACAGCACGGCACACGACGCCCGGCTCTCTCGAGGAGCATAATAGCAATCTCCTTGCAAGCAAAGGCATTTACCCATACGAATACACGAGCAGCTGGGAACGAAACACAGTTTTCACCATTAGAGGTCTTCTAAAGCCAACTCAGCCGTGCCGGTATATCTGAAGAGGAATATGAGCATGCGCAGTGCGTGTGAAGACAATTGGATGTCAAAATATGAGAAGTTATCAGAATCTATACCTAAAGACCGATGTGCTTCTGTTGGCGGACGTCCGCGCCACCTG
Organism: Margaritifera margaritifera; assembly: GCA_029931535.1. Taxonomy (NCBI): domain Eukaryota; kingdom Metazoa; phylum Mollusca; class Bivalvia; order Unionida; family Margaritiferidae; genus Margaritifera; species Margaritifera margaritifera. Next base: position 1,096,394 of record JAQPZY010001605.1, on the reverse strand, counting down.
GCAACAAACAATTACTGCAGTTTACCAGGAATGAACTGGAACGCCCTACAAAATATCACAGGCACCAGGCTCGAGCTGCTTGCAGACATCACATGTACCTATTTATTGAGACTGGCATCCGTGGCAGTATTTCAACCTTGAGTCGGTGTCATGCAAAAGCGAACAATCCAATGTGTCCAGACTATGACAGCGAAAAGCTAACAAGCTGGATAGCGAACCTTTTCACCAACAACTTTTATGGCTAGGCCATAATGCAGAGCCTACCAAATGGCGGATGTAAGTGGGTCGTAGTGGTCACCAGCAACTCAGGAAGTCGAAACGGCAGTGCTAACTACCGCAGCAGACACACAAAAGGGCTACACTCTCGAATTCGACATCGAGTATCCTGAAGAGCTTCATGACGCACACAGCGAATATGAGTCCAAAGACAATAAACGTTCCAGAGGATTGGCTCAACGATTATCAGCATTTTTAGTGACCAAACTGGGGAGTAAATTCACTGAAAGCACGAAACTAGTCCTCAGTCTACGAAACAATGATCGGTATTGGGTCAATTACCGAAACCTACAGCTCTACATTTGGCTTGGGCTGCGCATCGCAAAGTTTCACCGTGTGCTGAAGTTTGAACAAAGGGCACGGAAAGGCTCCTCACATACTACTAAATACGGATCTACTAAGTAAGGCGAAATCTGAGTTTGAAAAACCTCTTTAAACTGCCGAACAATTCAATGTTTGGAAAGACAATGAAAAATTTAAGGAAGCGGATTCGGGTGGATCTTGTGAGGCCTGAGATCGAGGAAGACAAGCTGCGCGCCGATTACCGTCTATATAATAATAATAATAATAATAATAATAATAATAATAATAATAATAATAATATAATTATATTGAGATAAACGAAAACAAAATATCCCGGCTCGAAAGAAAATCCTAGGCAACGTCACCCAGTAAATTAATTGATCGGTCCGTAAAATAGATAGCAGATTTAGATCCGACAATGATTTATATTTCCCATTATATTTGAGTGTGGATGCAAACTTATATTTTTACAACCATTAGCGATAAGATGCATACAGCACAATGAAAACCTCGGGTCCAGATAAGACTATGATTTAATTTCCTATCCCCGTGTATGTTTCAGTCCCATACAAACAAAGTCCTCCTCCAATCTGTACCCATCACTATAATCTCTCCCACTTTAGCACAGAATCAGCGTTTAAACTCTAACACGAGCGTCTCCAAATGTGAAATGATTGTGTGTTAGCGCCATCCCCAACCCCTTTGTATTTACTAGCTTTCTATCGATTCATACATGATTTTGTTTCTCTGGAGTAGTCAATTCAGAATTAAATAGCTTGCTATATAATATATCGATGTCTAAAAGAAGAAAGAAGAAAAAAACCCAAAATAATCAGTATATTTTAAATCGACTTACCAAGCAAGGATATTAAAAAGCTAAGGTAACCGCCAGAACGCTACAGGACAATATGCGCATGTGAAGCGATTTATTCTATTTGTTCAATTTGTTTTCGTTTGTGCGCAGTTTGTTGTTCTAGCCAATCAGCTACGCGTTTCAGCGACATACATGGATTCAACAGCTGCAACCAAATACAGTGAAAAAGGACCCAATAATGCATGTTTAAGGCTGATCGTGTAATAAACGTGCATTTTCAATATAAACCGAATGGAACTAACTGGTCCGAAATTGTCGGGTCGTCATATATATATATATATATATATATATATATATATATATATAGAGAGAGAGAGAGAGAGAGAGAGAGAGAGAGAGAGAGAGAGAGAGAGAGAGAGAGATAAACGGCGGGCCTGGGATGTCAAACCTGTCAGCCAGGGTGAACACCTTCAGCGACCACAACAGGGTCGGTAGCACGGAGTTGACCTCCTTCCAGCTTTTCATTTGCTCCTTTAAACTGACCGGCACAGGCGCCGGAGACGTATACCTCACTGCCGCTTCATAGATGGCAACAGTATGTGTCTTACCTGTGAGCCGGGTTACAATGGCCCGCAGCCACCGAACCCACTCAATGATATGCGTGCTTGTAGTATCGCTCTCGAAAAGCAATATCTCCTGGGCGTAGATGTGCTCTAGAAATCCCTGCCCACACTCGATGCAGGCCTTGCCCCTCCTCACACGCACGCCATGCTTGGCTGAGAGTTGCGACACGGCGTCCGTAAACGCCTAGCCGGTGTCAACCTTCAGCTGACAGAGCCACTTTAACGACTGCCGCTTGCACATACGTGCCGCAGCGTCGGTGACTATGGACGCCTCCTTTGGTGAAGGGCTCGGCCTCCTTGTAACGGCTGGAGACATCAACCACGGTTAGTGCATACCTGTATGTGTGTCTTCTAACCTTGTTGTGCGGAAGAAACAAGAGGTCGACCTGGTGCACCTCGTTAGGGATTGAAACATTCAACTGTGGCCCGGGGACTTTGCGTGGTGCTCACATGTCCTGCTTTTCAATCCACGGCCTGACAACCTCCTGTGAGACTTTGGGGACTTCTGACAGTTTCTCGACAGCTGCCACGCCCTTCCGGTAACTGCTCGGGCTGTAGTATATTGCCGCAAGCTTAGTATATATTGTGTGTTCTGGTTTAGCTGTTTGCCGTGCTAGCCGCTCTGAAGCTATCACAAAGCAGCTCGCGCTCCAGCGTGCTGTTTCAGCTGGCACATACAAAGCCTGCGCCAACGCAAGCACACGATGTACTCCAGGAAACCATATAACGGCTTCAAAGCCTCGGCAGTCCGGGGAAATCCAATTTCTCTGAGCTAACGCACTGCGGTCACGCGGTGTTGCATAATGCGAAGTAGTGATTGCTCGGCAAAGAGCAATCGCCGCGGTGCCGTAGGTTGGGTTGCGCCAGCTCTCCAGCGAGCGGTTGGCGATGTATTTTACGTCGCGATAGCAGGAGGCTTTTGCGCAGTTTGCCGCCGCACTTACCTTGTGAATGTGTTCCCAAAACTAGTCAGGTAGTTCCACTTTATGTCCCGCAATTATTCGAGACAAGGTACAATATGTTTAGTAGCACAAAAATAGCTGTCGTTTGTTTGCATTCTGCGATGCAACGCACACAGGGGTTAGAAATATTGCTAGGCAATGTGGCCGACAGCAGCAACTTCTCCGGTGACAAACATCATCTCGAAGTTTTGCTGCTCGGGGGAGGGCGTGTGAAAGTCAGAAAGCTTGGGCTCATCGCCGACCTCGAAACCGTCGTCTATTTTCCCGCCGATAACCAGGTAGTACTTGCTTGCAGATTCGGCATCATAATTCCTTTCGAGATGCTGTTCTTTGTTACTTTCTTTCACTGAGGTAATCGAGACGCTTGTTGCGAATACGTTGGCACTCGGCATGCGCAGCATGGAGTTCTTCCATAGCCTTGTCGTGGCGGGCGCGTTCGGTGTCGGCATATTTTGGGCTTAGCATAGACAATAGGTAGTCTCCGTGGTAAAGGAGGCTTCTGAATTCCCTGGCGTATGGTGGTATAGACATCTTGGACCTGCGTTAATCGATGTTTTACAAAACACACTACTATTCCATATAAAAGGGTTCAGGCGTATGTCTAATATGTGCTGCGGAGATCTGTGGTGCTGGCTTGTCCCATGCGTTCTGCCTGTTGATTTTCGCACTTGTGCTGGCTGCTCTTGCAGTATCGTTCTGCCAGCTTGTGATGCTGGCTTGTCCCTGGACGCGGATGAGGCATAAAAAAAGCCAGCTACCAAAGTGAGGGCTTCCCATAGAACATAAAATGGCATCGCCTCCTGCTGTTGCTCTCCTGCTCTTGAGCAAGCAGCAGGAGCGGCGTGCATGTCGGCAGTCTCCGTTTTTTTCTCAGCTGGTCGTTCTTTCATCATCTCAGCAAGTCTTTTACCAGCAGCAACTTAATCTAACTTTTTAACGTTAAGGACTTGTATCACTTCCTCTGCTTGTAGTTCGGACGGCGCAGTCGGTTGTGCTGGAGCATCCATTGTTGATTGCTCTGATGGATCCATTATCAGTTTTGCTTGCAATTCATTGTTGTTTCTTCTCAATATCGACGTTTCTATGGCAATCATGACATCTGCAATTTGTTCTAGTACCTCTCCATGCCTAAAACTAAGGTGGCAGCTAATGTTAGTAAAGAGGTCGTGATGGTTGGTTCCTTGTCCAAGTCGCTCGCAAAGACGTTCGCGGTTATTTATATGCAGAAAGTGGCTTACAACTGCTGTGTGCAGTGCGAGTAGAGATGACCCCAGCGAAGCAGTCGTTCCGGACCCAGTTTTGCCTCGTGTATGGTATAGGCCTTTGTTACCTCTCCGTTGCCATCGCCATAAGGCTCGCATAGGTAAGAACTCGGCCTATGTATTCTTTCGCTGCGCCAGAACCCACCAACTCGGACAGGCGATCACGCTGCTGTGCTAGCGTCGATTTGACATAGCATAGGTCTGGTGCGGGAATCGCGGCGTGAATGGCCATCGTTTCTCGCTCCTCAGCTGTCAACCCATATAGTATATCGTCTAGATTCATGCCACTTACAGCAACAGCCATGATTCTTAAGAAGTTCTGGATATGGTTGGTTGAGCGCTTAACTCTAAGTAACTTATAGATAATAGAGTTTAAGGTCCCAAGTGTTATAGTGTGGCTGTTGGTGTACAACATATGAAGCCACCACATTACAAAACTTTGTCGGACATTGGTGGGTCGGGGCGCAGGAGTAGCTTACCAAAACTCTCCACTCTGGGAAATTCAAAAGCCTCTACTCGACACTCTGATTCAAAGATATCGCTTTCACTCGGCGCTTCCGTATATGAATCTTTGACTTTACAGTAAAAGATGCCTAGTCACGAGATCTACTCGCAAAATTCAGGAGCGACAGCGTTGTACTTTTGCGTTATGAGCTACACGTTGATGCCGGCGAGGCGGCTAGTATAGGCAAGTTTAGCGAGGATGTTTCCTTATGTCGGATTCCAGAAGGAAAGGAGCAGTCGTCGAGTAGAAAAGTCGTGGTGGTTTTCTAGAACCTTTTAGCGAGTGCACAAAACAGGTAATTCAGATCATAGCCCTCAGGGTTGAGCAGAAGCACATCAGCGTCTTTTTTGCCGCGGGCTCACGGCCTGTCGTATGCCTTGTTTATGCATATAGTAGGGCAAACAATGACAATAAAATCAAAGTGATAATTAAATGCTGTTTCGAGATGTTCGCAGACAAGCTATTGCTGCAGCCGCGGCGTATGACGATCATGGCACATTGTGCCTGTAAGTTATCAAAGATCGCCGCGCGAGAACTGCAACTGCGTTCCGTGTGTCGTTCAGACTGGCTAGTAGATAGTCGACACGAATCGGCTAATTTTGTATGTTGCGCTGCGCGTACATGATAATGTATAAGTATATGTTTAACGCATCTGCCGCCAGGGCTGTCTTTTTGGTTTGCAGCGTTATGACTGCACTCGCGTTTTTCCATGCGTCTTCCTGACTACAGGAGCGTGTGGTCTTCCTTTGACCTCATGTCAAGGACAAGGGTAAACCGGTTTTGGTTAAGGCACCAACATCAATCGACGGCAGCTTCGTGCCCTTGATTAAATCCCTCGCCATTATTTTAAGTCCTCTTGCAACTATTGGTACCTTGGATACCTTTGGGCATAGATCTGATTTTGGATGCCATCGATCGTCGCCGACACTTTGTTAATAAGAAAGTTGGAGAAATTCTCCGTATCACGCTCAAACGCAACAATCTTTGCCGGATCATCGAAGAGTAAAATTATCGCCTTCGTGGTTTTTGCCGGCGTGTTCAGGATGATGTTCCAAGTATGGTCGCTCTTATTCACCACCATCTTGAGATGCCGTAGCACTCGGGTCTACTTTTCCAATGTACTGCTGCCTGATCATGCGTGCGAGTTATGTGTGGATCACAACGTTGTACTCCAGAGAGATAATGCTAATGATGAAGCTTGTCCCCTTATTAGTGCTCTGGATTACCCTCCCGTTGTTGCTAAACATCAGCTTAAATGTGAGGTGGTCTGAAAGGCTGGACTGGTAATATGGCATGTGATCATTAAGCAGCTTGAAGTCTTGCAGCACAGGGAAGCGGTTCCAAAATACTACAGCGATAAACGCATCGGTCTGTGTAGCAGCGACGGCATTGCACAGAACACATATAAGCGATAGTGTTGGCATTTTGTATACACTTATAGGCAGCGTTAGTCCGCTCCTTGTCCGTTAGCCAGGGGTCCTTGTACACGCCCCAAATATCGGCATCGTCAATGCAGACCAATTCGTTTTCTTTAAACTTCATACTGATCTTTCTGACGATGGCACGGCAAAGGTATTTTTACAATCGTACTGTTGGCGTCCGGCACTGGTGAGCCGCCGCTCAATGCATTTGTAACTGCCAGACTACCGATGCAAGGCACTTTGACATAGCTGTTGTTTATGTTTGGAAATCTGACGATAAGAAGCTGCTTTTGGTCTATGGTGCTTGAGTTATTAGTCACAACGACGTTGCTTGGGATTCCCTTTACGCCAAGCGCGAGGCAGAGGGAGCAAAATGCGTCGAGTTTGTTTCCGTATTGAGACAGGCTTATGTTTGGTGATATTGGAGTTCACGTGTCCTTGCTTTAATATGTTCAGATTTGTCATTGTGTCGCACAAGTGCTTGTTAAAACATGGCTGAAGTCCTTGAAATGACAGACTTTAGCGGTCATGAAGATGTTACAATCGAAGAAGAATAAACCACACTTACCACCGAGGCCAGTGAGGCAGAAGACGGAAGCCCCATTTTGGGCCAGCGGCGATGAGGTGCCAAATGGGTTAGAGCAAAGCATAGCCGAATTCGATGCGTACCGGAAAACAAAGGCCATTACCAGCAGCTTTAATTTCAAAGAAAATAAATCAAGTGTCCTCGCAGTAAAGTAGGGGCGAAACTGGATCCTGTTAAAGCACAAAAACGACCTAAATAAATTCTCGCCATCCACACGAAAGAGGCGGAGCGTTGAATTTCTACGAGCGGTAGGTCTCAAAAAGGAGCCGCTACCAGTCGTATCACGAAGTCTGCTCGCTGCCGTTAAAAATGAAATCCCGTCCGACACAAGCGAGCTGACAGATAGCTCGTTGCGTTAAAATCGGAGGACAAGGCAATCAAAGACGTGGCGGCACAGACACCCGACAGCCTCCCGATGCGAGAGATCCTGGGCCTAGACGTGGCGCTTCAGAGGACTCGTGGAGAACTTGTAATTAGCCTCTCAAAGCTTACAGAGCTTGATGACCACATCACAGTAGAGAAAAAAGAAGTGACAGAAGTTGAAGACGAAACGTTGCGCCAGGAGATACGAGATTGCATTCGACAGCTAAAGAAGAAACGGGAACTGCGGCTAGAGACTGCCAGCGCTAACCGAGAAACCTTCGTAGCGAAAGGTCTCGGATTCGGGAGACCATCAACAAAATTCTGCAGGAGGGTACAACCCTCGCCAAGCGGCTGCGAACACTCTTCCGTGAGAAAGGATTCTCACGCCGCTGGAGTTCATAATAAGCACAGTTGTGTTCGCGATCACAGGCGCCGCAAGCGCTCCGACGCCATCTCCCGTTGTCCCGACACTTAAATCTGACCCCAGCAACGCAAAGAACGGGTCAAAATGACCGGGATGCCGAAAACGATTGCAAAAAAGGCTTTAGTACTATTGTTTCATTTATCATATCTTTATCAACCTGCGACTATCTAAGAAATCTAAAAAGCATGATGAAATCCGGGTCTTGGCCGAATCAAAGACCAAATATCTAAGGCGGTACGCGACAAAACCATCTCCGAAGTAGAGTTCAAACTTATTCTAAGTGAAGTTGACAAAAAAACGCAACCATGAAAAATGAAATACGGGCTGTCATCAAGGAAGTTGCGAAAAACAAACTACTAGCTCACGGGAGAGTCGAAACCCGCGAGGTGGTCATTAAAAACGTCGTTAGGAATTTATCATAAGCTGTGTGTTGTCGTTTTAACATACTGACTCGAGGCCTATTCACAGCTCACCTCCAGCATACGATGCGGTTTTTAAATAACAAAACCGTGCCGCTGACTCTGCCTAAACTTCGAGTCCCCTCGAACGAACAAACACTTTCAGAAGAATAAAAAAAAAGTTGTGTTATGCAAACACACAAGGCGACCTATTGTTGCATTTTCTGCGCTTTCATTTTTAGCGAATTCAAAAGAATGGTAGCCGCCTCACATGCCATCACCCTCAATCGATATGGCCTGCAAATCCGCAATAGAAAGTCGTGAACTACCATTGCCACTGTCAATATTGTGGGCCTCCTTTGCTGAGTAAATTTCAAATCCAAGAAACAGAAAAGCTTCCACAGTCAGAGTCACCAGAGGCACAAAGGCATCAACATCATACTACAACATCTTTAAATAAATTAAACCACATTTTGTGCGACAACAAGCCGAACAACCAAACGTTTACCCCCGAGTTTTGACAAGGCTGACCTCTGGCCCCCGACCGGCTGACCGCTGGCCCTCAAACCGGCCCCCTACCCTGCCTTGCACCAGGCTCACCGAGGTGTAAGCGAAAACCCTTTCTATTACTACTTCAAATCATCTTGTCTACTGAATCAGTTTAATTAAGAATGTATATACATTTTGAGATAGCGTATTGAGTACAATTAAATATACCGGTATTGATAAGATCTGGAATAATTTGTTTTTAATACATATCCTATTATATATATATATATATATATATATATATATATATATATATATATATATATATATATATATATATATATATATACAAACAACTTTATATCAATTGCGAGTACATTGCATGTATATGAAGTATATTGCAAGATAGACTTCGTGGCATACAAGACATTTCTAGAAGAGTACACAGACAGAAGTCTCCAAAGTAATTGTTTCTTTGAAAATAGAGTTCATTAATTGCATACCCTGCTTAAAAGATCATCCTAACTTATTAAGTGAATTACCTTGTTTTGGTCTGACGACGGTGGGGAAAAGAGCAGAAGAACTCCGATTATTTGCATGGCTGAGTAAATCCCACCCAGGATGAAATAACACGTTGGTACACGGTTCAGTAGAGCGACATCTGAAAAGTACCTGATTAAAAAAAAACAATAATACTCTGATAGTTAAGTGTTCTACCATGTGAAATAAATTTTGTTTGATATTGATAGTTTGTATGCAAATTTTGATTTGGGTTCTCATATTTCCAGGAAAATTGCCTTTGTCTTACTTGATGCAAATATAATAATCACCTTATTTTAGGATTAAATGCTCAATGCTGGTTTGATGTATACATTTTACCTAGACTTTGTCAGTGATAGGGTGAATTTATACACAATAACAAATTCAGTATTTAATCCATGGAAGTCCAAGTTTTCTTTTTCGTTCGATAGACACATTGATAAATTTTATTACCAATATAGTGATTTTAGCCAACACAGGTTTCTCTTATGAGCGTCTTCATACGCGCTATCAGACTCATCCATTCTCATCTTGCAATATGAAGCTGAAGGAAGAGCTGATGAGTGATAATAATTATTTTACTGAGTGTTTTAAAGTTAGTAAGAAAGAAACATGGACAAGAAGAGATAATTCCATTCTTGAAATTTTCGATAAAGACAACAAATTTCCTTTCAGAAAACAACAACATTTATGTCACATGTGATAGCATAAGCTGGCTGCATTCAAATTCCGAGGTTGAGTTTAATGAAGAGAATAGGAATAATGCGTTGAATTAATGAAGGACTAGGTAATTCAATTGTTGAAATTAGTCACATGTGTCTTAAGCGACCACTTATGGGAATGGAGAATATTTGCCTCTGAAGGCAAATAGTTTTAAAACAGCCGCTCACTACTACAATAATTTAGTTTAGTGTCTATTTAAGACAGCTGGCTGCTAAATACAGCAATATTTAAGGCAGATTTCACTGTATGAAGTGGAAATTTTTATCTCGAGCTGTTAATTTTGAAATGAAGTTACAGCTAAGTTTGTGAAATGTGTTAAAAACAGTGCCCAACATTAATCAATGTCAAAACAAATTCAAGATTTATATCACGTTACCGTTTAAGGCCATAAGAACAATAGTAAAAACAATATATTTATTTTTTTTAAAAAATGGAATGATCAGAGTTTAACCATTATCTGTTGGCCGATCGTGATTAGGAATAATTCTTCATAGACGCAATTCAACGGTTTAAAGGTAACCATTAGATTATTACAGCATAATTACAGAGCTATTTAACGCAGGATTAAACGGACGGCAACTATGTTTATCGTTATTTTCTTTTTCTGACCATAGTGTAAACATTTGAGTCATAAATTTAATTACATTTCCCAGTGTGTATTTAGATCACTTGTTTAAAATCAGCAATATAGATATCATCAATATGATTTCCTTATATTCACCTTTCCGATCCTTCCTTGACATCGGGTGATAGGTTATCCGGGTTAATATAATAAGTTATGACCAGGTTAAATATAGAGGCTGAGCCCCCAAAGCCAGCAAGAATGATTCCGCCAACCAGTGCAGGCCGTTGTGGAAACCACTGTAAGCATATTAGAAAGGACAGTTTACTCAAGCAGCCGAATACTCATTTTTGCAGATTCTACATAGCCTGTGTGTGTGGACGTTTCAAAAATGATGCTATTGGGTACTCATATAAAGAGAGGTAATAATGTACAGCTATTCACTTTTCTCCAGAATCTCAAGGAAATGTCCGAAAAGTGACTTAAAGAATAAATATTACTGGATTATGAATGTTTCAGTGTTGTGTGAATATTTAACTATTCAGTATACAGGATGGGATATCATTTTGTGTGGACTTTTCGATTCATTAGTTAACTTTATTCCCTTATCCTAAGCTGACCTCGCTAACTATTTTAGGAAACACTATTGAGTTTAGTAATCTCTCTCTCTCTCTCTCTCTCTCTCTCTCTCTCTCTCTCTCTCTCTCTCTATATATATATATATATATATATATATATATATATATATATATATATATATAATTGTGTGTGTGTGTGTGTTTAGAGAGAGAGAGAGAGAGACAGAGAGAGAAAGGAAAAGAGCGAATTCATATATAAGTGTCTCACACGTATAAAAATGTTCATTACTTGAACAAAATTATTGGTGGCCTGTCATGGGAGTTATATACTGACCCCACACAGCAAATAATTCAGCTCCTTCAAAAAGTTCTATTTTTTGTGCCCCAATCGTCAGTGTTGTCGTAGAAAATACTTGCTTCCATCTAAGGAGGTTACCACCCCCGTTCAAAACCGTTCCGCATAACTGGATGCAGTTCTTTTCATTATCATGATTACTAGCATATATTTGGACGTGGTCCTATTTCCTCTCTATAGGTACTACTCTATGGAACAAGTGTTGGTCACCTATTTTTATATTTCCTTTCACGGTTACTTCCTTTGAAAGAAAATGTTCTTGCATCTTCTAAGATATATGCTACACATTATGAAGGTTGTTCTTTAGGATCTTGCATGTTTGAATACTTTAAAAGGTTTCCGAAGTGTGGGACAATACTTGTATTAGCCCAAAGGTTCAAAATATAACTCCCAATGGCCCCGGCAGCCGTTTTCGTATACCTACACGTGTATGATCGTTATTCTTTACGTATGACTATATGACTAGGGACTGAGTTACTGACATAACAGTCAATACAACTTTTAAACATTTCATAATTGATTCTCTCAGAAGGAGTTTAATGGGTGTTTTGATAATGTGCAAAACAGTGGAGAGAGTAATCCAGAAATGTTTTACAACTCAACAGTAGAAGAAAATCTCAGTAACTACAAAAGGATGGCTTATTCTCAATCTTTTGCACTGAGACAACATTTTATAGAAGTCACAAAGAATTTCTTTTGTGGACAACAAAATCACAAAGAAAGTAACACAAATGTTCCTAAACTAGCAATAATTGTATCTGACTTAATCTAAGGAGTACGCTTGATAACGGACTGGATAGTATGGTCATAAATAAGTTAACATTTAACAAGGTATCCACCTGCAGATCCACAGAAAACAAAATATAGATGCTCACAAAACGTATATTTTGTGTCAGCTCATTAGAATATATCAGTTATATTCTACGCATCAATAAATTTGCGTTAGGAAGGATAATGCAGAAGGCAGTGTGCACGGAAGGTGCAATGAACATAAAGAAATCCTATAATATGACATTGTTCGATGTGACAAATTGTGTAAAACAGCTAGATTTGGGTTAGATCGGATAAAGACTGAATACAGAAGCTTTTATGACTACATCGTTGTCATCTGTCCATCTTTTCTGTTGACTACTAGTTACAATAGAAAATTGTTACTCCACGATTTGTTTAAACAATGTGCTCGTGATAGTTCCTGCATATAAATTAGGTATGTTGTTAGAGCTACCGGGTGACATTTACTAAGGAACACATACTTTTTATGATTGTGGAAATTAAGATGACATAAAATGGAAAGCAGTTAATCTAACCAAGCTAGCTTTTAGTGTCATACATTTTTAAATATCAGTATGGCTGATTGTGGAAAGGACAGTTCAGTGGTAAAGGATTTCAGAGAAAATCCACGTCTTGTGGTAGCGTTTTACAGTAAGGACAAAAACACAATGGAAATTAACCTTATTAATCTCATCAGATAGAATACACAAAGACTGCTTGTATTTACACTAAAATAAAACAAACGAAACAAAATTTAAATGTTTTTAGTGTCCCTGTGAATATAGAGTGCTTAAGTGTCTGTAAGGTGATGTAGTTACATTGTCAACCAAACATAAATTGTCGTTATACAAAGATAATTTACGTCATTCATTTTGATACTATGCATCTTCTGGTTGTCTGATCTGAATAAATTCATTTCAGGGTAATTTGTATTGTCAGTAAATAATCAATATTTGTACATTTCGAATTTGACAGCTTTTAAATCGCATATTTCTTTATTCCCTTATACTTTATTTTAGCCTTTATTTGTTAACTAATGGTAAACCAAATACGTTGTGAGCTTGGGATAGTCCCTAGTGTCATCAAGGTTGATTTTATCCCCCATGTTACTGTAGTTTTCTCTCTTAACATGGATACTCAGTGAATCAGTATCGTCATGACTAGTCTCATTCTATCACCATATTTGGGTTTTAGGTTGCTGTAGTAGAATTCACGCATTAAAGGTTTAGATATCTCTAACACTGTAAATCCACCGTCAATTGGTTTGGTAAAATTGATTTTCTTGCTTTTCAAACTGACTAGCACTAAATTAACTTCCAAAATGTTTCTCCTTGCGAAAGATAGCTCCTTTTGATTTTTGAAAAAATGCATTTTCATTTGCACGTACTTTAACTTTTGTTCATTTCCTTAGATTTTCCATTCATTCACCAATTACAGAGCTATTCATCAATTTTGAAAAAATCTTTTTCAAAACCGTTGCTGCTTTTTGTCTTTGAATTTGAATTTAGTTCAATGTAAGATACAGGTCATGGCTGTTGATCCAATAAAATATCGGGGAGGGTGTTGGGGGGCTTCACTTCTAAACCTAACTGTATGTAAAGCTTTAGATATTAATGCAGCAGATGCCATATTTCTCGTTGCTTTTAAATGCATATTATCGTATTGGTACGGTCATTTTTGTATCCTTTGAATTATTTATCAACTTCATTTACAAGGGAAATAAATCAATTGAATCTGGAACTAGTTTCTTTGGAGACAATGGATAGTTTCTTAAAATGTCATGTAAGTGTAATGGAATCCACAAATCTCCTTCCAAACTGAAACAAGTATCATACGCGACTGATATTTTGAAAACATTTTCTCCTACCGTGCCTTGCACTGGTTCCGCCGTCCATCTAATTTGTTTATCGGTTGATCATGTAAAGAGGATTTTATATTATTTTGTTTCTTTCCCGGAATGTTTAGGCTCATGGCCAATTCATAAAGATTTTCGGTATCTAAGTGCATAATAATTGACCTGGACCTTTCGTACTCGCCGTCATTTCTTCTCGTACCATTTTTATCCAAATGGTATTTATGGTGTTCTTCACTATATACATGTACTATCATGCTAATTTCACCTCTTATTCCACGCGCTATCAGCAGGAACATGTCGTACCTGATATCTTTAAATTTGGAGATATTTCATAATTTATTGATTTAAAATGTTTCTCATCTTCTTCTATGTTCTCATGGTCCTTAAGTATTCATACATTTGTTTAACAATTTTACTCATAGCTTCGTAAAATACTTCAATACAGCCTGTTCCTATGTACATTATTAGCTTCTATTTCTTGTGAACTTGTTTTGCATTCAAAAAGAACCCTGATGTAATGTGTGTGACTGTTTTGATTGTCCTGGACGTTTCAGTATGTTGATTGTACCTTCAGAACATATTGCCTTTGCCATTGTTGTGCTTTTCGTGCGTGCATTCTGCACGATTGCACATCTGGTACACGTTCTCTCAGACACGATTGTGTTTTGCACACAGGCTTTGTGCATGATTTAAAGTTTCTGGATACGATACAACTGTACAATGGTACTTTATAAGTCACAAATGATAGCATACGGAATTTTTAATTGAAGTTGATAGTTTTAACATTTTACAGCTGAATCTTCTTCGGACATTATATCTATGAAGACATCTACATTTTCGCATATCACGTGTGTTCTGATATTTTATTTAATGTAGTCAAGCAGGTTTTGTTTTTTTTACTGTATATGTCAATTTATGTGTTATTACACCACCCTTAAAACAAATATTTTATTCCAACGTAATGGTACATACCACCTTTATAGTAGTTAGGAGCACCATACTGAACATGTCTTTCTGTCTCTATTGCAGTTTCTCTATCATGTTTTAATATAGTTTCCCTTAGTTGCACCTGTTTCACGTTGCCCCTGACGCGGTTACCTCTGGCACAGCTCTGCTGTCTCTCACTTCTAACATTTCATTCACATTTACTGATGTCAAAATCATTGTCAATGTTTATAATGTCTTCTATTTGTTCCAAATATATATCAAACAAATACTGTATTTATCCAAACTGTAACTGATATTCTCCGATGATCTTCTTGGGGAGTATCCAAAATTTATTCCATTGCAGAAAGGAAATATATACGTGTATTATGTTTATTTTCCAAATTGATACAAGCGTTTTGTTTTTAATCTAATCAGGCCAAAACTATGTATAAATTTCCTCTGAGTGGTAAATATATATATATATATATATATATATATATATATATATATATATATATATATATATATATGTGTGTGTGTGTGTGTGTGTGTGTGTGTGTGTGTGTGTGTGCAATGCTAAATATGCAATCCAATGAAACATCCACCATTCACTTATTGCCTGTGTAAATTTTGAGCAAAGGGTTTCAAAAAGTACTTCTACCGCAGTTTGAATTCTGCCTTTATTCGATAAGTTGAAATGCCATGTTCCGTAGTAAAAAAATATATACACTCAATTTGTTCTCCATCTTGAGTGGACTCTTTTCTTTAAGTATAATCGAGCTTTTACAGAACTAAATTGTCAAACTTTTTGAATGATGATCTTCATATATGGTCCAGCATCATTGAAAAATCGTACTAATCTCTATTGTTCAGAGGTAAAATCTGTACTCAGTCTAAGATTTACGGAAAGAATCTCTAAGTCTTTTCGTTATGATTCGGTTTAAATTATGTCTATTCATAAGTCTTACTTCTTTTCTAGTTTAAACGTATTAAAGGGGTGTTGGATTTTTTCTGGTGCTGTTTGGTATTAATATGTCAAATATCGAAGTATTCATTTTCATTTATTGAACTATAAATGTTTCCATACATATTTACTATTTTGCATGTCTGTGATGTTTAACATTTCATCTTTGACTTTTATAATAAATTTTATCAAAATCCATTTTCTCTCTTTCAAGTCTGTAAATTCCTGGAGACACCCATCGCGGACGTTTAGGATGCAGCTGACTGCCCCAAGATAAAGGATTCATGATTTTTTCTTACTGTTATTCGGGGGTGGGGGTGGGTGGATTGTTTGCTCTTATTTTCTTACATCAAATCAGTTCGTATATCGCTGAATCTCCCCAACAACACGGTTGAATAGAAGTTCCTAGTTTGAAACGAAAGGCAGGGAGCTCCGTTCAGGCTGTGGGCTTTGTGAAACCGTCTTCAGAGATTTAAGGTGCAACACAGTTTTACATGACCTGTAATCTGAAATAATGTCAATCATATTCTTGGTACTGATTTGACGTCATACTCAAGTTGACTTGAGCCTTTCAAGACAACTACACTGTTATACTTCACGATGAATCGACGAGAGAAAGAAGGAGAGATAGAGAGGGAGACAGACAGATAGACAGAGAGAGACAGAGACAGAGACAGAGAGAGAGAGAGAGAGAGAGAGAGGAGCAGGTTGGCTCAATTAATGAAGATGCTAATTTCCGTCTATACTGTTCTTGTCACATTTAATTGTTTATGGTATATGGTTCATTCAAATGCGCATTGTTGTCAGACATCTTACAAAGAATGCAAGCCCTCTCTGCGATTCGTTTAAGCAAAGGGGATAAACGTAACTACTTTTATATCATGTTGTTCTTTTTTTTTTTGGGTGGGGGTTTACTGGGTTTTTTTTTTTTTTTTTTTTTTTTTTTTTTTGTCGTTTTTTTTATAGAATCATAGAATTTTCCCATTTGTATTGTTTTAGTCTATAAATGATACCTTAGGGTCAGGCTAAGCTAATAACGGCAATATGTATAATGCTTACATCAAATGACGAATAAGTTAAATCTTTTGATCTTTTGCGCAATTGTGCGAGTCATAAATTGGAAGGGTAACACCCACACCCAACACAGCCATTGGACACACACGCACGCACACTGTACCTACCTCCATTGCGACTGCAATTGGCGATCCATAAGCAATTGTGATTCCAAAGGTACCCATCACGGATTGTGTGAATGCTAGGGCAACAAATGATTTCTGAACAGCAAAATATGTCAGGAATGTACTTGCGCTAAAATAAGACAAACCACGATAAAGTTTAGTACGAGTATATCGTAGTGCAAGAGTAACCGATTTCTGTGATAACTTAGAGACACATCAATTATTTAATTTGAATCATACCAAATTATATCAAAAACATAAGTGACTACTGATACTTCTTCTTATTAATTAGTGTTTCCAGAATAGCTGTTTCTATCTACAATTTTATTGATAGGGTCTTTATAATAAACTTCTTTCTACCATCATATGTAACATTTGTTATTTTTTCTGCATAAAGAAATATTTTTAATTGCGAATGGAAAGATACAAGACATCTACATTATCTTTATAATGAAACTGCTGCATGTCAATGAAATAAAACAGAAACGAGTTGACGAAAGAATCTGACTAGAAGCTAAAATGTCTATATACCTAGGACACGGATTAACTTCGCAATAAGTGCTTCAAATGTATATTTGTTTTACTGAAAAAGCCACATACCTATAAATTACAGCGCCTATGGTGGCCGTAATACGTGCTCCAAACCTCCGATACAAAACTCCACCCAGCACAAAAGCGACCACTTGTAGAGGCGGATTAGCGGCATTAAACCAAAGGCCGTCCACGTTTCTGACATTTGACTCTCCGGCCTGGTATTTCAGATATGATATTAGATACGGCATAACGTTTCCTGGAAAACAGTGTGCTAAAAGAGTTACACACACATACATACATACATACACACACACACACACACATATATATATATATATATAAAGAGAGAGAGATACAAACCACGAAAAAAGCAACTTCGAACATTTTGCCCCTTCTCTGAGTAAGTTATAAAAAATAAAAACCACCTTGTTATGTTACCTTGCTTTTATGATATAACCAATTATTATAAATGTTTCCGACAGTTGTTTTGATTTGTTTTTAACTGGATATCAGATGGCCTCAGACCACAATTAGTTCCCCTCGAGGTTTACCAAAATCAGGAAGATATTCCGAAATAAATGGTACCAAGTTAAATGGTGTATTTCACAGCTGACTTGTTTTGAAATGCTACAAGTTCTGCTGATTATAAAAGGGTTGATTTTAAAGTTTACAAAACTGTATAGATTGTTAAAATTGCTTGCTCTGCATTGAAGTCAGTGATATGTACAATGTCAGCTAATTGCATGTCAGTGAAGCACTTTTTTGTTACTTCGCTGGAGTCAATATGTTTACCGTCTTAATACACAAAAACGAACAGGTCAACCCATGATTAAACATTCAGGATGTTTATTAATAAGGTGACTTAGCATGTTCAGAAAGTTACAAAAGTCTATCAATTATAGAAACAAATGTACAATAATGAATGGTTATACATAACAAAGAAGGAAAATAATTGTGGTCTGAGGCCAGATGGCGTGCTTTCCACCGCTTCAGTGGCATTTATTTATTATCATTCATAGTATGAGTTACTCCGTGAATGGTCTTAGTTCAAATTCATTTCGTAGCATATGTTTGTTTGCTTGTTTGGGTTCTCTTTTTTTTGTGTTTTTGTTTGTTTTCTAAACAAAATCTACAGTGAGTTGTTTTTCTTTTCTTTTGTGATATTATGTTTTGTTTTTGTAACTTGTCTCTACTTTATCAGCTGAATCATTGCAAACGTACAGCTTTAGAATCAAAAGGTCTTTAAATTAAAATGTTATTCACAGAGAACAGGATATAACAGATGCAACATATATTTTCTTCTTTTTTTTTTTGCCATGTGTCCAAATACATTCCTGATTTCTAACATAAAAATTAAATGTATATTTTTGATCACTCTATTTTTTCTCCATTTTTAACTTAGCTGATATCAAGGTTTGTGATTAAAAACGTTTCAAGCATGATAAATTTGAATATAATCATTTATCTTTTCATTTCTTGAATTGCAGAGTTTGTTGAAAAGCTATCAACTGTATACATTATGTTCTTTTGTGAATTGAGAACTTACGTTAGAATTCTACGAGCAATCGCTGAACGAGGTTTTTCGTAGCGTTTTTAGTGGTCACCAATAACAAATCATTAATCAATTTAATCTTTCGGCCCCATTTATTTCTCTCAATGATTTTTAAAGACTGATATGAATAGAATAGACTTTGCTAATGCTGCCTGTAATAATAATAATAATAACCAATTATTGCTTTTGGGAAACGAAATCGGCTATACACTTCTATCCCTTACACTTTTATCTCTGCTTACTCCAAGTTCTAATGTAAACTTGGTTTATACTAGTCTTTTGAGTCAAATTTATGCCCAAGCATTCTCTTTTTTATCTTCATGTTTTTTAATGAAAATATCACGAGATGCTTTCTCCGAACAGAGAAAGAGAACATTAGTACATGGACGGGTACTACTTCTATGGACTTCAGACACTAGACCATATTTATAAAAGAATAAGAAATAAGAGATTTTTTAACAGTTACTACATTCTTTTCTAATTAATTGGCTTCTGTAGTGCACATTACCATTATCTAACAGAGCTTGTTGAGTTTTGTCGTGTATGTGGCCCTTGAACAAATAGGTAGACAGAGAAACATGGGTAGACAGGCAAACAAACGTACGCTCAGAAGGAAACGACAAAATAAGGACAAGGAGCAAAAATGCTAGTAGAAATAAATCCATTGCAACTCTTACAGGAATATGCTATGCATGTCACCGATCCACTGTTTGGATTGAGCTAAATTTACATAGATTTGTGTGCAGCAATACATATTATATTTGCATGTGATTTTTAAAAAAAATCAATTTGCTTAATATGCCAAAGTTTGTCTATCTTAGTCAGAATGGCTTACTGAATTAAGATTCGTTAGTTTTTTTGTTTTTTCTCTCTTCAGTTTGATGTGAGCAAAATACAGTTTTGACGATGTGATTCACGTCTTTTTGCAGTATTTTAAAATCATTGCCTTCATTTCATAACATTTAAGGGACATTTCTGACGGATTTAAAGAAAGACCACGTTCTTAAGAAAAATTAGTAGCAAAAGATACGAGCTCCTGATAGTAACGTCATGGCATCAATCACGGACATCCTACTTTATTCGGGTTGACTATAGTCTTGTCCCAGGCCTGTCTGTACCAGCACTCAATAGGCTGCCTGGTACGAACAAATCTAAAATGGCGGAAGACTTGTTTATGTCTTTCTGCTTTGCTTAACACAAACCTACACGTTAATTAAAAGGACCTTGTTAGTACAATTTAGCAACAACCATTTGATGTGGACACATGAAAATTCGTGTGCCTATTAGTATACATATGCAGATGACTTAATTTCGTTTTTATGCAGTTAAAGCAGTTTTTCAATTTTGTTTCTATATTTTTGAATTTTTGCAGACATAGACTGTTTAAGTCATGCATAAGGCATCCAGGTCTTACAAGTACAAATCTAGGCAACTTTTTTAGTTACAATGAAACCTGCCCTTACAAACACCTTCATAAAAGACACATACTCCTCAAGGACAATATTTCTGTGTCCCTTCTCTCGTGTATATTATCTTTTTTCAAACCTAGTGTATAACCTACAACTTTCCGTAAAGGGTACAAAATTACAATCGAACTCCATTGCAGAAACGTTTAGCTGTAACTAGATTTGCTTCGATTTACATTTCTATCAACTTCAAAAACTGACATCTTTTGGACCAATAATTACCAAGATATCTTCCACACAAGTGAACGTTCACTACCTTGCTTGAAGTATTTACTATTGACCTTGGAGATTTTTTCAGGGCCAATAGAACAAAGATTAGGTCAGGTTTAGTTCCATTATACCAGCAATATCTTTGTCACATAATTTCTTTCCCTTTTTGGCTTTAGATATATACAGCTGGATTCTACCATGTAGTCTCTTTGCAAATTTATGCGTGTATACATCCAGAGAAATACTGTGCAGAGCCTTGCTACATTATAATCTGCTGCCCCTTGCTATCATCATCGTCAATATTTATTTCCTCTTTTCAGAGATAAATGATACAAGAAAGGAAAAAGAAAAGAATAATGCATTAATTACATACAATTAACAGAGGTGCACATGAGAGGAGTCTCTTAGAAGCGCAGCTTCCTTTTTGGGATTCTCATATGAGAATACCATCCTTATTAAAAAGTAAGGCGCATTCCAGCACAATCCTCTAATACTTAATTACTGTAAACATCATTATTATTATTTTTCAAAATAAGTAATATTTTATATGTAATGTCCAAAAAAGCAAGCAAGAGTACACTACTATGAAGATTTCTACGATCGCATGTCTTTCAGTCTTAGATTATTTGAAAATTAATCTTATTACTAAAAAAAGAATCCATGTATTATCGATGCAGAGAACACTGAAGAAGGCATTGAAGAAGGCATTGTAAAATTTCTAAGCAATTCGGGCTCGTCTAAGCAGACACCACTTGGAAATTCCCTACCCAGAAGATGTTGAATAAATTCCTCATGTGAAATATTGTGAAGGAATACACCAAGATAAATGTCAAACTTTACAACATGTGTCCAAAATATTTATATTTGTCGCAAAGTGCTTTGACAGCAAATATATTCATGGATTATTACATTTGTGCAAGCATAACTGCAGTGTTTATTATTTGGAACCGTTATCCGAATGTTTGCAAGGAATGTAATTAACTGTAACTATCTTGTTCTCTTTGAACTCTGCCACAAATTTTATTGTTTTTATAGAAGTGTGAATATTTTTTATTATTTTGTATGACATGTCAGTATGGCACAAGGTTCCAATGCGCTCGTTTTCGTACTTATGAGTTGCATGTTTTATAAATTGTCTCCATTTTATTTTTCCTGGAAATATTTTTCCCTGGCAAACAATTTCAATAAATGCATAAATATAATATTTTTGCAAAATGCTACATATATCGGTAAAACAACCTTTCTGTTTTGTAAAATCTTTTCTAGAAAGTTATAGGTATAAGCTGAATAAAAATAGTCTTTTAGATGTTACAAGAGCGTTCAATTTCCTTTCATCAATTTCAGAAACAATTCTTTTTGTCTCCAGTTAACTTTAACTCATTCCGTACCGTGTGGAGTGAAAAAAAACTTGCAGACGTTTGGTACAATGATGCTGAAATATATCAAGATTCTGAAATCTTTGAGAGTGATATTTGACCAGGCATCACAACCATAAAGTGCTGATGGTATCACAGATGTTTTTTTACAACTGAAGTTGATAAAAGGATCGGATCTAGCTTAATTTGTGCCAATCCCTACAAAAGAATAACATTATTTTCGACCTTTAGAACAAGCCTTGTCTACTTTTGGCAAACAGTCCATACAGGAAGACACGGGAATTACAACATGCTCGGTTACATCTGAAATAAGTATAGTATGATTGCCTATGTTCCAGTTAAACTTCTAGCATGTTGTTTATCTATTCTAATTTAAAACTAATACACAGTTTTTACTAACGTTGAAGATAAAGTTCCATGTTAGGGAGTATCTGTTACATATAATAAGGATATTTTGCAAATGGAGGGTGTGTTTACAAGCAGAGTTACATTGTCGGATAACACTGCATTTCTAGGCGGAGTGGACCCAACAAGTAGTCAAAATTTTGTCTCGTGTAATTCCTGCAAAAGGTCATTGATATAAACAAGACATAAAAATGTTGAAAAGATTCGGATTTTTATTCGTTCATCTGGACAATGCTTTGAATATTTGAGTATGATTCCTTTATTACATGTAAAATCTTTCCTTGAATGCCTAGTTTTCTGAGTTTTAGGAAAAGTCCGCTGTGATTCACAGTGTCAAGGGCCTTCTGAATATTTCAGAAAGCAGCATACACTCTTGATCCTAGTTCTAAAATGGAAAATACATCTTCGTGTACAAATGAATGATGCTGTTATACTATTCAGTCCCTTTTGAAACCCGTGTTGTTCATCATTAGGGAAGTTATATATATATATATATATATATATATATATATATATATATATATATATATATATATATATATATATATATATATATATAGTTTTATTACACCATCTAGTTAATCTATGGACTAAACACTTTTCAAATAGTTGTATAATACAGGCAGCATGGAAATAGCTCTTATATTGTCAAGGTCACTTTTAGATTTCTCTCCACCTTTAAATATGGGCACAATTAATCCTCCTTTCCAATCACATGGTATGTAACACTGGTCTATTACCCCGTTGAAAAGCATTGTTATTAATTATGTAAGTTTTTTTCTCACCGTAACGTAAATGTTCATTTTCAATGCCATCAATGTTTGTTTTAAAGATAAATTCATCAATACAAAACCCGTCAATTTGTTCATGATTTACAAATATGTTTGTAGACTGAGTGTGCAATTTAGAAACATATCTTGTAAACTTGACGAGAGATCACATCCAGAGCAGACGCTAATTCACCATCATATTTCAATTCAAAACAACATTCGGAATATTGACCCTTGTTATGTGGTATGTTGTACAACTTCCAAAAAAGCCTAAAGTCTAATTCGGCTGCTTTATCTAAGTCGTTGAAGATAGCTTTTTCATAACCCTGTATCGCATGTTCTTGAGCATTTCTAAATTCCCTTTCTGCAGTTTTATATTGCTTATAAGATTCATAAGCAAGTCCTCGCGGCCTTTCATTTTCTATCCACTTTTTCCGAAAGTATCGAGCTCTATCGTAAGCTTTCTTAACTTTACTCGGCCAATAGGGTTTTGTGTAAGGATTAAACTTTTTTGACGGTAATACCTGAAAAGCCCTCAATATAGAAATTAATTTACTATGATTTATTTATATTTGTTGGGGCGATTAGGGGAACAATTCGCAATCTGCGTTTGATAGTCTATGTACTTCGAGTTGATAAGCTATTAGTTTTGCATCCCTACATTTAGACCTGGATGGGGATGGAAACGTTGGGAAGAAAAGGTTACAATACCTTGCAGCCGGAAAAGAAAAGGTGCTGCACCCAACACGAGGTTTTGTACGTATCGTGATTTGTAAAAACTTCACAATCAACGATCCAATCTAGCATTCTTCTATTAACAATTATATAGTCAAGATCATTATTGTCAAAAAAAGCCGTGAACACGTTACATTTGCACCATGCACACCATGATGATGACAATTATCTGTATCTGGCATTAACATCTCCCATGATTAGTACTTCACCGTAACACGACTAATACTCATAGTGGGATTAAATTATATCAGAACATTCTTGATAAATGTTAGGAATTTCATCAGAGGGTAGGTACACACCAAATATAAAGACTGTGATATATTTCACTGATCTTAACTCAATGCCAACAATTCGATCATTACTGCAATTTAGTTCTTTTACTGAGTAGACCAAGTTATTTTAATCATAATTGATATTCCTCCTCAATTAAGCAGTTTCCAGTATTATCAATATTTGTGTGCAACACATGTAATCACTATGTAGTGTATGTAGATAATTGCTTGTTTTGTTAGCTTGTGTTCACATATCACGGCGATATCACATTTTAATATAGATCAAGTAAATTTCTGATACATAATGCAGAGGACATAATTCATCTGACGTTGCAAGTAAGAATTTTGAGACTGTTGTTATGTATCAGTAAGCAAGCAACGTATACACCAGTAATATTGCAATTGTCATCAGTGACATTTGAACTAACATATTTTGTATACAGTAAACAATACATGTACAATAATTAAAGCGGATTACCACTCTCTCTAATTTCTTCGTGAGTCATAGGCATCAAAGCTGTCATGCCTACAATTTACCCTCACTATTAAACTTCATCCATTCCTACCATGGAAATTTCGAATCACCGTCAAATGTAGCCCTCTTTATTCAAAAAATGAAAGTATCCCTGATCGTGTAGTTCGATTATGAATATTTCTGAGGTAATATTTGTAAGTTTTTCTGAGCGATACTCCTATAAATATTTTGAGCGATACACCTATAAAGATTTTGAGCGATACTCCCATAAATATTTTGAGCGATACTCCTATAAATATTTTCAGCAATACTCCTATAAATATTTTGAGCGATACTCCTATAAATATTTTCAGCGATACTCCTAAAAAGATTTTCAGCGATAGACCTATAAAGATTTTCAGCGATACACCTATAAAGATTTTCAGCGATACACGGATAAATATTTTCAGCGATACACCTATAAATATTTCACCTGTATCATCAGTCCTAACTTCGGTCGTATCGAGGTCTGGGCTTTGTTTCTCTTGTCGAGATCAGTTCTTCTAGGACTAATTGGTTCACTATTGCTAGTAATAGAGGAATTGTGCTGTTTGTAGTTTTGACTGTATGTTACATAGCTGGGTTTGGAATTCCTATCTGTATGCAACTGTTGTTGCTGATCATGTTTTAGTTTTATGTTATCAGTATGGGTGAATTTCGATTGGTCTCCAGGTGTCTCTTTTCTTTCTTGTACGAATTGTTTTGTAGTTGTAATAATCTTCGCAGTTAGGTGCGGTATATTCGAGTATCTAGACTCGCTTGGAACAGATTGCAGGCCTAAGTGTCTAGTAGTGGCTTCTGCATAGGTAACAGCGGCATGTACCTTTCAGTTAGATTGTTTATTTTGAAAGCTTACTGTTGAAGCGGTTTCTGGCATGGGCGACCTGTTAACTACAATAACAGGACTTTTGGGAGAATCAGTTTGTGCACTTACTTTCTCATTATGTGATGAATGTGTTTTCAATTTAGTTGATTTTTGTAACACATTGTTTGTCAATTTCGAGGCATTGGCTTCAATGGCATCGAGTTGCGCTGTGTACCTGGTTACGTCAAAATCACCAATATTATGAATACTACTAGATGCATACTTTTTAAAGGTAAAGACAAGTTAATCACTTGGATCTCTTATATATATTATTATCTCTAGTGATTATTTTAAGCTTCCATTGTTAGATCAATTTTACAGTCTCTTTTGTCTATTAAATGGCGAATAATGAGGTTTCTATTTGAAATTATTTTTGAATCTTCCATACCTAAAATCTTCATTTTGTTTGTTCTTATAAAATTCTATCACGTAGTTTCCGAATTCTTTCGTTTAAAATGGCGACCCTCACAAAAGTTGTGGCGTGTATTACCTGCAACTGATATGTATGCGGAAGTGACGTATCACTAGAACAAAGTGGAGATTATATTGTAGGGAATTTGAATAGATAATGAAATTAACAGTGATTTGCTTGAAATGTAAGAAATTGAAACAAATAATGGTATACCCACAGTCAAGATTGTCATGGATAGAAAGAGAGAAAGAAAGAAAACATCAAGGTTTACAATTGTTGAAAATAAATAAGAAACTATTGTATATTTCAATGCAGTAGAACAATCTCTGCTTTCTTTTCTTTTTCTTGGGTTGGGTTGTGAGTGTGTATGGGGGTGGGGTGGGGTAGCTTCTAAACATTACATTATATAAGTCACAATAAAAATAAGTACATTACATATGGTTTTTCGTCCAAATTGTTGTAGACAATGACTTTTAGACTTAACCAGCAGTTATTTGATGTGGTTAACGCCTCTTTTAAAAGTCATCCTGCACCTCCTACCATAAATTTTTACAATCTTCTAATTGATATTTGCAGTTCTTATTTCTCATAGTAAAACGAAGGTTACAAATAACGATATGTGTTATCAATTTAAAATTATGTGCAGGACATTTCTTCTACTTCTACTTCTCTTTCTTCTTCTTCGTCTTCTCTCTCTTTCTCATTTCAGAAATTTTGTGTCTAAATCATTTCTCGATTTTTATAAGAATTTTTTTTTAAGAAAGTTTAAAATTAGCAGTACTCGCAAAGTTCCTCATGATACTTTTCGGCTGGACACAGTAGAATTAGGAGATCCACATTTTTCTCGCCTTACTTCCTTAAGGAAATAAAAAGAATAAAAAATAATGTAAAGAACCCCACTTTTATCTCTTTCTGATCTAAAGTAGTGACCGTATGCTGTACAAATAAACGTTCTTTTTTATTTAAAAAGACCGTTCAATCAATATACCTCTAAAGTAATGGATGGTCGGCTAGTTCTGGAACGACGTCACACATAACTGCAAGACAAGCCTAAATCAACGCAGGTAATGCAGTCTGTAATTTTGTTCAGTCTAACTGTTCCTTGATTTTAGCGGTAAATTTCGAGAATTTCGGTTGGAGGAAATGTACCAGAGAAGCGGATTTTTAATATGTACATAATATTCTATAAAAAGCATGAACAATTTACTTACTTAAGATTTTCTACAATTTGAATTGTAAGTTTGGAAATATAATGTTTAATCTTTTATCTTGAAATCTATATCACAATAATAAAGTTACATTCAATAGCTTACACTGCTGATAAATCTGCTTTATATCATTGAAGTTTGCCTACTGATGAAACATGATGAGTGGATGCAACTAGAGAAGCACACATTATCGTATAGAGGATAAGTCACTGTGACCTACTGTTCTTTTTTTTATTGCTAGTACTATGATCAGTGTTTGTTGTCACATCTGTGTAAATATTTTAAACACAATTATATTCATACTTTATATATCCGTGTATCCCAGAGAGAAAAAAAGATAATTTGAAGAAGAAAAAAAAAATTCTTTCATAATTAACTTCAGAGTTCTGTTCACATATAGCTGCATCAATACCTCAGTATACAGGCACAGTTATTCAAATGTTTCAGAAGCAAGTAACCTGACAGTTACAACTTGTAGACTGTGCAAAGGCAATACTTATTTTCTTATCACCATCTCAGCTTGCAAATGATCTGTATAAAGACAAATTTGAAACATAATCTATATTTAACAAATGTATCAAGCATCCGTTCTTGTTTTGTTTTATTAATTTGTGTCCACGTAAAAGTGCACACTATACAAAGTCCCTTGGTAACAATACGTGTTGATGTTCATTGTTTATGGCTAGTTGTATGTGTTGCAATAATGAATAACGTGTAAATAAGCTCTTATTGGTCGATATGACAGATAGTCGACCTTTTTAAACTTCCAAACGGTAATTCCTTTATCAGTTCTTCAAAAGACTGAATTCCATTTTTAGACAATCCAGTTAGAAGAACATTTAAAACACCAAACAAGGAAACGGTAGATATAAAGTTTCATTTATTATTTTCACCACTAAATGTATGTGATCGACATAATTCTTCGATATCAGTACAAAATTCCGAAATCATCTACACAACAACCATTTTGTTTGCATTAGATACGGTGCCCGCCGTCATTTTGCTTTAGGAAAGGTCAAGGTTGACGAAAGCTTGAGCCTCTCAATACTTAAGCCAAAATGAACGACAAGGGACTAGCCTAGGTTGACAATCCATTTATTTTGAGTATCTCAAAGCTAATGGTCAGTTTTAAAAAAACTAAACGAATGTTGTTCCACATTATGTAAACATAAAACAATCCATAATACATGCCTGAAGTTTCCCTTTTCTCGTCTAGTATCTCAATATACTTATCACCATACTTCTCACAATGGGTTACCTCTTTGGCTAAGATAATCCCACTGCCGATTAGGTGGTAAAATGCCACCTGGAGAAAAGCGTACGCGTTGATAACTGCATCACACTCAATTTAGATTGCATTTGGTGCGATAATGTCTCAACAGTGGCTTTATTGCAGAATGGGCAGAATTCGCCAAATAATTTGGATGATTGTATACTCATTTTTTTCTCCATTAACTTTGCATTGTCAGAATCGTGCAGTATTTCTCCATACTGCTCGGCTTCATACTGCACGACACGTGTGTCTAAAAATAGTATCGCGTGTTAAGAACTACTTGTTATTGTAAACAAACAATGTACGCAAGTGTAGCAGACACCGGAGCTTTTGCTTTATTAGATTCGTCTGTGGATGAACTAAGCAAGCTGTTTGAGAGTAGAGATGATAAAGCTGACGATGTGGATGAATTCATTGAGTCACAAAAGAAACTTTCAACCAAGCAAGTGACTGTGTCCAGCGGTGGCTTTATGACAAGAAACGTGAGACATGCAGTATTGAACCGTGTTCTCTAGAGTCTATAAAAAAAATTCATAAAACGGCATATTAAGACCAAATGATATTCAGTTTCTCTCAGAGACCGCCCATTTTACAAGTTCAAGCACTAAATTCGAAAAAAAATACAACTAAAGAAGGCGGGTTTTGGTATAAAAGCAAGTGCCTCGGAGCCAAGAAGCCATGATAACGAAGAAGCCTTATTTTCCGCTGACGGAATGGGCTCTCACACCCCAGCCGCTTTGCAATTTTGCCTGTTTTAATTTTGTGAGAAAATGTTTGGATTTATAGTAAAAGTCATATAGGTAGCTGCTGTCGATCCAACAAAGATCATGCAAGTGACAGTACATATAAATATGTCATCTAAAGCTGGTAATCAGAATGGCAATAACTGTACTTACTTTTCTGCATCTTGAATTTCTTCAAAATGTACATTCTGATCCACGGAGCGAAATTGCACTGCAATCTAGACTACATTTCCAACAGAAATCACATTCCAAAGGAGCATTTACTGCACTCCAAAACGAAATGAATTTGATATTCCCTAACAAAAATATTTAATCCTGCATCTTCTTAAGAATTTCAATTAAAAGAATTTCATATTTTGTCCACCTTATGATTCCAAACTATCAATGACAGGACAGTAACACATGTGTAGCTTGCTGTCGAGGCCAGTCCCTCTAGCTACATGTACATCGTACGTAATAGAACCAGCTAAAAACTAAAAGAGCAGAATTTAGTTGAATCGACAGAAAAACAAAATCCCTCCATTCCAGATCAACTGGGAAAGTTGTTCCAAGGCGCCGTCATTCACAACATGACTCAAAATTTCAATTTTAAGTAGACCAAAATGCGATTTCTTTTTGAAACTAATGACTGAGCGTGCGGTACTCTACCAAGTTCAAAGGTCACTGGGCGGTGCCATGTGCGCATGAATACTGTTACTGTGTATTGGTTTAACTTCGGTTGTGTATTTACTTTTGAATATAGCAGATATTCAGTTACTTTGTTTCTTGTAGTGTGTTCTTTTTATTATTCAGCCTTAGATAGAAAAGCAAAATGAGTATATAATAAAAAGGTTACTGCATTTGTATGGGAAAATATGAACTCGTTTTTTCTGAGCTATACTGCACTCCTGACGTCGTGCAGTATAGCTCAGAAAACTAGTTCATATGTTCCCATAAAAATGCAGTAACCTATAAGTATAATGCCAGGAATTTTTTTCGTGCAGTAATGGAACATAAGGCTGACGATGTTATTAATTAGCACGCGGCTTACGTCACAATATATCAATGACGTCACAAGAAAGAGCTTCTGAACCTCCAAAAACAGTCTGGTTCTTGTTCCCGTGTTTTATTTTATTATTATTATTATTATTATTATTATTATTATTATTATTATTATTATTCTGTGATACTAAAGACAAGGAAGGATCCAGCAAGACGGTGATTTAAGGTTTATATGACCTTCGGGTCAAAACAGGATTCCGGCAGCGAGATATCCTGAAACAGAATGAGCTGTGAGGAGCCGGACTTATCACACGCCTACTGTCATATTTAGGTTAATATATACATCCTGCACTTTTCCTATATGTAACACGTATAATAATAACTCCAAAGTCGCAAAATAAAGTCACAAGATAAAGTCATGACGTCATGTAAAACAAAGGTGCAATGACTGATCCTCTGGGTGTTTTTCAAAATATAGTTCTATATTATTCTGCGGTTACGTAACAATACAATTAATATTTTTCGTCATATGATAAATAGTATCTTACAGCTGCGCTCACTCCAAATCAAATTTATGCAACTAGTCGAACGAATAATTTAAATTTTTGGTCGTCCTGGTTCACAGATGATATACATTATTTGACTTCTATCACAAACTTGATTCGAAATGAGCACATATAAAATCATATATATATATATATATATATATATATATATATATATATATATATATATATATATATATATATATATATATATATATATTGTGTGTGTGTGTGTATCTGGCAAATTTGTATGTGTAGCAAAAGTTTCCATTGCGATCACCCCGAATAAATACCACTCCAAATAGCAACCACATTTGTCTACTCCAAAATGCTACCAACAAGAGCAAACTGTTCTTTCGAAATGATACTACGTCCCATACAAATGAGACCACTTTCTCCAGTCCGAACGGTTTATAGGGAGGCTTTAGAGAGAGATTGATTGATATTCTTTTATTCCTCCATTTTCTGAAGATTTTGAGATAATTTAAAGAAATGCAATACAATACATAAAGGCAAGAAAATATTCAATTCAAAACTTATGAAGCCCTATGAATTATTTATACATTAAGAGTGAGCAAAATCATAACTAAATTAATCGATCGAATCCCTCACTTGTATTTCTGATACTCATTTCATGTTTTCTCTCCTAGAATACCTGAATTCTTGTCCCAATTAAGTTTTTCCATGTTATTTGTCTAGAAACCTTCCAGGCAAAATAAAGTCGCTGAGACAATCTTTTAAAACATACTTTTTGAGCACAGAATATATATCATATATAAAAGAATTATAACTATGTTTGGTGTCAAAAATCAAATTGCCAACAGTCCAGAGGAAAATCTTTTAGCAGTGTTCACTTTGCCTATGTTCTACAAATACGACCTAAAAATATAAGTTTTTGCTTATCTATACGAGCTTCCATTGAAATAATTCCCAAGCATGCTGTAGTGGATCCTATCGGCGATCATTGAGGGAAACCTTGTACTCTCAGGGCGAAATATCGTTGTATTTTCTCCAATGTTTCAATGCCCTGATATGTCATAATAAACAAGAGTTCTGAGCCATATAAAGCAGACGGCAATATAACTCTTTCCCAGACTTTCACAGAAAGTACAGGGTTTGTCACCGAATTGTGTATGATTTATATCAATATGTATATGTGATCGAAAATGTATTCGGGTTTCGTTGCCGCGTACAGCGTTACCCGAGGGTGGTTTATTTTTTTCGGCTCTAGTTATTTTGAAATACTGAGCGCGACTCAACCCATGATACATGTGCAAATTGCCTGCAGTGAAAACCTAAGTACCTAGCTGCGCATATCTGTCACAGCTAGGGTACATATAGAGCAAATTCTCTATAAACAAATTACACTACGACGAGTCTTGTCAGAAAGCTTACCTCTTTACGGGAGCAAATCTTCAGCTGTAGAGGTATGCGAAATTTAAGATTGTATTCTTTATCACTGTTCGTTTTATATGACAGAATTGTTTCATATATTAGATGTTTTTTTGAATTTATTCTAAATTCTACAGAGAGTCAATACCTAGGTTATACAATGCCATGATATTAGAAATACTATAGTCTGGTTCAAGTTAGCTATTTGTTGTAACTGAACAGACGGATTTTATTTAATTATACGCAGCATGCATTGAATGATTAATGTAATGTGTAACGAGATGTAATTCATGTGCGCGCATGCGCAACATATATCAATGCAAAAATACTAACCGTGTCATATGTACTACACGGTTTAGTTGTTATACTTTTAGCTGTTCTTTGTGTATGGTTTGGTGATGTGGAGTCGCAGAACTCTGTGTGGTTTCTTGTGACGTGTACGCTGTGTCTGGTGACGTTGGTTCGGAAGAGTGTACTGGTGTTCTCGATGCGAGGGACCAAGGCTTCGCAACCATCGGGTCTGTGTTGAATGTGAAGGCTCTCGAGGGATCCTTCAACAGACTGGGAGGGGTGGACCATGCGTGGTGGCTCCTTGACCATTGACTAGAGCGGGTACAACCGGAGATACATCTTGGACGTCCAATGGGCGCCACGATTGTTATATATATATATATTACGTGTTCCATTTTATTGTTATTTTCACTATTGCTATCTGAGCAAAATTACATGTATTCACATTTCAATATCGCTATATGTGTGATAGATTCATAATTTCATGCATTCCCATTTCAATATCGTTATATGAACAATAGATTCATAAATTCATACATATTCCAATATCGCTTGATGAATTGATAAATTGATGAGTTAATAGATTGATGAATAAATGAGTATTATATTGATAAGTGCATAAATCACATGCTTTGGTCACCCTTGGTGCTTAATAAGACCTTGTTTATATTACGGTGTAGATCATATACTCTTATTTGTTGATTGGTGATAGGATGTTATTCACGTTTGTTTAAAATTCCATTCGTTAAATTCATCTTTGATTTTTTCTCGTTGAGTTACTTGTTGTTGATAGTTCCATGTTAGGAACTTTATAATTTTCCTTATCTTTTTGTTATAATGGTGTCAGATTTGTTCATCTTTAAATTGCGTTTATAAATAAACATCTTATTAACGCAGTTGCTTTTGGTGTCTTCACTAATCCAGTCCCAACCCGGCTTCATCCTGTGACCGGGTTCATTCCATTTGCATTTAATCCAATTGAGTATAGTGAGTTTATTACACGTTTAGCTTTATCACAAAAATAGTCTACACGATCATTAAATTTCATTGACTGGGAAAAAGTAACTCCCGCATATTTCACTTTTTTTGTTCTAGGAATATCCCGTAATCCCAAAGTAATTCCATTTGACGAATACACTTCCTTATTTCCACTGACTATCATCCAATTACTCTTGCTATGATTATATTTCAATTTCCATTTCTGTTGATACTGATAAGCTGTATTCACGAGTATCTGTAATCCATTCAGAGTAGAACTTCGAAGAGTAGTATCGTATGCTAAAAGTACGCCAGGTATGTTCATCTGACCCATTGTTAAACCGCAATTAGTCATTATTAATTCATTCAATAAATCATTTATTTACACGCGAAAAAGAAAAGCGGACATTGCACGCCCTTGACCAACTCCCCTTCGTTACGGAAATGTGTTCGATATACGTCCTCAACACGATACACAAGCACTTGACTGTATGTAGGAATGGGCGATTATTCTCCAAACTTTTGCATTAATTCCCAAATATTTTAATTTTTTTAATAGTCTGCAACAGTCTATCTAATGCCTTTTCGTTATCCAGAAAAAACATCATACACATTCGAATTATTATTTATATAGTACATTAGACATTCTTGAAGGGTAAATACAGCAGAGATAGCTCCAGCCTCCTTACGAAATCCAAACTGATATTGATGTGGAAAGTTTATTTTATCTAAATACTATTGAATTCTTGTCATTAATATTTTTCAAACAATTTTACCAGACAAGATGTCAATGTTATACCACGATAATTCACCTGATCATTTTTATCTTTGCCATTTTGTTTGTATATCGGTAGAATCATCCCACATCTACATACACTAGGCAAATATTCAAACTGGATTATATAATTAAAAAGGGCAGTCAGATGTCTGATTAGATACTTTCCGCCATGCTTTAAAAGCTCATTGGACACAGAGTCAATGCCTGGTGATTTTTTTTTAATTTCTAGAGACTTGATATGATGTAATACCTCCTCCTCTTGGATAGTATCACATTTTATGTTATCAATCTCTAATTTGCTTTGTTTGTACATCTTCTTGACATTCTCACAGTCAATATATTCCTCATCTGTTGTATCACTTAATTCAGAAAAATACAGAGAGAGAGAGAGAGAGAGAGAGAGAGAGAGAGAGAGAGAGAGAGAGAGAGAGAGAGAGAGAGAACGCGAATAAACATTCATCCGGACCCATATGACGTTATCTTTCATACGGGCTTAAGACTATAAACTGAATTAATTTAAGAAATATAGTTCTTTTTCAAATTACAAACGATACAGAAAGGTGATTTTCTTGCTCGAAAGTGAGTTCATATAGTTATCAGAAATTACAACAGCAGCACACGAGATACTTGGGGTCCTTCGGAATCAAAAGCTTATGTTGCAACAACGCAAAAAAGGACACGACTTTCAAAAACATAATCAGTTTTTTCATTTTCTTTAAAAAAAATATCCAGAAAAGCTTATACCCGATAATGTATATCAATCAAAATCTGAAAACCGGACAATGTGCTAAATCATGCGTGCAAAGACGAGTTTGGGCGTGGGGTATTTACGCACACGTCACGTATTAAATCTGGGAGCAGAGCCGATACATTTTCAAGTTTCACCTGGATGAAACTCAAGAACTTATTACAATTGTGCGTAAATAGACAACAGCCTTCATAGAATAAAGTTATGCAATTCCCTGGGAAAAATGTCCCGTGGGGTGGGTAAGGGAATGGGGATGAGCAATTTACGAAACCCCGACGGTTGTATGAGTAACTTAAGTATTGTCATAAATATAAAATCTTGATAGGATTTAAGGATGACTGAAATAATTATGGGAATTATACTTGGAATAGATGATACAAAATGAATAATAGAATAGTTCAGGAAGAACTTTGTGAGAAAGTAACAATAATATATCGGATGATCGGTGTGTGAGGTACAGGAAATTGTGATACATTATGCAGTAGAAGCTGCTTCACAAAATGGAAATATTGATGCAGGAGACTGCTGGCTGGATTGGATCGCCCGATTTTAATTGCAGGATGAAGATAGGTGTTTGTCATTTTGGTATGTTTAGGCACAGCAACACTTTGAAGGCTATCTCGTACCAAGGCAAGTAGAGTAAAGTGCCGTGCCCAAGGATACACCACGGTAGCCGATCTGGGCTGATCCAGTGGTGGGATAGGAGATAATGAAGTACAACATGATGCAAGTTGTGGTAGAGTGGCTGATGATATCTCAGAAGTATTGCTACCGAATTAAATGACGGCAAAATCGGTTTTGTAAATGGTGAGAGTAGCTGACTTTTAGATTATGATAGACACAGAATATGTTGACCTAACATAGTTGTACTAACAGAGACACAGTCTGACCTCTTATAGATAAACTCTAACAGTGCATCATCAGACAACTGAGTATTGTATCTCCAGGATACAATGGTACTTGTAGTATGCTTGAGTATGATAGTACACCAGTTAATACAAAGTAATCGATTTGTATGCCATGATGTTAGAGACAATACAACAATCATGTAACTATATATTCAAACAATGCAAAAGAAGTTATTTGAACGAACGTTTAGTTTTGCATATTGGGACAAACATATTATTCAAAATTCTCAACGCGGTTGATGATGATGGGGTGTACAGTTTAGCGGAAAAAGCTTAGGCATGCAACTATTAGCGTGGTTGAGGATGATGGGATGTACAATTTAGCGTGGTTGAGGATGATGGGATGTACAATTTAGCGTGGTTGAGGATGATGGGATGTACAATTTAGCGAAAAGACCTTGGGAATATAACTGTTATTATTTTTATACCTGCGTTGTTTTTCTAATTGGGCCATGGAAAATACATAAATCGACGAACGTTTTTTTTTTCTAATTGGCCAATGGTAAATACAAAAATCGACGTACATTGTTTTTCTAATTGATCCATGGAAAATACATAAATCGACGTATGTTGCCATCTGATTTTATTAAGTTTTTCTGTGCTTGTAAAATCCTAATGTGTCACCAGCCAGCCACTCGTATTTAATAATTATTTAATGTATTAGGGACGAGTTCATGCAATTAGACCAAGGCATAGATTTTACAAATTTTTTCTCTGAAACTTAATTTCTTATAAGTTAAAAATTATACTTAAGGCCGGGAGAAGATATAGGAATCTGAATAAGATATTAATAAAAAAAAAAAAATTCTAACAGTGAGATAAAACGTAAATTAAACAAAGTCTAGTTATTAATGCAAATAAATGGCAGAGTACTAACTCAAGAACCTATAAAGCTACTAAAAATAATATGTTCCATTGGTTTTAGTTTAGAATTACACATATAATTCTGACAACAAACTCTTTCATAAAAATAACTGAGATAGTTGATACGGAACATTGCTCTTTTTGTAAATCTGTTAAAAAAGCCATACAGCACTTGTTCTGGGAATGTGACAGAGTTAAGCAATTTTGGAAAGAAGTAATGACTTGGATTTGCCCAAACGTTGAAATTATGGTATTAGATTTAAGGACGATTTTATTTGGAAAAGAAATTTAGGCGAGAGTAAGTAGATTTCACTTAACTAAATCGCTTGTAGCAGAATTTTATATTTAAATAATAATAATAATAATAATAATAATAATAATAATAATATATAAATTTGATAATAAGACGATTTGCGGAATGTATTAGATGTAATTATAATACTGAAAAATATGCCGCTTGTATGCGTGATAAGAAAGTTGATTCTGAAAATTAGTGGAGAGAATGGAAACCATTAATGGTGGATGAATTAATGGTTATGTTTAACAGAGGTATCAACATTAACAAAAGTTATGAAAGATGAATTTGCAATATTATATGCTAAATAGTACTGCTGTTCCATTACGCTCTTGTAACTAGTACTTCCATTCATAATGCGTTTCTTAATATATTTCCTCTCTCAACTTTCTAGCGACCACAGTGTTTTTGGTATACTCTACCTAATGATTATAGGCTTGGTATACGCTGTGTAATTGTTAAAGTCTTTGTATAAAAAACCTAATTGTTATCGGCTTGGTATACGCTACCTAATTGTTATAGGCTTGGTATACGCTACCTAATTGTTATAGGCTTGGTATACGCTACCTAATTGTTATAGGATTGGTATACGCTACCTAACTGTTATAGGCTTGATATACGCAACCTAATTGTTATAGGCTTGGTATACACTACCTAATTGTTATAGGATTGGTATACGATACCTAATTGTTATAGGCTTGGTATACGCTACCTAATTGTTATAGGCTTGATATACGCTACCTAACTGTTATAGGCTTGGTATACGCTACCTAACTGTTATAGGATTGGTATACGCTACCTAACTGTTATAGGCTTGGTATACGCTACCTAATTGCTATAGGCTTGATATACATTCCTAATTGTTATAGATTTGGTACACTCCGCCTAATGATAATAGGCTTGGTATATGCTATCTAATTGTTATAAACTTGGTACACGCTACCTAATTGTTTTAGGATTGGTATACGCTACCTAATTGTTATAGGATTAGTTTACGCTACCTAATTGTTATAGGATTGGTATATGCAGTGACTGAATTACCCAATAGGCAGACTAAGCATGTGCTTATGGCACCAGCAAAGCAGGGGCACCCAAAAAAATGAGAAATTACGGTTTAGTATTGTTTTTATTTTGAATTACATGAGGGGGGGGGGGGATACCACAATCTTTTCATAATCATAGCTTCAAGTTGACCAGCAAACATTGTCGAAGGGCTCTAAAGATGGAATCCAGAACCCTTCTATTTTTAAAAACTGTGTATTAATAGTCTTTTCGGATTGTCCAACGTAAGTAAGTAAAATTTGGGGGAGAATAGCGATATCGTATTTAAAAAGTTGCATCAAGCTTGCTCAATCTTGTTCATTGTTTTTTCAAAGTCTGGTGATTATAATGATTGTATTATTATTAAGCTCAAAAATTTAAAGAGAAACGAACGATTCATTCTGATCACTATGGAGCTTGGTTCAATATTCTCTGATAACGTGTTATCATGGGTAATTGAGGGAAAATATCGGATATTATTTTTATCTCTAATATTTAATTAAATAAAACTTACCGAATGTGTACTGTGCACCAATGGCGAGATGAATTAAAAGACCGCCAAAAATAGTTAGAACTGCTCTTAGTTTCATCCAGGGAGTCATTTTCCTGGTTTCATCTCCTCTCATATTGTATGCGGACGCCATTTTCCAGTCGCTACTAAAGATTCTTCTACTACTATTCTCGAGTTGGTGTCTTTACGCATGTCAAGTCCTTGTCCCGTGTCAAAATCTGCATATCTCTCGCAACAGGTATAGGGTCAATGTTCAATTTATTTAACAAGTACTGTCAACATTCCTCCTAATATTTATCTCGCTATCAACCATCATATTTAGCCTATTCAATACCTACTATTCAAAATTTAAACGACCAGCATATATCATTTTTACGACTCGCTTTACCAATAATTGACTGAACTGTAAGTAGCAATGGGAGAAGATCTGGCCAAATAAAAAATTACCATCTGGCCTCAAAAGGACCCTCTGGTCTCAACGGAAATTTAACAGTTTTAAAATAGTATAACCCTTTGGGCTCAGTGGTTGTAGACCAATAAATCAGCCCCCAAACCTGTACTGATATTATTTGACGGTTTGGGGGATGATCGCGCCTATTTATTAAAATGTGCAATGTCCTGCAGACACTTTTGGACGCACACATCGATGTACATTTTAGACACTTACCGGTATTTCTCGCTGCACTTGAGTTACGGTCGGCTGAAGGGTCCTTTCAGCAATATGTACAGAATATTTCCGGATTAAATCCTATGATTGTCAAGTTGTAAACGCACTTGGAATAACACAACCCTACCTACTGTGCACATTTCGAATTTACGGGTTATGTTGGGCGACAACTTGGAATAAGCCTTTCCATGAGACATTGCGCTCAACTACTTGGAATTCCAAACTTACGCCGTCCTTTTCGAGAAATTGCATGGTGAAGTTTTCGGCGTATTTTGAAGTCAAACTTGATCAGAAAACAAATGTCGAGGTTTTCATCGGTGTACAGGAATAATGTATGCCTTGCATAACATAAATTTTTAAAATTAGACTCATGAAAATATTTATATTCTTTCCTCTTTTTGGACGCGAGTCTATGGCGATAGTATGGAAAAATCTGGCCTACACAATGTCAACACCCTCAGCGTGCTTTAAATTGCTGCATGATGTCTGCATGCTACTTTTGGAAATATAGGCCTAAAAAGAATATTTTCAAGAAATAGTGTGTGGGTGTGCGAGTTTCTTTGTTTCTTTTTTTTATTTTTTACTTCTGAAGCTGATTAGTTACTTTGAATCATTTGGGCCTAACAATGATAATATGAAGGAAAGCAAGGCATTTATTGACAGTTATTATTAACATATTATTATGGAGCCATATTTCACAGTTACGAGGCCCATTCTGAGTTATTGAATGATTCATGCATGTCATTTTTAGCAATTTCGGCATTTAAAAAAAATTCTAATAACATTTAGAAGGTACTAGATGTCTTAAGGGACTGTTGCTATCGCCCAATGAAGCCGTATTTCAAAACATAACTGTCAAAGTTAGAAATCAAACTATTATTGCTGACATCATTATACATAAACAAGAAATTATAATTGTAATAACTAGACTTGACCTAAACAAAACCGCTGGACCCAATGAAATTAGTCATAAAATGTAAACAAATATAGTTGAAAAAATGGCTGTGCCGTTGCAAATATCAATAAATCAGTTGAAGCCATTATGTTCCCAGCACAGTGGAAGCTTGCTCATGTCATGCTGATTTATACGAAAGGAAACAAAATGCTATCTTAGATCAATTTCTCAAATTAGCTGTGTGTTCAAGGTTTTTGAAAGAGTTATATTCAGACATGTATATCATTTTTGGTATGAAAATGGTTTGATGTATAAATATCAATCTGGATTTCTTCCAGGCCGTTCAACAACTCTTCAACTAAATGAACTTTATCACAAAATATGTTCTTCTATTGATTCCAATAAAATCATGTGTTTTACGTTCCTTGATGTCAGTAAAGCTTTTGATAGAGTATGGATTAAATGTTACTTTAGAAGTTTCAAAAATATGGCATGCGGGAAAATTTCTATCACGGCTCGAACGCTACGTACCAAACTGCTACCAGAGAGTTTTCTATCAAAATTCAGTATCAACAAAATGTTGAGTAACTGCTGGAGTTCCCCAAGGTTCCGTGATAGGGCCTTTACTATTACCTTTTTTATGTCAACGATATAGCAGATGACTTGAACTCGCTTTCAAGGCTATTTGCTGATGATACTTCTCTTGCTACTTCTTATACAAACCCTTTACAAGTACAAAGGATTACAAACAATGATCTTGAAAAAGTTAATCCATAGCCAAACGGTATACTTGTTACTCTGAACACTTGGAAAACAGATATTTTATTAATCGCAAACCGAAAGACTGACTTTTCCTATCCGAAGTTCTCTTTTGATAATATGCATTTGCTTCCTGTTAAAATTCATAGTTTTAGGGCTAAAATTATCGTCCTATGATAAATGGACCGATCATATTAGTATTATTATTCAGAAAGCATCTAAATATCTATGTTGCGTGGTGGGGGGGTGGGGGTGGCGGGGGGGGGTAAAGTTATTGACTGTGCACACCCACCTTCACTATGCAACATGTGCTCTCTGCAAACCAAACAGTGCATGGAAGGTATGAATAGGTAAAGCTCACTGAAACACTTGTGGACTATCCAACATATCAAGTTACACAATACCATCACACATAAGTAGTATATGGCCTGTATTTGCTAAGCCACTATGATATACCAAGAAATAGACTTGAGGGTGTCGGCCACTTTGTTTGAAACCATTTTGAAAGCTCGCACTAAATCCGAATCTGTTTGAATATTACAGGGACCACCCATGTTCATTTTGAAACACATCAATGACACAAAACAAATATGTATAACCTCAGTTGTACGTAGCTACGAAAGACAAATCACTTAAATCGGCTTGGGGTTATAGCCTGTCGGCAGTTCCCTCCATTTTTGTCTAAGTATGTGTTTGATTATAAGAGTGTGTGATCATCATCTTTTCCTAGCAAAGCCCCCTTTGCCTATTCGTTTTGTTTGTAAGAGTTAGAATTGAAGAGTACAAAGGTGTGTTTGTTTGTTGAGGATCACTCATCATCACCAACCATACAACACTGTCTTTATTTGTAACTCGTGTATCCCGTGTACCGACGAGTAGTTCGACAATGAGAGTATGGTTTGTGGAGTATGTTTAAATCGGTTTTTCGTCCTGTGGCATCCGTCTTGAAACCAATTGTCTCTCAAGGACTGCATGCTATAAAAAAAATGTTGCTCTGGGGCAAGGAAAAGAATTCTTCCAGAATGTGTTCATTGACAAACAGAGTCACCAACAAGCGTTACTGAATGCTGGAAAAATGTTTCGATCCAAACAGGAAAGAGCTCTTTGGACCCTCCCTAAAACAACAGCTCCTTTCGAGACAAAAGCAAAGATACCTATTATATCGGTAAAGAGAAGGGACATTGGGTCCCATAATGTCCACAACGTCATAAAAAAGAATCTCTTATCCTAGGAAAGGACACCAGAAGTCCTTACACAAAAGCCAAGACGAACGTTTTGTGTGTGACATTGACCTTCAGAGTGTCCTTACACAAAAGGAAATGAAAAAGATGATGATGATGATCATCATCATCATCATCGTCATCATCATCAGAAGAAGAACCCATTCCCTCTAAGAAATTCAAAGCAAGATACTCATACAAAATTGACTTTCTGATATGCTTGAAATTTCACTCAGATTTCTATTCACGAGAATATACCAACGTAAGTGAAAATAAATATAATCTTGATTTTATTATTATTATTATTATTACTCATAGGATATACATAAATACACACAGAACACACACACACATGCACACACACACACACACACACACACACACACACACACATATATATATATATAGTGTAGGGGGATTTTTTTGAGGGTAGGATTTGGCAATGATTGAGGAGTATCTTTTTTCTGGAGACATGGGTGGCCTTGAAAAGTTCACACAAAAAACCCATAGATCTTCCATCACCAGCTGCAACTGTCTTATACCTTTTCCTCGTCCGAGTCAGCAATTGCTCCATCAACTGTTGATTATTGATGATGGTTTGGAGGCGAACTTTATTTTTCCTGGACATTGCCAAAGATTTTCGTATATTTTCGTATAACGCCTCATCTGTTTAACGTCATCTAGGACTTGATGAGTGTAAGAATGTGTGCTAGTAATCGTCATGGACACGCATTCTCTACTCGCATCTCTTTTGTTTGCAATGGTGAGTGTTGGATGATAAAGATATGTATTTGCTTTCACTGACTTAGTGTTAGTGATCCTACCCATTAAATATCTTACATCCCTTTTCACATGAGTTTGTATGTAAGTGTATGGGTGTTCGATAGCAAATAACGTGTGTTGGATTGTAATTATGTGTGATTGTACTACTTCACTATATTATCTATATCCTCCTCCACATAAGTTTGTGTATGTGTGTGGTGTTCGATAGTCAGTAAACTGTCTTTAATTGCAATTTTTGTCATAGTAACTACGTAACATTTGTCCCTTAACAAATGAGTTTGTATGCATGTGTATGAGTGTTCGATAGTTTAGGTGGGCGTTTGTTTGTCCATAAGTAGGCGTCAGTGACCCTCCACTATCTCCATTCGCTCATCTGTTTTGTTTTACTGGATTGTAATTATTTGCATTAGTGATCATCACATAACTCCCCTTTCTCTCATCCGTTTTGTTTCTATATTTGGGTGTTGGAGAGTGTTACGTATATTTAATCTATAAAATGTGTTTGAATTTAGTCCATGATGGTAAGTTGCACTTTAGATTCTGGTCACTAGTCAACAGAATATCTACAAGCATTTGAGTTCAAGGTCATTCTTATTTACAGTTAGACTGGGTTTTTCGCATTTATTGCTTTACATCCTGTAAATGTAAGTCAAGTGAAAATGTGTATAAATACGGATTGGGTAAACAAATAATTCCTTCCTGTTTTAGATCAGTCTGTGGGAATCCATTTGTGATCAGATTTTACATTATACAGTTGAAATCAGATATAATTCGATATGAATTATTTATTTCATATATATTCATTGGAATTCCTAAAGAGCTCATTGACTTTTGAATTAATACATTACTTTGGACTTTTGTGAACTCATTCAAAGACATTCTGGATTGTATCAGTGTGTTATATCAGGAC
The DNA here is from genome assembly GCA_029931535.1 of Margaritifera margaritifera. Taxonomy (NCBI): domain Eukaryota; kingdom Metazoa; phylum Mollusca; class Bivalvia; order Unionida; family Margaritiferidae; genus Margaritifera; species Margaritifera margaritifera. The sequence goes on along the minus strand of JAQPZY010001605.1, from coordinate 1,052,614 downwards.
ATTCAAGACTATTGGAACTCATTCGGAACATTCTATATTTATGGACTTGTGATTAGGACATTTAGGATTATTTGGAATTTTATTCACAATATTGTAAGTATCTCTTGAATTTCACTTTGTATTGTAGGGAAATTGATTGCTTGTTGATATTACTTACATTGTTGGTTTTACTTTCTTTCTGTTACATATTTTTAAGACCTAGAGTCGTAGCAGATAGTCAAGGGGGTAATGGATGGTCATTTATGTGTTAGTCCTCGTCATTCTAAAGATTGCATTTAAAGAGTGTGGCATATGTTAAAAACCTAGGAATTTGTTAACCACCAACGGTCCTTTATCGGGGCACTGAGATTTCTTGAAATATAAATGCTGCTCAATATTACCATCCCTATAAAGTAGATTTGTAGTATCCTATGTATAAAGTTGTTTAAATCTTTACATTTTTAAAAATTGTATTAGAAACAATGACATTTTTCTTTGTTTTTGATAATTTTACATTTTCCTCATTTTTTTTCTTCAGTCTTTGTTAAATTCTGTCTAATGTGTTTAAGTTTTAGAGTTTTCATATCTTCACTTTTTAAAGCGAATTTAAATTTGTACATTTTTAGCTTTTTCAATTCATTTGGGGGTTTGTACATATTCCTTTAACAATTTTTAATTTTTATTTTTCTAATGAGATTTCTTTTTAGTTCCCGCTAAATGCCATAGTATCTTGGGAAATTTGAGTATTACTTTTAGTTTCGGCCATATTTTTGTACCGGATTTTTTTAAGTCTCTGCTAAATTCCCTTTTAGTTCAGAATTTCAGTATTCCTTTTAGTCTCGGCAATATTTTGAAATTCGTTTCGGACTTTTTTTTATTAGTCTTCGCTAAATTTCGTATTATTTTCGTAAGCTGAGTATTGCTTTTGTCTCGGCCATATTTTAATTTTTTTCCGTGTATTTTTTCAGTCTACACTAAATTCCGTATTAGTTTATAAATTTTAGTACTACTTTTATTGGCGGCTAGATTCCCTGTCAGGTCCGGAATTTTAGTACAACTTTTACATAATTGTTATATTTTTCCAGATTTGTTCAGTCTCTGCTAAATTATGTGTTAGTTTCGGAATTCTAGCATCCCTTTTCGCATCGGCCAAATTTATTTTAAGGTCACTGGCCATCCATATTGTACAAAAGTGTGATATCATTCCTAGTAATAAAAGAAGCACATTTGGTATTTACTTACACCATAAAAATGTCTAATTAGTTTTACAAATCCGTTTTGTAATGAAAAAATAATTCGGAGATCTCGTACCCATGATAGGTGGTGGTTTATCATTCTCATATCGTACCTGGGAGTAATTTCTGACATTATTCTTAGTTTTCTAAATGGCCGCATTTTGCTCTGCTTGACTATCAAAAAAATATGGTACACATACTTTCTAAGTTATGGCACAATAATTTGACTTTCATAAAAAGATCCTTCAACATATTTTGATACACGTGTAGAGGAAGCGTCACCTATAAAAAGATTTACTTGTGTTATCTAGTTTAAGTTCAAATCGGACACTTCTGGTTTTATCTTCAACCGGTTGTGTTTGTATTCAAACAATCAAATATATCTTTTCTTCCACACAAATAAACATAATTTAATGAAAGCACAATTCCAAAAAAATATTTTCTTTTTTTAAAATAAAATATTTATTGCAGTTTTAAAGGGATCAAAAAAAGAATTAAAAAATACCACTATATTTCTGAATTACAGAATTACTTAATTACCCGTCATCACAAAGAAATATGAAAAAAGAATTGCGATAATGAAGGTCAGAGTATCCATCACACATTTCTGAAGGTCAGAATATACATTACACATTTCTGAAGGTCAGAATATACATCACACATTTAAACGCAAAGAAAAGAGTCAGAAATACCAGATCACATAGAAGCTGATTCTTGACAGTATACAATTTTAGCATGTTAATACAATCTACAAAATTAATTATATCGTAAATTCATATGTGCTTTAAGCTCTGTTCAAAACAATTTTAGCAATGATTTTCGTGTCAGTTTCACATACTCTTGCTATTCGCATAATATTTGAACAAATGTCTGTGAAAATAATTCGAAAGGTTTCTAATCCTTTCGATTGTGTTCGCTGTCTTCGTCCATGAAGAACACGGAGGCTACAAATCCTGAAAGAGATGTGAATCTTTCAATTAAACGTTTATATATAAACTCTTTTAACTTGAATGTATGCATGCCTACATTAAAGAAGTGTTTTTTAAAAAAAAATATTTCAATTGAAAACTCTTCAGATATCTCTGAAGAAACCTTTAAAAGTGTACGTTATTTTGGTATTATATTATACTCACACATCATTTGCAAACATCAACTAATTCGTTTATCCAGATATTTATTTGTTTTCAGTGAGTCTGCCCAAATATGCGAGTCAGCATTAATTCACGCACACGTGTCAGAGACGCAGTTCTGTACATGTACAACCAAAGTGTGATATTAGAGAGAGAGAGAGAGAGAGAGAGAGAGAGAGAGAGAGAGAGAGAGAGAGAGAGAGAGTACCAATGGCAGTAACGCCTCCTCCGAGAAGATATACTCCATGCCAGCCTATTATATCCCGAAGAGTTGTTCCCACGGTAGCAGAAATAATTCCAGTAATAATCTGAAAGACAATATTGCGGGAAGAAGTAAGAATAGGTATATATATATATATATATATATATATATATATATATATATATATATATATATATATATATATATATATATATATATATATATAAATCTGTAATCACCATTTCTAATAAATTTCACAAAAACAAATATTCGAAGAAAAGTTCGAATAGACTTTAAAATGTAGTTCAATATAAAGCATACATACGTACGTACATGCATATATAAGTACATACAGACACACATAAGTACATACATACATAAATACGTACTTACGTACGTACATACATACATACATACATACATACATACACACATACATACATACATACATACATACATACATACATACATACATACATACATACATACATACATACATACATACATACATACATTATATAAATTAACTTCCAGTAAATAATTGTATACCAGCATTTAAATTTCAGCATTTTGTATGTAAAGTTGATAGTATTATTTGTTGGTCATGCCATTGCACGTGATTTGTTTCCCCTAACAATTTATATCAATAAGATGTCTATCTAAATACGTCCCATCATTTACCCATATTTCTTTCTTTTCAACCTACTTCCCAATATACAATAACAATCTGAAAAATTATACTCATCATTTCTAGAACTGCAAGTTTTTGCGAGCATTTTTTCAGTCATTTATTTGTTATATTTTGCAATATTTTAGGCCTACACTGTGACACTGGCGATTGACTCCTTTCATCGACACTGTTACTTTTAAGAAAAGACCAAACATTCTTTTCGCCAAATTGATGACAATTTTTGACTTAATAGCTTTATATTCGGAATCATTAAGCACGTGTCTTTCTTTGTATTTATAAAATAGAACCACAGATACCTCCAAAGATGAAAGTTGAGAAATCTGAAGTCTGGAATTAGTAACTTAATAGGTTACTATCTAGTTCTGTTAAAAAAATTCCTTAAATAAAAAGCATGTTGCCACGAGGTTTCATTGATTCCATATAGATATATAAATATATATAGCTATGCACACACACACACACACACACACACACACACACACACACACACACACACACACACCTAGTTTATTAATATCGAGCCCTAATGATAACGCGTAGTATCTACACATTGATCCAACAAATACAAACTTCGTTTCCGGTTAGCTATTCCTGCATTCTCAAGATTTACTGCGGATGGGTATTTAAGCAGAGAATGCAACGTTCAGAACAACAGGACGAAAGAAGGCATAACGGAGTTTTAAAAAAAGGCACAAATGATTCGGTTTTGGTACCAAACAAAAATCAAATTTGCAACCTATGTTTTGGAAATTCATCGAAAAAAAATATATTATTCCAAAGAATGTAAACAAATTCCCTTTTACACAGGCTAAGAAACGCGCACGTTCTTTTCCATGACGTCACGTGATCTTGGTCTTTTTTTCCTTGTCGAGTCTTCCACTGTATGGAAAACTGCCAAGTCAGTACGCGCATTATTATAGCTACTCTCGCTCTGTAGATTTTAGATCTTTAGATTAAAATTAAGTTTGTACTATATGGACCTATTATTAAACGTGGAATAATTATTTACTTAACAGCTTACCGTAGCTATTTTTACAAAGCCGTAGGTGATGCCGAGGTTAGAAACCCCGTAGAGTTTGGACAGAATGGCTGGAAAAGTGCTATAAGTCCCGCACGCACAGAAGTATATGGCACACACCCAGATTAGAAAGATGGGCTTCCCCACCCACTCCGAGGCCAAAATTGTCAGCAGCAGACATGCCGATCCTGCTGTGATGCACTGTATGGCAACCTGTTAAAACGTTCAAAGATGTGAGATATAAAACAAAGAGTAGTCTCCCTTTTCCCAGTTTTTCAAGATTGCGCAAGTTTTACAGCTTCTTCGATCTTGATACATATAGCAAACAAATTTGTTCTTATAAACTTAACGAGAAAGAGAAAGAGTACAGACAGCCAAACTGATAGATAGAGAGAAGGACCAATAGATACATCGGCAGATAGCGACATAAACAGATTGATTGCCAGGTACATATACACATATTGGAAGAACGAGAGAAAAATTACGCACTTTGAATCCGAAACGGTCCATTACGGCTCCCCAAAACGGTCTTCCAACGCAGTTAAATACAGAAGAGAGTGACCCAACCAGGGCCAGGAAATGATCGTCAAGGATGAATGTCTGACCATATGCCTGACAAATAAAAAGCAACAAGAAATATAAACACAACAGCCTAACATTTTATATATTTTTTTTAAGTCAAGTACTTTTCTACCATTAGAATATAAGATACTTATGCAGCAATTATTATCTATTGAATTTAGATGGCCAACCGCTGAGATGGTTACGACTGTGCTTTTAATCTGTGGAGGAAGAATTATTCTGCGCTCATGTACATTCCTGGTTTCTGTATTTTTGCCATGTCCCTGTTCTGTTCAATCAATTTACCTGCAATTACACTCAAATGGAGACATAAGCACACAAAATTGACATTATCTAGAAAAATTATTGAAGAAAATCTGATTCGCTAAACTTTTTTAAATTTCATCTCAAACATTTGATACATATTTTGCATTATAAAACCTGGTATTCACTCCAAGCGCATAGTTTTGCATTCGAACACAGGGTGTAATGATACTGACTTATCTGGTACATACTGACTTATCTGGTACATACTGACTTATCTGGTACATACTGACTTATCTGATACATACTGACTTATCTGGTACATACTGACTTATCTGGTACATACTGACTTATCTGATACATACTGACTTATCTGGTACATACTGACTTATCTGATACATACGGACTTATCTGGTACATACTGACTTATCTGGTACATACTGACTTATCTAGTACATACTGACTTATCTAGTACATACTGACTTATCTAGTACATACTGACTTATCTGGTACATACTGACTTATTTAGTACATACTGACTTATCTGGTACATACTGACTTATCTAGTACATACTGACTTATCTGGTACATACTGACTTATCTAGTACATATTGACTTATCTAGTACATACTGACTTATCTGGTACATACTGACTTATCTGGTACATACTGACTTATCTAGTACATACTGACTTATCTAGTACATACTTACTTAGCTGGCACATACTGACTTATCTGGTACATACTGACTTATCTAGTACATACTGACTTATCTGGTACATACTGACTTATCTAGTACATACTGACTTATCTGGTACATATTGACTTATCTGGTACATACTGACTTATCTGGTACATATTGACTTATCTGGTACATACTGACTTATCTGGTACATACTGAATGCTGAAATAAAACTGATTCACGCCAACATAAGCATTTATGTGTTTTACTCTAAATAACATGTGATACCAGAAACCATATGTCAATTCTAATGTCGGGATTCAGTTTGTATTTAGAAATACAGAAATTCATTACTGAGCAAAATACAAAACTGTGGAGTGGAACATTAAAGGCCCTTAACAGTCACCTACATCGGCTCTGAGATTTGGGCTTTTTTAATCTTTTTGTTAAATTATGTTCTTTTTTAAGGAAAAGCTATGCACCTTCCTGTATTTTTAAGATAATTATTCTTTCTGCAAAAACATAATCACTCCGTCGATTTGGTGATTTTGTCGAATTTATGTAGTTTGTGATTTCAATAGAAGTGAACCGATAAATGTTTTAGAGGTTCACAGATTTTAAAGAGAGGTGAATCGCTTTTAGATATCGGCTTACATCTAACAATTAGCACAGGTTCACCGCATTCTTAAAACAGGTATCTTGGAAAGATTAAAAGCTGCAGCTAATCATATAACTTGTTACATCCATTGCAAAAAATGGCTGCCGAAAACATTGAAATCAGATTACAAATTATGAGATACTGCTTACAGTAAATGACAAAGGTGGATAAACGAGTGATTAACTAACAAATAAACAAAGAAAATAAGAATAAAAGAAAGAAAGCAAAGAACAATATGTAAATCACTCAAGTAAATAATAAATAAATAAATTCATTCATTCATTCTTAATCAATCAAAAGACACCGAAGAATGATTGAAATCGACCATTAATTAAAGGCAAATATCAACTCACATTGAACAAAGTTCAGGCTGGCCGTAATAAATAAATAAATAAATAAATAAATAAATAGATACAAAAATTAATGTTTACTACCTATTTAGGACCGGAAAATATTACAGCAAAATTAAAAATGCATGTAATCAAATAAACTTTAAATTAAATAGTAAATTGATTTATGTAAAATGCACCAGATGCAATCTATCTTATCATCGGAAGGTAATAAGTACATTTGATGAAAAAATCATATGTGTCAAATCAACAGGACGGGAAGACTACACATTTATAATAAAAAAATGCACACCTAGACGTTAAGATCTTGTCCTGAGACACATTCAGTTTGTAGCTGATTGAGAACATGATGGCTTAACCTGACTGTATGCTGATTCATCACCATCAAGCGACCATGACAGTTGAATTTGTAATATATAGCAATATATTTTGCTGATAACAGGAAACTCAGTTTCTTTATACATTTTATTTACGTCATGTTTCAGTCATATCTAGGATAATTAATTAAAGTAAACAAAACCAAAACTTAAAATCCGTAACCGGTTTTCAGTTATTGCTTCTCGAGACTGAATTCAAATAATTGTTTACGACGTTAAACCCCTATGGTATATAGGGGATCAACGTTATCAACGAAATGACGTCATGGCGCTAAATATGCAAAGACGTTCTATCTCCAATTTTTACAATGTATTTACAATGTATTAGATGTATAAATATGGGGAAAATGACACATAAAGAAATATGTAAAACAGGATTATAACTAAACACTTATCTATATTGAAAACAATATTAATAAATGATATATAAACAGTTTTATTTTTCCATTAAATATGTAAAATGTATTAAACTTTCTGAATTCATCAATTAATAAACTTTATATATAATCTTAGAATTTAAACCTTTTTGAATAGACATTATATAAACGGTGAATCCAATATGTTTCATTTAATAGCTGTTCCATTTCAGAGTTAATAATATCAACTCGCATAAATGAAATATCTTCTAATTTATGGAAGTTGTCAATAAAATCTCTGACAAAATGAGATTAAAAGTTATTTATGTCAAGTCTACGTTTGTTTATGCGTTTAGATACGTTTCTTTATGAATTTGGAACAAGCAAGTAAATCTGTAAGATTGTTAGTTCGTTTGTAAGTATGTGTATACTATAGATTCCAATATGTGTTAATTCTCCCTAGATTCAGTAAACTCGGATTATATTCAAGAACGAAAGGAATTATATTTTCATCTTTGTCCGTAATTTTACATTTCTGTCAATCAAACTGTGTAAGAGAAGATAATTTTCGAAAGCAGCATCAATAATATCAATTGGATCCATTTTTTGTTAAATTTATATGCAAACGATTTTCTTGACACATATCAACCTTGTTTTATTTCTGATCATTAAAACCACATATCAGAACATGGATATCTATCATAACGTCTGCAATGCAATTCACCGAAGTGACAAATCCTGAGCCTTTGATAGAGTGTGGCAGAAGGGATTAATCCTTAAATTGAGATGTTATGGGATTAACTAGGATTGGCTAGGATCGATGATTACTTAGCCAAACGGATTCAGAGAGTTATGGTAGGAAACCAATTCTCAAATCTTGGACGACTCCCTGCAGGTGTGCCTCGGAGATCAGTATTAGGCCTCTTTCTTTTTCTTGTGTACATTAATGACATAGCCGAAAGTTTAAAATCACGGATTCGATATTTGCAGACTATTCGTCCTTACACTCTCTGGCTTGTTAATTTTAATCCATTTCAAAACAGTGTGTGGTTTTTTCACGAACAGAGAACCTGAATAAATAACCAACCTTGAATTTTCGGGTAATAAGATTCGTTTTGTTACATCCCATCGACATCTGGGAATTATTTTATCATCCAATGGTTCTTGGAGCAACCAAATTGATTCTATAATTCATTCAGCATCTATGTGTATTAGACAAGTTCAGAAGTTTCAATATGTGATATCAAAGCAAAACCTGAATAAATAACCTACATTCGCCCAATTCTGGAATATGAATCTGAAATTTGGTGTTCCTGTACTAGCTCTGATTCCAATAAACTTCAATATCGATGTAGAACCTCTCGGTTGAAATAATCGTATATACCAAAACTTATCGACTCATCGAACGATCTGCCACAATCTACGAGAAAACTGTTCATCTATACTAACCTTCAAAACATGCATTTAAAGAGCGTAAAATCTCTGCTCTTAGTTTTTTAGCACTTGGTCATAGGCGAGCTTCAGTGCTCTTAAGCCGATTAAGATACAAATGCAGTTCGCTAAATTATTATTTACTTAGGTGTAATTTTATCGCTGATCCTTCTTGTTCTAGCTGATTTCCAATAGAAAATGACCAACATTTCGTTTTGAATGCTGATTGTTTAACAACGCAAGAAATTAGTTTTGTCAGAGACTGTCAGTGATGAATGTTATTATTGATTCTGATTCACTTTTATTTGACAACGTGTTTTGTTCAGCCGAACGAAACATTTTGCTACAAAATTAAATGCAGAATTTCTAATTAAAACAAAACGATAACAAACATGCGATTACTTTATGTTTTCTTATGGCTACATTTAAAATTGTACCAACCGGACAACGCCTAATTTTATTACTCCGCTCTCCTCTCCTCTTTCCTTCTACACTTAATCTCCTTCATCTCTCTCTCTCATATATATATATATATATATATATATATATATATATATATATATATATATATATATATATATGTGTGTGTGTGTGTGTGTGTGTGTCATCTATATTGTCATTATCCATAACTCTTTTCTGCATGCTCATGAATTAATTAATTAGACTTATAACGGAGAGGAACTTGCAAGTTGAAAATCTTGTTTCCAATTCTTTTGCCTTACATACATTTCTGCGACCTTCTTGGCAATAAAATATGTGGAAACAAAAAAATATTTAAAAAATGACACAATTCTGTCAATGAATTTTTGAATACATCCTCATCAGAAGTAATCCCTATGTATCGCTTCTCTTGATTGTGCAATATCTGTCTTTGCATGACTTTTGATGACACGAAGAATACTCAAATATTCCTTGTTTGCTCTAAATTCATAAAGGCACCATTTGCATGTGGTTCAGCTAATAAATGTAATAGACGCATATCTTCGCACAGTTCTTTTATTAATGAAATTACTGATTTCAGTAGCAGTAGCACTAATTAAAACTCTAAAATGCGTCGTTATACTAACAGTGCAACTTCAAATATTATTTATTTGATAACTTGTAAAAGGTGTGGAATACAATGTGTTGGACAAACTCAGTAAGAAATATCTAAACAAATGAACAAACACAGATTGTACATA